>CAJHNH020001735.1:222500-660685 GCA_905116865.2 Candidula unifasciata
GGGGGTATGAAAAGAGATAAATACTGAAGTCTAAAAAAGTTCTTCTGCGTTTATCCGACGATGTAATTACGTTGTGCATGTTTACAGCATGGCTGCGATATTTGCACCTTTCGGCTGACACATCGGACTTCTGCAGGCATTTGTTGATCGGGTTAGCCTTCTCGGTTAGTTTTGTGGGACATTGCAGTCTCATTGTTGTGTGGTCATCATTGTTTCCCAGGTCACAGGTGGTGACCCACATAAGGCCGGTCGAGAGAGGCCACATAATACTGATCAGTAATCAAGAGAAGGCAAGGGCAGAACGTGAGCATTCCCTGCCATTCATGGAAGCTTCCATAAATGCAGAGCCAATACATGGTGCTCTGGTACTGGGCTCACCCTAGGAATCGTCACGTCCTGCTCATGACTGTTTAACCTCACCTCCATTTACTGAACATCTCATTAATCATGGGCTGTCTTTTGAAGCCAACAGTAGGCAGCCTGCAGAATTTCGATTACCTTAACAAAATGGTCTAAAGGAGTTGATAGAGGGGAACTTTAGGGCAAAAGAAATAAAATATTAAATTGTGAACACAAGGGGTGAAAATATATTTCTGCCTATGATAAAAGAAGACAAGAATGTTATAATATCTTTGGAATGACCAAGGAACATTTCCTGAGTTGTTCGGTACAGAAAGAGTTAAAATATTTGTCATGATTTTGAGTTAAGAGTCGCCACCATAGCACTTGGGGCATTACCGTAATCGCTCTGTCCTTGACTTTAGCATCAAGCGCACAGTTGCAATTCCAGTGGTACCAGTAAACACAGTCTTGATTATATGTTTGTTTCACCCCTTCCCAGAGCTGTTTAGCATTGGCCATATTCCCTGGTCACTTCTCACTGCACCATGTCATGATTTTTTTTTTTAACTGTCTGGCAAAAATTCTGAAACTTGTCAAGCATGATTTGTAAATCCTGATGTTGAAATTTTACTAACTTGATTTTTGTTGTTGATTTTTTTTTAGCTCTTCTGGTACCATGCCACTCATCATTCATTCATAAGTCATTCAAACAACCTTACACTTTTCTGATTCTTTTCTTCTTCTTAAAGTCCATGCCATGTGGCAATATTAGTCATGTGTATCCAAAACCTTCTGTCTCGTGTACTTTCAGTCAACTCTGATACAGATGATCCTCCATGCCATGATGTCAGACTGTTCAGTATCTTTTCTCTCTGCCACCCTCTGCCTCTTCTCCCCTCCAGCTTTCCTACTGTCATGATAGACTCAAGTTTTCTCCTCATCACATGCCACAGAATGTAGGTCATCTCTTTCTGATGTGGGCAGTCAGTTCTTTTCGCGAGTCAGTTTCTTTCAAGACATTCTTATTACTCTTTTTTATCTGTGCAGGGTAACTCATCATCGTCTACAAAACATCTCCGCAGCTTCCAAATAATTTTTCACTAATCCACCAACTGTCCATGATTCACTTCCATATATCAGGATAGGATTTTTCTAGCTTTTATTCTAATGCAGAATAAATGAGTGAATCGAGAACTAACATCACATCACTGCACTCTTATGAGTGCTCTGTCCCCTTCCTCAGCAGCTAGTGAATGAGCCATTTGTTTCCTGAGTAAAAGTCCTTCTTGTCCTGTCCCTCGTACATATAAAACTGTCCTTTGTGATATGGATACTTTCTCTGTTCATTTTATCCCAGAAAGCCTTCAACTCGTTCAGTTTAACATAAAGTAATTCACCGCCCAGGGAAGCAGCAGCAGCCAGTTGATCAGCCTGCTCAATGCCTCCGCCACCAGAATATAGGTGGCAGAAAACCCATGATGTGCTCCTGATCTGAGTCTTATTAAGTGAGTTCTTTATTAATATCCTACCCCCAGATGATGTCACAGGACAGTCCAACAAATTTTAGACGGTGGTAGGACTGTGTTTCCCGGCTTTCTGATGCTTTTAACGACCCCAAAATATCTAGAACTGGCCCTAACCCCAACCCACCTATGTCCAACGAGAGAGTGCAGCCTAGGTCCCACGACTGGATGCAGCCTATGTACCACCCCTGAAATGTTAGACTTTCCTTTGACCTGTGGATTTCCCCTGTTTGGGGTAGGATATTAATAAAGCACCATTAAGTGATGTGAGACTATGCTTCACTTCAGTTATCGCATATAGTTGTTACATTATCTCATATGAATCATTGGTTTCATTAGTTCTCCCAATAATTGGCTGCCTTAACTATAACTTTTTGGAATGAAAGGAGTTAAACTAAGTACTATCATAAGCTGGTAATGAAAAAGTTAAACCTACAAACTTATTTTTCTTGTTAATCCTAGTTTGTTTAACAGCTGCTAAGAATTTTTTAATCAGTGTTTATTAAGTTGGTTTGTGAACTAACTTGCACTTTATAACACTTGTTATCTAAACTTTCGAATTATTATTTTGTATAACTAACTTGCTAAACTTGTACTATAATATCTATACAGTTTGTTGTATAAAACATGTTAGTTTTTTATTGTAAACCTAATTAGTAAAGCCAAGCTTATAAAGCTTGATTTATTAATATTGAATTATCGCTCTTTAGATGCCAAACTGGCCCTGTGTTATTACTGTAAATAATTTTTGTTCTTATATAAGAGATCTTTTTTTTTTTTTTCAAAAAGTTATTCTTTTATTTCAAATAAAATTATTCAGTTGACTTGTGTACACATCCTGTTTGTATGCTCTGTTTAACTCTTTTCTTGCTAAATAAGTAAAACCAGAAATAATTTATTACATGTTTGAGCGTTTGTTGTTATTTGCTATTTCAGATGTATGTTTCACATTTCTGTGAGTTTTTCTGATTTTGGTTTCTTTGTACTGTAATGACAATCTGTATGCCGATTCAGAAATTAATTTTTACTTAGTATTTTACTTAGTCTTCTTTTTAGAAGATTAATTTGTTCTTGTAAATGAAGGTGGTTCATGGTGAAACAGTTACATTGTCCCCCTCTGGCTTAGAAGTTTCCAGGTTTTCATTCCGGCATTTGACTGGAAATTTTTTACAAAAACCTTGCGTGACTAATCTTCTTCTTTGCATTTCTGTCAGTAAATTGGTGGAAGGTCCTCGTTATCCTTGACTTTGGTCTTGTTTCAGAACTTGAGTTTTGCATGCTCGTTTGATTTACAGATTTGGCTTATTTGTTTGCGGACTGTTTTAGTTCCTTCCTCGCCTCTCAGACAGAGGCACTCCCGAGTTTGAAGGAGGAACACCTCGTTAGTAGCCTTTTATGACATGCTTGTTAGGAGGGCAATGGGTCTATTCTATTGTTTGCCTACAATGGGGCCGATATCTTTCAGTAACTTTTTTGCATTCTTAGACTCTCCAAAACTTCTATTTGATTATTTTTGTTTCCTTGAAATACGGTCAATTTTTATGAAAATCCACATTTCCAGCAGGACCTCAGTTCAACTTTTTGTTTTTAATTGCTTGTTCGTTATCTGTGTTTCAACCCTGTATAGTTTTGTTGAGTATACGTAAAATTGCAGTGGATCTTTTCTTCCCCCCCCCCCCCCCCCCCAATGGGATCCTGGAAACTCCATGATGAACATTTTAATTGGTTAATATCCTTTTATCTTCTTCTTCTGTGTTTTTGTTTTGAAAAAGTGATTGGCACATCGTGAGGTTTATACAGCTAGGCTGCGATATCTGCGCCTGTATGGCCGAGCACATCTGGTTTCAGAAAATCCTCAGTTGGTCACCTTTTACAACGTGCTAGCTAAGGAGCAATGCGTCTGTTCCTTTTTTTTTTTTTTCTCTTCCTCAAAATGGATGTGAATCTACGTGCGGATTATAAACATTATAGAAGTTATCCGTGATTCTGTTGAACGATTCTATGTTGGTTAATATTTGTTTTTTAAATGACATACATCAGGGCTATTCAACTAGCAGACTCAACAGAAAGCAACATACAACATTTCCTGTCTAAGAACAGGACACTGCAGGCTCAACTGCCACCTGTATAAAATAAAGACTGTACAGTCCTCACTGTGTGCCTGTCAAACAGGACCACAAACATCTGAGCACATTCTGCAGACCTGCCGACTCTGCCTACAACTTCAAAAGATGCCTGGCCTCAAGAGCAAAGTTTGAAGAGCAAGCTATAGGGAACCATAAGGGACCTGCTGCTGACATGCGAGTTTATACAGGCAACCAACCTGATGGTCTGATCTGAGCATATGAAACCGAACGCAAAGAAGAAGATTCAACTGGCAGCACACAGGTCACATCTGGCCCACAGAGACCTGGCAAGTAGCCCATGGATCACCTGCCACTTGTATTGTATTAATGATCTTTCTATGCTGGGGCCCATTTCCCAACATTTTGACACCTGAGTAAACTACGTGAATTACTTACTCTGACATTTGTCCTGATCAGCGTATATGCTATTTTGGGCCATTCTGTAAGTAACATAATGAATGAATACATTGATATCCTACAGACGTATGCAGTCTGGTGGATTTTCGTTGTTATTGTCATAGATTATATATTTAATTTATTTCATGACATTTATATTAACGTGTTCTGGCTTTTGTTATTGCCTTTTATGTTGTCATAGTTTACTTAATTTGTCTTTTATTCCTGTGTTTTCTGATCATTTAAATGTGTGCACACTTGCATACGCACACATATACACCTTCAAAAATATTATCTAATCTTTTGATTTTTCTGTTGGTTTTGCTGACAGTGTCTGTAGAGTCATGCAGATGTATAGCTAGCTCTCTTTAATGAAGATCTTGCTCTTAGTTTCTTTCTCCATTTAGCTCAGTGGAAGTGTTTTCTTTGTGCTATTTATACGGTGCTGTATCAGTTATTGGGAGCTGACATGATGTAGTGGCTACATTGTAGTCTGCAGATTGGAAGATCATTAGTTCGGGTCCTGGCGGTGTCCGATTTTTTTAAATAACTCGGCTGCCAGGTTGACTCAGCCTTAAATGGGTACCAGGTGAAAGTCCTGGATGCTGACCACATCACCCGTAGAGTGCCGGTTGGTCTATAGAATCTTATATAAAGGGTCCCTTAAATTATTTTTTTGTTAAATTATAAGATGTTCATTTCTTTAAATCTGTTCCTGATATTGTTGTTCTGTTTTACTTGGTCTTCCCTCTTGCTCTCTGTCTAATATATCTCTTTGGGACAGCTAATACTAGGACATTCTCATCGGATGGCCAAACCATTTTATTTGTTTGCTCTTTAACTCTTTCAGTCCCCAAAAGATTTATCAGCAGTTATTAACCAGGGAACAATTACTGTAACCAGTTTTAATTACATAACGTTAAGAAAGGCAAACAGTGCAGAATCTTAGTCAATATGATGAAGTTGATTTTCAAAAGGCAAATAATAGTGTACATAGAAACAGTTTGTGGAATTCTATGAAGGACTTAATGACAAAACTGTGCATGGAAAACAGTTAGAATATAGTAACATTTAAATGCAGAAAGTCAGACTCTTTTCAAATAACATCTGATTTAAAACAAGGTGATGCTCTGTCCCCACTTCTGTTCAGCTTGGCCCTGGAGAAAATTATAAGGAAATTTAAACAAGAGTGTACTATAGAAGAAACTACAAGAATACTTGGCTATGCAGATGACATGAATATCGTTGGAGAAAATGAACTAGATATTTTAAAAACACTTGAATCTCTTAAAAGAAGCAGCTAACAAAATGAGACTAGTTATCAATGATAAGTCTAAATACATGATGATAATAATAAGACAGGGAAAAGGTTATAAAAACTCAGACACAAACAGGTCAATAATATGAAAATTAAACGAACAGAAAAATATGAGTACTTGGGTGCAAACTTCAACTGCTCCAACATGCTGAGAGAAGATGTACAATCTGGAAATAAAGAGTACTATTCCATTCAACATCATCTAAAGTCAAAGAGTTTGTCTTGCAACACCAAGATCAAAATATATAAAAGGTTGATAAGACCAGTCCCTTTTTTTATGGCTCTGAAACTAGGAGCACAACGAAAAGAGATGAAGCCTTATTTAAAAAAAAAATTTACAATTTTATGAGGAATATTTGGACACATCAAAGATGCAAACAGCAGGGAATGGAGATTGAAAAGCAGAAATGAAATTCATACCTGTTTAAATCACTATTGATCACTAGCATCATGAGGGTTAATAGGCTGAAATGGCAAAGTCATACTAAGAGAATGTCAGATGACAGAGAAGTAAAAACTATACACAAGGGAGATGAATGGTAGTAGAGCATGATGCAGACCAAGAAGACAGTGGAGAGATAATATCCAGGTCGACCTGCAAACACTTGGTGTCACCAACTGGAAAGAGAAGACTAGCTAGTAAGACGAATGGAGGCGGGTGATATCTGCAGCAATGAACCTCAAGGGCACGGAACGCTGAAGAAGAAATAATGCAGAAAGCAAATTTCTTTAGTATCCTGTTACCAAATCTACAATGTGTGATAACACAACATTGCATGCTGGTTGGCACTCAAGAGGGAAGAGCCATTCTCAAATTATACATTGCTTGGCATTTAAAGAATTATGAATTGTATGGCTGGTTTCAGTTCTAGTCTTCTGATTTCTTCATGTTTTTAATGTTATCTATTCTTGTGACTCCATCAGCTCTATGTCTGTTATATTTCTTCAGTTTGACTCTCTTGACAGTTGATACCAGGACAATCTTATCAGATGGCTAGACCATCTCATATGTTGCTCTTTAAATAATTATATGATTGGTTTCAGTCGTAGTCGTCTGATTTCTTCTTTTTTTTATGTTGTCTTTTTAGTCTGCAGCTCTTCTAAGACATCTCACATCTGCTGTTATAATTTTGCACTGGTTAATTATAGTGAACGGGTTCATGTTTGACACTGGTAGACCAGAGCTGGCACAAGAATAGTTCTTAATAGTATATTGAGGATATCTTTGTATAAATCTATATATAACTGAAGATAAATTCTATTATATAAGTATATATATAAGTTCTTCTATCTTTCTACTTCTTTCTATGAGTGCCGTTCACAATACTTTCTGTTACTTGATTAATATAACTGAAGACATACACACTAAATTAAGTCCATTATGTTGGAAAGTTAGTTTTTCAGCTGTACATATACATACATAATCTGATTAATTTAAATGTACGCAGTTATAACAGTGAAGTATTATGTGCATATTAATTGGATACAATTTTATTCTGTTGCAGCACATGTCTTCGACTGAATATCCTGTTTGTATGTAATAGGACTAAACATTGTGTGTGTACGTATACTTTGCTCTGATGTAATCATTTCAGTACAGATACTTGTACACTTTTGTATGATACTTTGTGAGCATATTAACTCTTTCAGTTTGAGAAGGTGATAGTTGATAGTGAGTCAGTTGTGAAATCAACAAAATAATGGTTATACTACATCCACTGGACCCAAATACACATCCTGTTTTGGGAGACAAATGTGTTGTGTGTGTTTTAGCTTACCTTGACTGAAGATAAAATGTACAAGCATAATAATATGTTAGCTGTTGCATATGAGTAGATGCAGTCAAATATGGTGCTTTGTTTGGAGCTGAAGAGTTCAGATATGTATAAATCCGTTGAAAAGTTTGAAAGTATGCATTTTATAGGGTACCGGTGGTCAGTGGATTGTAACACTTTGATAAGGCCAAATGTGTGTGTGTGTGTATAGTTTGTACTGATATAATCATTGCAGTACAGATACTTGTATACTTTTGTATGATACTTTGTGAGCATCTTAAGACATGCTTAAATTTACTGAAAGATGAGAAAGTATGAAGTTTATTAGCGTTCATGTAGTTAGTTGATTGTTCTTCTATGAAATGGGGGGGGGAGGGGGGGGGGGGGGCGCACTCATGCACTGTGTGTGTGTACATCTACTTTGTGGTGGTATAAGCTTTGCAGTGTGAATACCTGACTAAGTGTTTAGCCATGTCCGCATCTTGTACATGTACTGTGTTTTTTCAGTGTTGAATTAAGAGTCGACATCACAGCACTGGGGATATTCCCATAAGTGCTCCATCCCTCATGTTCAGCAGCAAGCGAAGAGTTCCAATTCCCGTGGCACCAGTAGCCGTCTGATTGTATATTTTTGAGTGTCGGCCGCATCCCCTGGTAACTCCTCGCAGCACCATACTTCTCAGACCATAATGATGTTTTTTCAGTGTATACGATGTCACCATTCATGACGACACCTATTTTTGTAGCTAAGAATTTAGAAATAAATGTTTTAAGCACCTTCCATGTATAAGATGACCCCTAATTTTAAACTTAAAAGATCTGGGAAAACACATTGACTTAGAGAAAAAATACAGTACTGTACTTGTAAGTGATACTTTGTAGGCATATAAACGTGTGTGTGAATTCTTGAAAAATGTGGCAGTATTGAAATTTCCGTGTGGACCATCAAATTATCAGTATGTGTGAATTGTTGGGAAATGTGGCAGTAATGAAGTTTGCGTGTGGACCAACAAATTATCAGTATGTGTGAATTGTTGGGAAATGTGGCAGTAATGAAGTTTGCGTGTGGACCAACAAATTATCAGTATGTGTGAATTGTTGGGAAATGTGGCAGTAATGAAGTTTGCGTGTGGACCAACAAATTATCAGAATTTGTGAATTGTTGGGAAATGTTGCAGTAATGAAGTTTGCGTGTGGACCAACAAATTATCAGTATGTGTGAATTGTTGGGAAATGTTGCAGTAATGAAGTTTGCTTGTGGACCAACAAATTATCAGTATGTGTGAATTATTGGGAAATGTGGTAGTAATGAAGTTTGTGGGTGGTCCAACTGTCTATCAGTGTGTGGTTATCATTGTAATAATGAACCAGTCTGTCAATGTGAAATTATCGAAGCAGTTATGCAAACCCTTATTAAAAGCTCAGAATAAACAGATTGCATCAGGTCATTTTTTAGTATGTTGTTTTTATTTCCAACTAGCTGTACCCGGCCACGCGTTGCTGTGGCATAGTTTGGCTAAATGGAAATGAAAGAAAATAGAAATCGCACGTGTCTAATACAATCATTGTCTGCTCAGATATAGAGATAGTCTTTGATCCCCCCCCCCCCCCCTCACCACCACAACGAAATCCACCTACTACTCTCTCCTCATCAAAGGTTTTTGGAAAAGAAAGACAATGGAAATCGCACGTGTCTAATATAGTTGATGTCGCAATCATTCTCTGCACAGATATAGAGATAACTTAAGAACACGCACCTTATAATTGTGCCCTTATATTAGTGGTCGTTTAAATGGTGTTATTAGCACATTAACAAAAATGGTTATTTGGTTATCACATGCTAAAGCTGTTTGTATTTTTATAGGAGACGGAAGTAAAGCTACAACTGTACTTGTAAATAACAAAGTAAGTCGTAAAAAATAGAAAAGCGGAGGTAGCGTTAGTTAAATATAAACAAATTAGGTAATGAGAACTTGAAAATTACGTGTAAAGCCCAGGATAGAAAACTGCGACTCCCCACTACGCTGTGAGGCAATTGTGGACAAGACAAGACAAGACCCCCTCCCCTCCCCTCTTCCACCGACTACTGCTCTCTCCCTCTTCGAAATATTTGAAAATCATTACCTGGCAATATTTTGTTGTTGCTGTAACTGACATTGACATCCCTGTCCATCCAAACTAAAATGGGGAGCAGGAATTGTAATAGGTAGTGAATGGGGCTAGTGTAATATTTACCACATCATGCTTCAAGTACCAGTACAACTACTACCACGACCACCACCACAGTAGCTAAAATAATGTCACTGCTATCTGTGTTACTATCGGAGTAGACAGAGAGTCGTGAGCCAGAAGATTTAGTTCCGCATTGCTAGTGCTGTCGCCACAGACTGGTCATCAGGTTAGGATGTATAATTTCGCTTCCCGACAGAAGAACGCCATAACCTTACCAGCGGTCTTCACATGAGAGCACTACGGTGTAACAGCCCAACCACAACTACTACTGCTGCTGCTAGTTTAAGTGGGTAAAGCAGTTACTGTGACTTGAAGCTCTCTCAGTAATCAGTTTGCCCCCCCCCCCCCCCCCCCCCCCAAATTCACCGACTACTCTTTCCCTCGACTACTCTTTCCCTCATCGAAGTAGTTGAGAGGGGAAAAAAAAAAAACCAATTGAAAAGCAAATTAAAACAGGAAAAATACACCAGAATTAGGAAATGAACGCTATGGTAAACAGCACAGCCTAAAATTCCAACGCAGATGAAATAATTAAATCTAAATGAAAATAAATGGAAAGCTATGAAATTTCAGCGTAACCATGCAATCAAAAAGTTTAAAATGAAATCATAAGTATGTGAAATGGTCAAATTTAATTATCAACTGGTTTACCCACAAACCTGTCCTTGTTTTTTTTTTTTTTTTAAATATATATTATTAAGGGCCATATGGCTAGTGCTGTCGCCACGACAGTGCAGGTGAGGATTTTATTTTGGCCCTAAGTATAAAAAAATTTTTTAAAAACTACTGCGGATTCAAACCCTGGTCTCCCTCTCAAGAGCCGAGTGTTCTAACCATTTGACCAAGCAACCACTCGATCGGAATAACGAAAAGAGAACATAACTATTTTAGATGTGTGTCCCTACTGCAGTGTCCCGATTTTAACACAACTCAAAACAGCAGGCAATTGTTTTCTCATAGACAGATATTCCAAATATATTAATGAAACGGCACAACAAAAGAAATCGCACGTGTCTAACACGGTTAATGTGGCAGTCAATGTCTGCGCAGACGTCGAGATAGTCCCTGATGCCCCCCCCCCCCCCCCCTCTTTTTCCCTACCAATCCATCGGCTACTTTTCAACTCATCGAAGGATGTTTAAAAAAAACAGAAAATAGAAATTGTGTCTAATATAGTTATTGTGGCAATCACTGCCTGCACAGATATAAATATAGTCTTGTTTGCTGTACCACGACCTACTCTATGTATTAGAGGAGGTGTTGGCTGCACGGCGCATGCGCAATTACTAACATGGCTATAATTAGAAATCACTAAAATTATAAATACTAGTTTCAAATATTAAGGCTTAATTTGTGGTCACCTATCTCTAACAGTGACAGGTTGAATTTCAAACCATGATGGTTCAACATCCGGTATCAAAACAAACATATCCTGAAAATGTCAGCTAAATCGGTTCAGTAGTTTCCGAGTCTATAGGGGGCAAACAAACACACAAACATTGATTTTTATATATATAGATAATAATAAGTAATAAGGTGTCATTTGATCTGGGTGGGTGTTTGTGTTTGTCTGGCTGGATGCGTATGTGAGGGTAATTGTATTGTGCTTATTCAGTGCTATCTAGTTCATCAGACTGTTCAGCAGTTGCACAGATGTACTGTTGTCTCCAACATTTAACAAAATACCTTTTTTGCATAAATGTTGATTTATTGTCTCTGTTCATACATTCTGTTGTTTAAATGTGACATAATTCAAACAAACATCCGACTTGAATTACCTCTTTTTTTTTCAAACTGGCTGCGGAAATCATTCGCACTGCCCATGATAGATGTGAAGATCATCAATGGCTACATCTCCCGCACTTATATGGGCTTCCAGTGTCACCTGGTGAGGGTAAAATAAAAATGAAAAAAACGCCATAAATTTATCAGATGCAACAAATAAACAACCTGGTATGCAGGACGAAAATATGTGTTAAAAACATTGACATTACCCCTTATTCTACACACCAGTACACGCTAGCTCATTTCAGATTGGTCGGCCTTGAGACACCCGATCTTCACACAAGGTGACAGGGGTTTTTCCCAATGTCTCTGGTATCGCGTGTTCTTCTATATTACACCATGCCAGCGCTCCTAACACTACAAAAACATTTAGAAACTGGGTCTAACACACAGCCCCCCTAGAGAGTGCTGCAACCTATGTCACAGGAAGTCTCTTTCTCAGGAAAAAAGGTTGATGCAAGACAACAACAACAGAGCGCCACACCAATAACCTCGACTACAGTAGACTAGTCCAACAAATTTATCAATGGAATGTGACCTACTTCCTGTGGGGAAACTAATGTTTGTTTAAATTTTATGTAGATGATAATCACTGGTGTGTACAATCATGCTTTTGTCTATGTGGCCATCTCAGTAGCATTTATCAGTTCCTGGGGAAAGTAATCTTAGCTGCTATCAGGATCATCATCATCCTGTGTCGTTGGGTCACCAGTTTCTGACTGTCTGATCAGCTCTCTCCATCTTTGGTGGTCACTTGCGATCGACTTCATGTTTGCATGCCCGAGTCCTGTCCAGTCGGTCAGGTTCTGTAACCAGGTCTTTTTTGGTCTGCCTCTTCTCATCTTTCCCTCTACTGAGCCCTGCAGTATTGTTTTTGAAAGGCTGCTGGATCTGATAAAATGTCCATGACATTGCATTTTTTGCCTTTTTACTAGTTAAAAGAGGCTCATAGTTGCCAATGTGCTGTATAATTTTATGGCGAACCTCTACATTTGTGATGTGGTTTCTGCATGTTATGCAAAGAGTGTTTTTGAAACATTGCAATCTTGCTAGTAGCTTCGTTTTGAGTTCCGTTGTTAAGGTCCACGTTTCACAGCCAAATGTAAATGTACTAATAGCTAGTGCTGTGAGCAATCGAATCGTAGTTTTGCATGAAATGTTTTTGGATCTCCATGTTTGCTGCTTGGCAATGATGATGTTGTTTGGGCAATCCTAGATATGATTTCTGGTCTTGACCCCAGGCCACTTAAAATGGATCCTAAATATTTGTAATGATTGACTTGTTTTAATTTGTGACCTTTAACGTACATTGGTGAAGTTATGCCAGCTGGATTATTAGTCATTATCCCCCGTGTGGGTTCCGGGGCCCTATTGTGGGGAAAACAAGAATAGACCCACTGCCTCCCCAAAAGCATGTCGTAAGAGTCGACTAACTGGGGAGCTTCCTTTGAAGTCGGAGTGCATCTGCCTGAGAGGCAAGGAACCAGCAGTCTACATTCAATTGAATCAGATCTGTAAAACTGATGCACACGCAACATTCAAGTTCTGGAGCAGGACTGCAGTCCAGAAGTGGACGAACAACCAGAACTTTACGCCAGAGTGTACAGCTGGTGAACGCGAAGAAGAAGAAGAAGAAGATTAGTCATTATGTTAGTGTTTTTTTCTGCAATTATTTCCATGCCGTACTTGGTCAATGTTTCATTGAACAGATTTACAAGCTCGACTAGCTCTTGTTCTTCCCCGGACAATCCATCAGTGTCATCTGCAAACCTTCAGTTTGTTATAGTTCAACCTCCTATACTAACTTCAAAAGTCCTGGGTTGTTAGCATCCTTTGGATATTTTCTTCAGGTTTTGCTGGTGTGTTGGGAAATGAGCAGGCAGATAGACTGGCCGGTTCTATACCACTTGATAGTGAACTGATGTATGACAAGCTGGATGTTGTGAGGGCCCTTTGGGAGCGAGTGAACAGTGCCGAGGCACAAATCATTACGGTCTGACGAGAATTGCACTGTGATGAGTTACAAGGAGATCTGGCCAACGCTCAACACTTAGGGGAAAGGTGAGACGGATATACAATCAATTACTGGTACCATCGAAATTGTAACTCTTCGCTTGCTGCTGAAGATGGTGACGGAGCGCTTATGGCGGTGTCCCGAGTGTTGTGATGTCGATTCCTAATTCAACTTTCAACATTCCTCCTATTCTAACAGTTCCATGATGTTGTTTAGGGCGTCAGTTAGAATTCCTTCTCAGAGGATATTAAACAGTGTTGGGGAGAGAAGGCAGCCCTGACAGATTCCTACTGTTGTTTGGAACCAGCTCCCTGTTTGTCTGTTCAGTGTGACAGCACTACTGGCCTTGGCATAAAGCTGCTCTATACTACATATAGGTGTTTTACACATAATGTACTTTTTCATAGTGTATTCTGATCTGTTTGTCAACTGCACAGTGAGTCTCGTGCAGTATTTCCACCCTGGCAGGGTCCGCTCCTCTCCAGGTGACCATTCCCCTGTAAGCCTATATCCTCACAGATACGATTTCCAGTCTACACCACGGGGAGGTGGGGTTGGCGTGTACGATCAGGATACTAATTTTTGATTGTCACCTTCCTAGGAGAGCTAGCTAACCACCCCAACACTGCTGGCTGCAGTGCCAGGCGTGACCACATCTTGCCTTATCAAGATAGGGCATCAGCAGTAAACCCGTGTATGTATTCTTTATAGCCCGGCTCCCTACCGTAGTTGGCTAAACCGGATTGCGCGGTGACCGGGTGACGAGCTCTTTGTGGTCCAGGTTCACTCCCGGGGGTAGGCAGAAAAGCCACATTTCTCCCAGATTTATGGTATTTATCATGGAATCAAGGCCGAAAGGTTGCGATATCCATAATACCGAGCCTAAGGGTTAACAACTCATGGCTTCTAGATACTAAAACAAACAAACAATGTGTTCTTTATAATTGGCATGATTCAGCCACACAACCGGAGAATAAAAGCCAGGAGTCGCCACCTTGGTTTGACCCGCCTTTGAGTAAGGAAGGTAAAGGGCTGAAACATTCAGAAACGGGGGAGTTTTTCTGTCGATCGGAAGACTCCTGTTATGCTCGCTACTCCGTGGAGTTTCTGCTACACTACAGTTTGTTTGCTGTCCTGTCACCCTTCTAATGAATGTCAAGACCTCTCTCTCTCTCTCTCTCTCTCTCTCTCTCTCTCTCTCTCTCTCTCTCTCCCTCTCTCCCTCCCTCCCTCCCTCCCTCCCTCCCTCCCTCCCTCCCTCTCTCTCTCTCTCTCTCTCTCTCTCTCTCTCCCTCCCTCCCTCTCTCTCTCTCTCTCTCTCTCTCTCTCTCTGGTTGCATACAGGTGTTCTTGGCTAGCACTCCCTCCCTCCCTCCCTCCCTCTCTCTCTCTCTCTCTGTCTGTCTCTGGTTGCATACAGGTGTTCTTGGCTAGCACTTCAGTGTGACCGACTCGGTCAGTACTGTCTGTATATGGGGGCCGACATGGTGTAGCGGCTAGATGCTCGATTGCGGATCTGAAAGTCATGGGTACAGGCCCTAATTGAGGCCGACATTTTTTTTTTCAAATGTGACCTAGGCTTCCAGGTGGACCTAGCATCAAATGGGTATCAGGAAAGGTACTGGGAAGTAAAGATGGCTGGTGTGATGTTGACCACACAGCCCAAAGGTGTGGAAATTAGTTTGTTACTGTCTGTATATATATGCATAGTCGGCTCTGTGGCTAAGTCGATGCGAACGCTTCGTAATGCCTGGGTATTGGGTTCGATCCCAGCTGCGGACCAAACGCCATGCGTTGGTTTCGACAGTGGTATCATGGAGCCGACCGTCCAGCCAGAAATAGCAAACTACTGGACGTAAATTTGCCTAGTGAAACCGCACAACAGCCAGGGGCTGTTGGGGTTGGTTCTGCAACGTCCTGTAAAGGATACGCAACTAACCTTTATATATATATATATATATATATATATATATATATATATATATATATATATATATATATATATATATATATATATTTGCATAATGCAACAGTTACATAAATTTCATAACAGGCAAATGAAAGGTGAGAGGATCGATTTCATTCCATAGGGCTTTATCCCACATGACTCATTCTCTCTCACCAGAGCAGCTAGCTGCCTGCTGAGAGCGTCGCACAGAGCATGACCTCCATAGTTCCAGCGACGATCCCCGAGATTCTCGGTAAAAATTGCACTCTTTAACTGAACAGTGCAGCGGTTAAACGAACCCACGACCTTCAGAACGCGAGGCAAACGGCTTGACCACTTCGCCACAAAGACCCTCCTAAATTTCATAATGAAAACGGTTAATGTCACATTTAGGTCTCCTTAGACAAGTCATTTGTCTCACTCTGGGAAGGTCTTCGGATCTCTAGTGCATATGTTTCAGAGATCCCTCGACTGTCGACGCTGGGATCAAGAAGTCTATGTTCTCTAGTGTGAACTTGGTGGAGGATCAGACACAGTTGAGGATAGACTGAGCCTAGTTTCTAAAAGTCGGTGCAGTGACATCACTGACTCGTCTACAAAAGTATTTCCTTCTTCTTCGTATTTACCGGCTGTAAATTCCAGTAAAAAGGTCTAGTTGTTCGTCCACTTCTAGACTCTGGTACTGTTCCAGGACTTGGGTTTTTCATGCACATCCGTTTTTTTAGATCCGGCTGTTTGAAGGCTGTTGATTTCCCTCCTCTCAGGCAGATGCACTCCAACTTTGAAGGACACCCCCCCCCCCTTTTTTTTTTTCAATCAGTAGCCTCGTATGACATGTTTGTTAGGGGGCAGTGGGTCTATTCTGTTTCCCCTAGAACCCACACGAGGTAAACGTCTTGTTAAATACATCATCATCATCATGAAGTAGGTCCTTTGCAGAACGTTGTTCTCATCATGGTTTGCTTGAAAGAAACTCGGTCTCTTGCCAGCTCTCCCGCCTCATGTACTTTCATACTCAAGGAGTCACTTATATCCTGTGCCCATCTTTGTGTTGGTTGGCCCCTGCCCCCTCCTTCCTGGTTCCATGCCTTCTGCTATTATTTTTCCAATTCGCCATAGTGCTTGATATGACCAATAGTTCAGCTTCCAAGACAAGATGCTGTTAATTAACCGACCTTACTTGATGTTCACATCTTTTAAAATGTCTGTATTTCTTCTCCATATTAATATTAATAATATTTCTTCTTCATGGTATTCTGAGAATCTTTCTATAGCATTCCAGCTCGAAAGCTCCTAATTTTCTTTCTTAAGGCGCTGGGAGATAGTCCACGACTCACATCCGTGTGGTGCTACAGAGAAGATGCATGCATCAACATCACTGAGAGAAATGATTTGCCAGTCACCTGGAAAGCGGTATTGACAGAAATGTCCACGTATGTACGGGAATGATGCCACTGTTTGTAGATGCTGTTGCGATAGCTCTTGTTAGTGTTTTGAGGCACCTGGGGTCCGGACACTACCACGTTGAGGTAGGAAGAAGGTCCTGGCTGATAGACATACAGGTCGATGCACACTCCTCCCTTGTTGAACGTAGGAGAGACAACTCTGGCGACACCATGGTGACCGGAAGCTGTGGCGACCAAGTATGGATCTGGGGAATATACATAATATTAGTAAAATAGGGGAAATTAATAATAAGAGTATCATGGAAATATGTCAGTCCAGACAAGTAGAACGAACAGCTTTACTACCCCTGTGGGTTCCTGTGTCCCATTATAGGGAAAACAAGATTAGACCCACTGGCTCCCCAACAAGCATGTCGAAAGAGTCGACTGATTGGGGACTTCCTTCAAAGTCGGAGCGCATCTGCCTGAGGCCAGGAACAAATTGTCTGCATAAAAGCAAGCAAGATCTGTAAAACGGATGCTCCCGCAAAACAAAACTAAAGTCCTTAAATGGACGAACAGCCAGGTCATTTCGGCTGGGTTTAAAGCCGGTAAACGCAAACAACATACGACAACTTAGTTTTACGCTGAGGTTTTCATTAACTAATAATCCAAGGGTGCATAAAAATGCCATAAAATAATAAAAGGATATACTTCAAATATAATAATTAGAACTTTTTTTACGGAACGGGCGGGGACGATTTGATGCTGTCAGTGTCAAACATGGATTCTTGATTCTTCATACAACTAATAAGCGCAACTCATTACAACAGAGATGACATGTATTAAGCTTGAGTTTTAAGAAGAGATACAAAAAGACATAAATTAATTCTAAGAAAACTAGGACCGAAACCAGTTATACAGTTCATGAAGAGCAACAGATGGGATGCTTTTTGAAGTATCTTCAATCATTTTTTAAGCTTTATTCAAAAGTAATAGTAGTAACATGAGTTGAATGGTAAATACATAAAACAATATATTAAAAATAATGTGATCTGTATAAATAAATACTTATAAAAAGAAATGCTTATACGCGCTGGGGAGAGAGAGGGGGGGGGGTCCCTTACAAATGGTCTCCACAGAGGGTCTAAGCCCCTGTACACATGGTAGCTTTCCTTCTAATGTATGGTACAGGTTGTTCCATAATATGTGCTTATAGATGTACTTCAACAGTAGGAGACACTCATCGAAATGTAGTTTCATTCAGATCAGTTATATTTATGTGGAGTGCAAGTATCGAGATGCGGTTTTTAATTGGTGGTATTCGTGTAAAGCATATTAATGTATGAAAAGTAAAGGTTTTCATTTTAAAATGCACACATCGGAATGTTGTTTTAAATCGGTGGTAGTCATGTAAAGCATATTTAATTTTTATTGAATAATTCAGGAATCGAAATGTGGTTTTAAATCGGTGATATTTATGTTGAGCATATTATATTTCTTTTTTAAAAACGGTTTATACAGTGGGGTTCCCCACCCCCTTATGTAGGGAAACTTCTGGTACACCCTGAATAGAAACGATCACCAGCGCCACATAGCGAGGGAAATTTAAAGTTATCCGAGCCTACCTGCACCATTGGTGTTTCCAACCTTCGGCCCCGCACTGCTTGGCCCACTCCTGCGCACCCACTCAAAGTCGGCGGCCGTGTCACTGTGCAAGGTACAGATACTGCTCTCAAAGCTGCACTCAGCCAGTAGGTTACCTGCCGAGACATTGTTGAACATTAACGTCTTGACTTGCTCACTGTTCCTTGGGTGATTAGGTGGGTGGGTATGAGGCAATGAACAGAATTACAGAGAGAGACGAACAGATAGACAGATTTAAAGGTAGGTGGGTAGGTATGTGTGAATTCATTCACATACATGCCTACAATTCTCTCTTCGGCCACCCCTTCTCTCTTTCTCTGTCTGTCTGTCTGTCTGTCTGTCTGTCTGTCTGTCTGTCTGTCTGTCTGTCTGTCTGTCTGTCTGTCTCTCTCTCTCTCTCTCTCTCTCTCTCTCTCTCTCTCTCTCTCTCTCTCTCTTTCTCTCTCTCAAATACACGCAAATATACACACACACACCACCTGCCACATCTCTCTATATCCCGTACCTCAAATCTTCATTTAATTTGACTCTGTTTATACATACATGCGCGCGCGCATACACACACACACACACACACACACACACACACACACACACACACACACACACTACTTGCTAAATCTCTCTCTATCCGTCGCTCAAATTTGTTCATTAAATTTGACTCTGCTTACACAGACATGCGCACACACACACACAAACACACACGAAACTGGCTACATCTCTCTCTCTCTCTCTCTCTCTCTCTCTCTCTCTCTCTCTCTCTCTCTCTCTCTATCCCGTCGCACAAATCTGTTCATTAAATGTGACTCTGCTTGCACATATATGAGCGCGCGCACGCACACACACACAGATTTTCACTCACACGCACATAGAATTGTTGTAAATATACTCACCTGCTGTTAGAGGTGTGGTTATGTGAGTCGTATCTGTGGCGAATTGAGGAAAGATGGGTATTGAATTTTAGGGAGGTGGGAGTTAATAAAGATAATCAATACATTAAATTATCACAGTATTGTCTGCTGACTCGTTTTTGGGTATGCCTGGGGTCAGAGCGTGTTTGAGAGCGCATGAATATTTATGGCTACGCTGACAAGGGCTGCTGCAAAATACTTAGGCTTCGGGTGGTTAGTTCGACGTTAGTCTTCCCAAACACAGTGGGTTACTTTTCATTCAAAAGTTTGTTGGGCTGGTCGACTTTCCTGAAGGTTACGGGTGTGTCCCGCTCTGTTTTTTTTTTTTTTTTTTTTTTTTTTTTGGGTGTGGTTTCTACGATATCTTGCATTTACGTTTTCATTCCGAGAAAGAGAATGCCTGTGACAAAGGTTGCAGCACTCTCTAGGGGTGTTGTGTGAGACCCAGTTTTTCCATGTTTTTGGAGTGTTAAAAGCGCTGGCGTGCTGAAATATAAAACACACGATATCGACGGCATTGCGAAACACTCCCGTAACCTTGTGCGAAGGTTGCAGGTCTCAGTAACTACTAATCAGAGCAACTATGTATATGGGCGGGGTCCGGGGAGACTAACGTCGAACTAACCGCCTCAGGTTTATGAAAGATGTGCTGCTTCAAATGTATGGAAAACTGCTAATACAACGGGTATTGCGAGTTAAGCCGTTGGTACAGCTCTGGGCCAGTATACTCGTAAATATTTATGCACACTCACGCCTTTTCTGACCTCTGCCATAAGTAAAGTTTAAAAAAAAATGTAAAGTAAAAGTCCTTTTTCCACGCCTTTATGCGTATTGGGGCTAGATCTATATTTTTTACAGACTAATTGGCACTTGGTGGAGGATGTGGTCAGTATTACGCCAGCCGCCTTTACTTTTCAGGACTACACCTGGTACCCACTCAAGGCTGGGTCGACCTAGAAGTCCAGGTCATTTTTGGAGAGAAAAAAAGTCCGGCTCTGTTAGGACACGAACCCACGACCTTCTGATCCGCAGGCGGGCATCTTGCCACCAACGCCACAGCGGCTCTTCTCTGACATAAGTGCATACCCAAATCAATTAGTACATAAGGTTTGAGGTTTGAAGTTTGAACAAAGGATCAACATCATGGCACACGGATAACCCATAAGTGCTCCGTTCTTCTTCAAACTCAAGTCTGAGTCCGAAGAAGCTCAGCACAGTGCACAGGCTCTGTAGCACCGACGAGGATCCTGAAATACTTTGGGTAGATTTTTAACTCCAAATTTTGCCTCGGCAGCGCCGTTAGGCTGCTCTGTTCGATTTCCAACAGCCAACGGATTTTTTACGTGCGCAATAATGCACACGGGCGTCCGATCTCACTACCTAGAGACTAGGGGTAATTACTAGAAGTCCAAGTCCACGTGAAAAAAAAATCCCAGCCCTTACCGGAACCTTTAGCACTGGAGGCGGACACCATGACTCGAGATCAAGCAGCCCCCAAGTTAGTACACAAAACATAGTTTAATGTTTCAAAAATATTCTGACACTCGATGTCACGGCGGCAAACATTCACTCTTGATCTAGTGGTGATAACTTCTAATCTCTATAGAGCTCATTTGTAAAGTTCACCTGACGTCCTAGGTCGACACGGCCTAAATAGTGTATCGGGAAACTGGCCTTGAAGTAAAGGCGACTGACGTGACTTTGATCACATTACTCATTACTCTACAGATGTGCAAATAAGTTTTGGGGTTAGCGTCAGGAGCCTGAATCGCCTCGTTGCATGTAAACGGATCTGTTTTAATTAGGTCAATTTTGGAAGCATAAATCATAACACTTTGTGAGTGGGTAAATATACATTAAGTAACGGACTATTTTGGAATCAGGCATAAACTAGACTCATTTTAGTAGACTCTACAATTTAGACAAATAGGAACTAGCTGGGGGATGTGGTCAACATAAGGCCAACAGCATATATTTTTCTTGCATCCTTTACCCTCCCTTGGCGTTGTGTCCCTTGCAGTCCTTTCAATATCACGCCCTCTCAACGTTCGTTTTACAATGATACCATTGTCACAAATCTCGCCGTTATTAGTTCTGAACAGCTGGCCAATCAATCAATCAGGTGCCGCCTCCACAGTAAAGGTTGGATGCAATAGGTTTCCAACACGCTCTGTCTTTTGTCCTGGTTGTTCACTCTCTCCGACTGCTGCTGTCCTTCCATTTCTTGCTCTTTATTACTTTCAGTAATTATTTTTTGTCTGCCAGTGCTCACTTTCATACATAGTGAGGTCATAGTCTCTTCCAAAATGGCAAGCTGTGTTTTCTATTGCGTCCTGAAGACACCTCTTGTGTATCATGCACTGATCTGGGTGCACCAGGGTAGACTTGAAATAACGGAAACTGGTGCCCTATATAACTTCCTAGGGGGCTGAACCGGATATCTTGGATTTGATCTGCTAGACAGGTTTATCTTCAGAACACCCAATCAGTGTTACACTTGACATCCAGTACCATACAATTACTGTAGTTTACCTTCAGTAGACCCATAAAGTTGTTATTTCTCATCTTGATGGCACTCACAAAATTATAATCGCTTACCTTCAGTGCACCCATAAAGTTTTTATAACGCATCTTGATGGCACTCGCAAAATTATAATAGCTTACCTTCATTGCACGCATAAAGTTGTTATATCTCATACTGATGACACTCATACAATTATAATAGCTTACCTTCAGTGCACCAATAAAGTTTTTATATCTCATCTCCATGACACTCATACAATTATAAAAGCTTACCTTCAGTGCACCCATAAGGTTGTTTAATCTCATCTTGAGTGCACTCATAAATTATAATAGCTTACCTTCAGTGCATTCATAGAATTATAATAGCTTACCTTCAGTGCATTCATAGAATTATAATAGCTTATTATTTTTAGTGCTCCCATAAGGTTATTATGTCTCATCTTGAAAGCACTGATAAAATTATAATAGCTTACCTTTAGTGCACTTATAGAAATTTAATAGCTTACCTTCACGGCACTCATAGAGATATAGTATCTTATCTTCAGTGCACTCACATAATTATAATAGCTTACTGTCGGTGCACAAATACAATATAAAAACTTATCGCCAGTGCACCAATACAGTTGGTCTAGTTGACCTTCTAATTCCCCATATAGTTGTATCCTATCTTAAGTGTACTCATACAATTATAATAGCTTACCTTCAGTGCACCCAAATAATTATTTAGGTGGCCTGCAGTGCACCAACATATTTGTTATATCTTGGGTGCACTCATTTAATTATTGTAGCTCATCATCAGTGCACTCATATAGTTGATATATCCTATCTTGTGTACACTCATACAGTTGTTACAGCTTGCCCTTAGTGCACCCATGTAACTTTTGTAGCTTACACTCAGTGCACCCATATAGTTTTTATATACTATCCAGGGTACACTCATAAAATTATTACAGCTTACCCTCAGTGCACCCATATAGTTGTCAAATCCTATCTTGGGTGCACTCACACAATTAATAGCGCTTACCGTTAGTGCGTCCATAAAACTGTTGTAGCTTACCTGCATATATTTGTTATATCCCACCTTGAGTGCGCCCACATAAATAAAATAACTTACCTTCCGTGCACCCATACAGTCTCTGTATCTTCAAGACATCAGATTTGGACAGCGCTAGTCTCTGGCCCATCTTGAGGCTGTGGGCCAGGCCAGACTTGGGAGTGACGGTGGGAATGCTTCTGTCGATGCTAAACTCGTAGGGTCCATAATGCATGATGGACCCAAAGTCGTAGGCGACGTTTTGGTTGTTGCTGGTTGTGGTCGACAGTATGGTGTAGTCGTGATGATTGTCTGCGGATTGAATGTTTGCTAGCCTCTTTAGTGAGCGGTTGTGCTGGTAGTGAGGGGGGGGGGGGGTAGTGGTGGCGTTGTTAGTAGTAGTAGTAGTAGTAGTAGCAGCAGTAGTATTAGTAGTAGTAGTAGTAGTGGTGGTAGGTGTATCAGCAGTAGCAATAGTAGCAGCAGCAGTAAAATTAGCAGAAAAAATAGTAGCTGCGGCAGCAGCATCAGTAGAATTAGCAGCAGCAGCAGCAATAGCAGTAGTAGAAGTAGTATTAGATGAAGGTGTTAGTAGTAGTTAATATAGTGGTAGTTGTATTGGTAGTAGTTTAAGTTGTAACCGTAGTAGATGGAGTTAATATTTGTTGTAATGGTAATTGTTGATTTTGTGGTTATTGTTGCTGTTGTTGCTGTGATAGTAGTAGTGGTATAAGTGTAGTAGCAGCAGTGGTAGTGATGGATGGTGGTAATAGTACTTGATGTGATAGTAACAGTGGTAGTCGTAGCAGCAGGGGTACTTTTAGTAGCAGAAGTAGTAGTAGTAGTAGTAGCAGCAGCAGCAGCAGTAGTAGTAGTAGTAGTAGTAGTAGTAGTAGTAGTAGTAGTAGTAGTAGTAGTAGTAGTAGTAGTAGTAGTAGTAGTAGTACTAGTAGTAGTAGTGGCAGTTGGTGTTATTGTTGTCGTTGTTGCTGTTGTTGTTGTCGTCATTGTAGTTATGGTTGGTACTGCTGCTGTTGTTGGAGTAGTACCGGTAGCTATAACAATAAAAACAAAAACAATTGGCACTCCGATCAGCCTAACTAAAAAATGTGTACCAAAAGCTTTGGGAAGTAAAGACTGCTGGCGGTATATTTATCAGTAGCATTCTGTTATATTTATGGTCTGGTTTATTTGTGCCAAATTTGTTGGCTGAGATTGGGTTATGTGTGCAAGGTTGATGGCTTTGTGTCCCTAACCGGACCAATTGTCCATTCATACTTGTCTGGGTCCCTTGAGGCCCTGCTATCTTCCTGGTGGTTTTGCCTCTTGTCTTGACGGTGATAGGTATGCGTGTGTTGTCTTCTATCCCGTTGAGTCCCCTTATATTATTTTGTCTGTGTTCCATATTATATTGTTAAAACGGTAGGGGTTTCACGACTTTGTATTGCTTAAGACAGTGGCTCTTAACTTTCCTAATGCCGCGACCATTTAATACAGTTCCATAATGTTGTGGCGACCTCCAAACAATTATTTTCCTTCAAAACTTCAACGAATATATGTTTTCCGATGGTCTTAGGTGAACCCTGAGAAAGGGTCTTTCGACCCTAAAAAGAGTCTCAGGTTGGGAACTGCTGGCTTACAGCATTATCAAATCTAAATGTGGCACTGATCTCCAACATATTCGTGTCTCGTGTGTCATCATCATCATCATGTAGCAGGTCCTTTGCAGAACGTCGCTCTCATCACGGTATGCCTGAAAGTTCTGTGTGTGCGTATCGTTAATATTCATTAGAGTTTCTTCAGTGACGTTCACCCTGCACAGGGAGAAATATGTTCATTTTGGTGCTTAGAAGAGTGGCTGGCCGAACGGTTAGAACAGTGGGCTCTCAAGCGGGAGACCCGATTTAGAATCCTCGGTAAGGCTGGGTATTTTTTCTCTCGGGGGCAAAATAAAATCTTCACCTGCACAGTCGTGGTGACAGCACTAGCTATGCAGCCATAAACCCTCAGACTCAAAGATATAATCGACTTGGATGTGGCCGGAGTTTATATTCTTTCCACGTCTAGTTAGTATTCGTACAGAATAGTAAACATTCAAAAACATTTTATGTTTAGCATCCTTCAGTCGTCTGTGGTAAATAATAACTAGGAATGAAAGAATCCTAAGTATTATAACAAGTAACGAAACTTGTAAATTGTCACTGACAGCTTAGTTAATGCATGAAAGCTGCATTGCCTTCAACAAAAGCAATCGTTCCATGTCGTCAGCATTAAGGTCGTGGATGCAGAAGCGGATGTAAAGTAACTACTATTCGTATTCGGCCCGACCGCAACTATTCGTCCGAATACCGAATACTCAATATGTCTACTATTCGGCCCCGAAGCGAATACGAAGCGAATATTAGGTACAGCCCTAGTATAAACATACACTTAAAAAATAAAACCGGAATGCATGGTTTGAGTTGAGTTGAGTCAAGAATTGACATCACAGCACTCGGGGTATTCCCATGCGTGCTCCGTCCTTATCTTCAGCAGCCAGAGCAGAGTTCCAATCCTAATGGTACCGGTCGTAATCTGATTATATGTCCGTTTTGCCTTACCCCTGAGTGTAGTTAGCCGGCCAGATCCCCCAGTTACATCCAGGTTCCTCATTCTCTCCGGGCCACAATAATCTTGTTTCGCTTCTGGCTCCGATGCTTGTTCCTAAAGGGCCCTGGCCACATCTGCCTTGTCATGCATCAGTTTACCACTCAGTGGTGCAGATCCAGTCAATCGGTCTGCCTGTTCATTCCTCTGCACGCCAGCATGGCCTGAAGAAAAGATCCAAAGTATACTCACTACCCGTGACGTATGGATGGTTGAGTGAGCACATAGTCTCCCTGTACATGCTATGAGCTGGATTGGTTCTCAGCCCCTACCCCTTAACAAAATACTGTATTTTTAATATTATTTTTAAAAATCGGTTGGAGGGGGCGGGGGTGGGGGGGGGGGAGAGCTCTCAGACTCCTAAAAATTGGAAGGAGAGGTCTCAAAAGTCCTGGCTCAGATGACCACAGGCAACTTACCAGCTTCCACGTTAGTGAGGTTAATAGTCACGTAACTGTTTCTATCAGAACGACTCTGTTCGTGCCAGAAGCCAATAGAATGTATCAGCTCGTGCATCATGATACCTTTGGCATCGCATCCTTGACCAAGTGAAACCGTTTGTCTGCCCTTATCAGCCATCCCAACAGTCGAATGGCAGCTGTGGATGCAGAGAGTGTCAGGTGACTAGAGCAAGAGAATAAGAATATAAATCAACCTGTCCGTCCACAGACAAAAAGGGAAATAAATGGATGGCAGAATCATTCAAGTGCAACGTTTAGTTAGATAGAAGTATGCAAATGTCAAAGACATGACGAATACTTTAAGTAATGTAGTAAAAGACTATTTTCACGACTGACGTGTCAGGTATGTGGATATAGAATTGACCAAACAATTATGATTTGCGTAGGTCACACATTGTGAAAATCAGATAACAATAAAACTAAACTAGTTTTGCACTTGAACCTACAGGGTCAAAAGAACATAGGCAGAAGGAAAAAAAAACCAGTGAGGCGGATAGAGAGAGGGGCATGCAAAAGATGGGGGAAATAGGATTGGATGCACGCAGTAGCAGGAGTTAGGACAACTTGGCATGAGCTGATCAGTCTTTTGCTCCACGGGGCGATAAAGTCACCCAGAGACAGCATATTTTGTTTTTAAACAATAAAGAACAATTCCGTCGACTCTAAATTGTAAAAGTATTCGGGAGCCGCGATAAAGCAGTGGCTAGATGCTTGTCTGTTGAGCTAAAGGAAAGTTAGAATCCGTAGGACAGGATTTTATTATCGATTTAGGGCTCTCCTGCTGATTCAGTCTTGAACTGCAGTAGAGCCAGATTTGCAGTGCCAACTAAAGGCGATGAGCGTGAGGCTGACCACATTAGCCATCGAGTGTTGATTGGTCAATAAATACGTTAGTCTAGCACCATATACCATATGCGCAAGGGTTCGAATATGATCTTTTACTAAATTACTAAATGTATTCGTCATGTCATTTTTTTTTTTTTTTTTTTTTTTTTTTGGAAATAAGTTAGATGTAGGTTATGTGAACATCAGATCAGACAGGTTCCACTGTCGGAACCAATACAAGGTGGTCTGCTGCAGATTGGATTGAACCCGGCACCTTGGAATTACAAAGCTCGCTTACAACGCCTAATCCACATTCCCCGACTGTTTTGTGTGCTTTTCTTTTTAGGACTTCACAAACTAGCACTTACTGGTTATGTGATTTCGTTAGGTAATTTTATGTTCAGTAGTTTGACCAGTCGGCAGGGCACGTACTGATGATGATGATGATGATGATGACGATGACGATGATGATGAGGATGATGCGTTTGTCCCTGCCTTACGTATTTTACGAATGTCAAAGGGTAGTTAAAAAAAATCAATGCGAAGTGATCTGCTTCCATACTGCATGTCGGTATTTTGGGATTCAGAGATCAGGAAGCAATTGAAATAGTATATTTAATACATTTGCAGGCAATGACAGGCATTCTTTCTTCTTCTTCCTCTTCTTCTTCAGCATTCCAAGTCCTCAAAGTTTATTGATGCAGATATCACCCGCCTTCATTCATCTCTCTGGCTGACCTTCTCTTTCCAGCTGGTAACACCAAGTTTTGTCTTGTCTGTCTAGACATTACCTCTCCATCGTCTTCTTGGTCTGCCTCGTGGTCCAAAGATTCGTCGTAAGACTGTTTTCAAAACTGTTTAATGGGACCTCATCTCCTTTAGTTGTGCTTCAAGTTTCACAGTCATATAAAATGACTTGTCTTATCAACGTTTTATATATTTTGATCTTGTTGTTGCGAGAAAGACACTTTGACTTTAGCAAATGTTGAAGGGCATAATAACTTTATTTCCAGATTGTATTCTAGATTGTATTTCTTCTCTCAGCATGTTGGAGCAGTTGAAATTTGCACCCAAGTACTTATATGTTTACTTATTTTGTTACTTTTTTTTTACATTCATAGAAGCCGTAAATATAAATAACCATTTAAACGCACAAGGCTTATCCGGTAAATAATGCCAGACCGAGTGATTTGTTTCCCTCCTAGAAAAAAAGGAGGCGGTGGAGGGGGGGGGGGGGGGCGATACTTACACAAAGTGTCTATTACAAAACGATGAAAAACAAATGATGTCTTTAAAAATAAGGTGCCTGTCCTGCATATTGCCAGAAAGAAAGAAAAAACAAGCACTGGTTAGATCGATGTTTCTATAGATCAATCAACACGTGATGTGTGACGTGGTGATCATCACGCCGGCTGCCTTTCTTTCCAGGACACTCCTGGTATCCATTATAGGCTGGGTCCAGCTGGTGACTGGGGTCTTTTTACAGATTTGAACGTAATGCCCCTGGGTCTGCATTGAAAGGGAGAACAGACATTTATATGTCTTGTGTGTTTTCTAATCTGTGTTTCTTTCCTCTGTTTTTATGTCTTGCGTCTTTTCAAATCTGTGTCATATATAACTATATATATAAAGCGTGTTCTAATCTCTGTTTTGTGTGAACATAGAAAAGTAGAGAATGACAGAGGCTGCATATCCTGGTCGAGCAGCCGTGGGCATCGCCTGAAGACCCACGATATTTCGTGTGGAGATCCCGGGAAAGTCCAATAGTATCAGAATGTTAGGATGTGAAATAAACACCAATTAATACTACTCCCCAAGACGAGGTGAACCAAAAGAAAAGTACCCTTTCACTGACTTACATACCCGGTTCCAGGATAGACGTCGATGTAGTTTGTCTGTGTTGTTCTGGGCACGAATTTGATGCATGCAGAACCCGAAGGGTTGTTGACGTCATGTTCTATCTCTCTCATGGCAGTGATGATCTTGCCATGAATCTCTGAGGCTGTCGATCAAAGAACTTATTCTATGAGCTTTTTGGCTGTAAACTCCGGCGGAAAGCTCTGGATGTTTGACCACTTCTGGACTGTACTCTTATTCCAAAACGTGAGTGTTGCCTGTATGTCTTTTTTTACAGATCGGGCCTATTTGGTTTCTTGCCTCTCCGGCAGATGCACTCCGACTTCGAAGGAACAAAATAACTAAGCAACTAAGTCTTCTTCTTCTTCTTTTTATTTTTCTTCTTCTTCTTCTTCTTCTTCTTCTTCTTCTTCTTCTTCTCTTCTTCTTCTTCTTCTTCTTCTTCTTCTTCTTCTTCTTCTTCTTCTTCTTCTTTTTCTTTTTCTTCTTCTTCTTCTTCTTCTTCTTCTTCTTCTTCTTCTTCAGATTCTTTCTTCTTCTTCTTCTTCTTCTTCTTCTTCTTCTTCTCTTCTTCTTCTTCTTCTTCTTCTTCTTCTTCTTCTTTTCTTCTTATTTTCTTTTTATTTTCTTCTTCTTCTTCTTCTTCTTCTTCTTCTTCTTCTTCTTCTTCTTCTTCTTCTTCTTCTTCTTCTTCTTCTTCTTCTTCTTCTTCTTCTTCTTCTTCTTCTTCTTCTTCTTCTTCTTTTTTATCTTCTTCTTCTTCTTCTTCTTCTCTTCTTCTTGTTCTTGTTCTTCTTGTTCTTGTTCTTCTTCTTCTTCTTCTTCTTCTTCTTCTTCTTCTTCTTCTTCTTCTTCTTCTTCTTCTTCTTCTTCTTTCTTCTTCTTCTTCTTCTTCTTCTTCTTCTTCTTCTTCTTCTTCTTCTTCTTTCTTCTTCTTCTTCTTCTTTTCTTCTTCTTCTCTTCTTCTTCTTCTTTTTTTTCTTCTTCTTCTTCTTCTTCTTCTTCTTCTTCTTCTTCTTCTTCTTCTTCTTCTTCTTCTTCTTCTTCTTCTTCTTCTTCTTCTTCTTCTTCTTCTTCTTTTTATTTTTTCTTCTTCTTCTTCTTCTTCTTCTTCTTCTTCTTCTTCTTCTTCTTCTTGTTCTTGTTCTTCTTGTTCTTGTTCTTCTTCTTCTTCTTCTTCTTCTTCTTCTTCTTCTTCTTCTTCTTCTTCTTCTTCTTCTTCTTCTTCTTCTTCCTCTTCTTCTTCTTCTTTCTAGTTCGTTAGTCATAAAAGGTTAACGCTTTGCGGTCTACAGCCTATATCTCGTTTATACTTAGTCAAATCTTACTACTTGCTTGTTAGTGTCTATTATATTTTTATCAATCTAAAAGGAGTTCCAGAAAGCACTCGGAGAGTATGCTGTGATATACAGAAGAACATATTTCGGTGTGGGGGTGAGGAAGGGTTGATTGGAAAGAATGCAGAAGCTCTGTTGAGGCCGATGATTACAAGAGAGCTGTTTGAAGAATGACAAAAAGAGACAAATGAAATAATTTGGCCACATGAAATGTCATAACACTCTTTTAATATTATTCTAGAAAAACTGTAAAAAATTTGGGGGACGAGGGGGGGGGGGGGCGGGAACTTTCTTATTATTCTTTTTTCTTTATCTCTATCTCTAGCACAGGTGCTCGACCAACACAATGATTCGCCACTATCTCTTCTTATCAAGTGAAGCTGACCCCATGCGTAGTTAGTTGATTTTTGTGGCTATAATTTTTACGATAGCCAGCCTGAAGCTAAACCTTCTCTTGGTCGCCTCTTGCTATATGTCTTGTAGCTCACATTTTACTGTGTGTGTATGCGCGCACGCGTGTGTGTGGTTTTTCTAAGGGTCCCAGCAACACGCTGATGACTGTGATCTTCGCCTCTTTACCTTAGTGAGTCATAAATATGGCTACGTGTTTCATAGCCTATGTTTACTCACATGATACATTTTATACGCAGAAATGAACCCACCAGAAAGACAATTTTTCAGATTAACAATTCAGAGCAATCTTCTTCTTCTTCTTCTTCTTCTTCTTCTTCTTCTTCTTCTTCTTCTTCTTCTTCTTCTTCTTCTTCTTCTTCTTCTTCTTCTTCTTCTTCTTCTTCTTCTTCTTCTCTTCCACCTTGTACCTCATCGAAGTGTCAGGGGAAGATATAACATTCGTTGATGAGCTCTGTCAAGAACACTACTAAGACTGGTGTTCATTTCTGTAAGGCTGTTTTTAATGCCGTCACTCCATTTTTTCCGACGTCTTCCACTCGCTCTATACCCGTTGTAACTTTTAATAAAAGCAAGAAGACAAAGTTCTTTGGTCATGTGACCAAAGGAGCTGGGGAAAATATCGTGACGGCTGGAAAGATCACTGGTAGAAGGGTAGAAGAGGCAGAGGCAGACCAAGAGAAACAATGGTGGATGGTTTAAGACAGTGCCATGGGGAATATCATCAGTGGAAGTGATCCAGAACACCAAAGACCGAGATCTGTGGAGACGCATGAACGCCTACGCCAGCTGGCAAGGCACTTGATGATGAAGAATCACAGTAAAATCAGCAACGCTTTGGAAGTCATTTATTGCTTGTCGATGAGTGTTTATTTATTTATTTATTTATTTATTTATTTATTTATCTTGTATGTCGTATGTACTTACAAAACGAACTGTTAATGACGTAAGGGATCTGTCCGCTGTGCCAACGTTTGTCCCCCAAGACCGCGTTACGGTGCTGTAGGTATGAATGGTAGAAATGATTGATACGGTAAAGACACAACACGGAGAGATGAAATCGCTAGAGACTAACGTGATTCCGTTGTTTGTACATGTCGGTGGGCATTGACTGTCATTGAATAATGATAGTATTAAGTAACAAGTTAAGGATCTTGAGGTGTGTATGAAAGAGAGAGAGAGAGAGAGAGGGAGAGGCGGGAGAGAAGAGAAGAGAGAGGAAAGAAAGGGTAAGGAAAGATGACACATAAAAGACATATCAAAAACCATGTTCGACAATAATATGTTGTTAGAGTCATATCATCATTATCATGCAGCAGGTCCTTTGCAAGACGTCCCTCTCATCACGGTCTGCCTGGGGGGAAAAAACTCGGTCTCTCGCCAGCTCTCCCACCTCGTGTACTTTCCTACTCAAGGAGTCACTTATATCCTATGCCCATCTTCGTGTTGGTCGGCCCCTGCCCCTCCTTCCTGGTACCATACCTTCGGCTATTATGTTTTTCCAACACACCATGTCGCTTGATATGACCACAATATTTTCAGCTTCCCAGACAGAATGCTGTTCAGAACTTTTAAAATGTCAGTATTTCTGCTCTTCTTTGTCCATGGTATAGTCATATACTAAAGTAAAATTTCTTTTAAGGATATCAAACAGGACCATTTCTACAATATGAAAATAACATACAATGGCAAATCAGAAATGTTACATCCTAATGCACATTTCCTACATATAATTACTGGTCACAGGAGAGGCCGACCTGGATTGAGTGACGAGAAACTATTGTTACTGACTTCGCTCCTACTGTTACTGACTTCGCTCCTACTGTTACTGACTTCGCTCCTATCCTTCTACTCTTTACCCACTCCTTTGATCGCTAATGCTAGCTGGTTATGCACTTGATGTTGATGTTGATAATGAGAAAGGTTTTCTCTCTCTCTCTCTCTCTCTCTCTCTCTCTCTCTCTCTCTCTCTCTCTCTCTCTCTCTCGATGTTCCCCACCAGGACATTACACAAAGCGATAAACACCCGGTGACACAAAGGGCGATTTTCCCTGTTTGGGGTAGGATCATTAAAAAAGACAAATCAATATCTATGTCAAGTTAACTAGCCTTCCCTTGACCTAGTTTATAAACTTTTTTCAGATTTAATTTTTCATCCATTGGCACTGATATATCTACGTCATAACTTCGCCAAACCACCGGCAGTATTTACAACCTATAGCGCCCCCTTGAAATGCTAATTTATTAGTATCTATCTATAATTTATATTTATCTAGCCCCCATCACCCAAGACAATCAATACCCTTTCGCGCCCTCCTAACTTGACCTTGACGCGTCTCTTGACGTATATATCTATTTTCCTTCCTCATCTTTCTTCTTCTTCTTCTTTGCGTTTTTTTTTTTTTTTTTACAGTTCCGGGTGTCGAGAGAGATACAAGGTCCTGTTTCGTGCTCTTCTGGCTGCTTCGACCATAAACACATCGTGGTACTGTAGACTTTCTCTGATGTTATCTTTCCATATTGCGCTTGGTCTACCTCTTGTTCTACGTCCCTCTCCTCTTTTGGTATCTGCCTTGTATGGTATAGCATCAGAAGACATTCTCTTCAAGTGGGCAAATCATTTGATTTGCTGTCTTTGTATGTAATTTAGAACTGGTTGTGTGCCGACTTTATCTCGTATGACCTCATTTCTGATTTTACCTCTTCTGGTCACTCCTACAGTCTTTCTCAGACACCTCGTTTCCATGGTTACTAATTTTCTTTTATGTTGTGAGTTACCATGTCTGACACTGGTAGCAAGGGTGAGAAGGAATTTGCTTTGTTTGGGGTGTCTCTTTGTGCTGATTGGGATTGCCTCATGCTGTAAGGGAGAAGGGGGCGGGGGATAGCTGTCCCAGTACTAGGCCTGCTTTACTGCTTCAGATGTTAATTTCTTCGTCCAATTTACCATCTTTGGTGAATGTTGTTCCAAGATATTTAAACTTAGATGCCATTCTTTTTATATCTCATTGTACTTGTTGTAGCGGTATTAAATCCATTGCCTATTTGCGAGGCTTGTCGCAGCCTAATCTTTGCTCCGTCATAACTCTTTTATAGTTCCACCAGTATTTTCTTATATAATCTACACAGCCAGTGGGAAAATAATAGTTTTTGGCTTCATATCCGACTCAGATATTTCAATTCGAGGTTGACTGGCATTAAAACACAGTAATAACTGACCATAGGGAGTCACCGTGGCGTTAGCAGCCAGATGCCCGCCTGCGGATCTTAAAGTTTTGGGTTCGCATTCTGACGGAGCCAGAGTTTAACTCCCAGGTCGACCGAGCCCTAAGTGGGTACCAGGAAAAGGGACCTTCACCTTTTAATTACTGTCTATATTTTGACGTTTTTTTTTTTAGAACGTTTTGGAACGGAAGTGGGGGGGGGGGGGGTAATCTGAGCTTGAGAAGTTATGCCCGCTTAAAAAATTATATTGGCCACAAACTGTGCAAGATGAAGTGTTCATTTTTGCTCCCTGCAGAAACAAAAGCCACATCCGGCTGTCTGACATGCGGGAAATGCGCTACAAGAGATGACGTGGCTTATTTATGTACCAACTGGTGGTTCGCTGCTTCTTTAAAAGACGCGCTTCCATTTAAGAGGAAATGCCAATCCTATCTACTTTGACCAGGCCTGTGAAAGCTGTTTCGGGATTTCTGACGTGGAGATATAGATAGGCCTTGGCAACTGACACCTTTATCAGTAATACACCACCGTAGTCGGTGTTGCGCCTCTAATGCAATCGCATCCTAATTAGGTTCACTGACTTACGTGAACAATTCTGCACTATTATGTCGTTGGTGTCATACAGGTGGCAACGAGCCGCCAGACACTGAAAGTTTTGACATCTGCTCTAGACGCCGCCCTAGGCTCAAGATAAAACACTAACTAACTAACTAACTAACAACTAACTAACTAATTAACTAACTAACTAACTATGTCGGTAATCAAGGTTACAGCTTAACTGCAGACGGGTCAACTCCGTGACTGCTCCATTCCTGTGGCAGTGGAAATCGCATAAAATTTCCTTTACTGTCCTTTTAAAAAAAAAAAACTAAGAAACCGCATATCAATCCTGGTAATATCTTGAAGCGCGCACACGAAAAGTAATTGCATTAGGCTGCTGTAAAATTTGCCAACACTAACGGTCTCCGCCCATAATTGCACCCCAGTGTTGATGCAATCTGTAAATTACGAAAGTAGACATTTACCCACACAGAGTGCTGCATTTGTACCTGCTACACCGAAAGTAATCGACCGTCTGTCATTTTTAGTGGGCGCCACCATACAAAACCGCCGCGAGCACACTAGACCCAAAAAAATTCTACATTCATTCAATTCACACCTCATAGTGTCGCTCCAAGCACCCAACTCAGTAGATGGGCAATAGTTTACAATAGTGTGTATTGGTATAAGTTCATAATGCAGTCGTTACTTACCACATCCATCTGAACATCCCCGATAATTACAGCTTCAGGCTCAAAGGCTTTAGCAGCAGTTACTGGGTCTGGAATGACAGTAAGTAAACGGTAAGGGATTCTTATTGTGCCATTGGCGCATCAAATACATGGTTAGTTTCGAATCCTTTACAGGAAGTTGCAACCCCATCATTTTGTTGGCGGTGGTTTAAGTAGGCAATGTTACATACAGTAAGTAGTTCGACATTACCTCTAAATGGTGGACGCTCCGTGACATTTTCGCAATTAGCACAAACCGGGCTCGGCCCTAATGAAACAAATAGTGCTATATCCACATTGTTATCGCCCAATCAGGACTCGATTGGGCTATGTGCTTACATTTTTCATTGTTCAATATAACATTGTAGTAGTAGTAGTAGTAGTAGTAGTAGTAGTAGTAGTAGTAGTAGTAGTAGTAGTAGTAGTAGTAGCAGCAGTAGCAGCAGCAGCATCAGCATCAGCAGCAGCAGCAGCATCATCAGCAGTAATAGTAGTAGTAGTCGTAGTAGTAGTAGTAGTAGTAGTAGTAGTAGTAGTAGTAGTAGTAGTAGTAGTAGTAGTAGTAGTAGTAGTAGTAGTAGTAGTAGTAGTAGTAGTAGTAGTAGTAGTAGTAGTAGTAGTAGTAGTAGTAGTAGTAGTAGGAGGAGGAGGAGGAGGGACCCCACCATATGTTTAGACCACACGTCATTAAATGGATGACCTGGCCAATGACACAACCATCGCGTCTATTTTCCAGAAAGTTCCTGGTATCTTTTATGGCGTATATCGATCTAGTCGACAAGATTCGAACAACGCCTTCTCCAGACAGCTGGAAAAAGCCATGATTCTTATATATGACAACTCAGCCACTAGACCAGGCCACTGCACTAGGTGGCTGCCATGTAAGTTAACTGATAAATTAAATCCGCAATAACCCCATGATCTATAACACATAAGCTAGAGACTTTTCAGAACTATGGCTTATACAGGCAATGAGTAACTTCCATTGCTTTGCTTTTGTACAGACGGATAAGGATTTTTATAAATATCTTTTAAAAAAATATCTCGTAAAGGATAAAATGAAATCCATCATGTTACAGGTGTGCAGAAACATCGCTTCATGACAGTTTGCCTGAAAGCTGTATTCGGGCACCTGCCTCTTTCAAAACTATTGTTTGTGGATAATCTTGCAAATATTTTGATCAAAGTAACTAAAAATTGCATCCCACGTGGGGACGATGATAGCTATATGTGTGCATGAAAGTGCAGTACCTTCCTAACAAATTGAATGTTTGCTTTACCAGTGGCAAATTGTAACATACATTTACAGTTGCGGGAAAAGAGAGGGGGGGGGGGGGGGGGCGAACATGGAGTGGCGAACATTCTTAATCGTTTATGTGATTTGTCTGGAACTTGTTAGAAGCACCAATAATCGCTTAGTTCAGAGAGTAAAAGCTTCAGGAAGTTGAGAGACGGATCTCAGGATGCTTTGCAGGATTTTCTGCGTAAACGTGTGGGGGGGGGGGGGGGGCTTATACAGGCAATGAGTAACTGCCCTTGTTTTGCTTTTGTACAGACGGATAAGGATTTTATAAATATCTTTAAAAAAAATATTATGCGTAAAGGATAAAATGAGTTATCCATCATGTAGCAGGTCCTTTGCAGAACATCGCTCTCATCACAGTTTGCCTGAAAGAAACTCGGTCTCTCGCCAGTTCTCCCACCTCATGTACTTTCATACTCAAATATTCACTTATATCTTGTGCCCATCTTCGTGTCGGTCGGCCCCTGCCCCTCCTTCTGCTATAATTTGTTCCAATCCGTCCTGGCGCTTGATATGACCAAAATATTTCAGCTTTCGAGACAGGATGCTGTTAATTAGCCAATCTTCCTTGATCTTCAGATCTTTCAATATGTCAGTATGTCTCCTTTTCTTTGTCCGAGATATTATGAGAATCTTTTTATAGCAAAAATGATGAAAATGATATATATGATAGCAAAATGAGTCATACTGTCGGTAAATTTCGTATTTTGTGCATGTAAAATGAAGAGGGAAATGTGGAAACCCTCTTACATTCACTTACAAATAATTAAGCAATTAATTATTCATTACAGTCGCTTTTTTTTTCGCCCAGAAAAAAAATAGAAACTTACCTGCATCGATGACACTGACCTGTGGAGAAATATGTAGAGTATTTTAATGTAATGTTAATAGTAGCAACTCCACAATTTATGAATAATGTTAACCGAGTAAAAAGAGAAAAAGTGTCATGTTGTATATAATGTGGTTCTATCCGTCGATATCCCATTCACGCCTTGCTGACTAAAAGGAAAAAACAAGCGATCTAAACTGATGCCGGTTTGTTGCTTTTCTGCCTCTGGTATCTCATGTTATTCTGCATTCGGTTCGTAATTAATATCTTACTTCAGATGACGTCACAGGACAGCCCAACATTTTAGAGGAGGGTAAGACTGGGTTTCCCAGTTTTCTGATGCTTCTAACGATTAAAAAACAGCTAGAACTGACCCTAACCCCAACGCATCTACGTCCCACGAGAGAGTGCAGCCTAGGTCCTACGACTAGACGCAGCCTAGGTCCCACGACTGCAAGCAGCCTATCTAAAACCCCCTGAAATATTAGACTTCCCGTGACCTGTGAATTTCACCCTCTTTGGGTGGGATAATAATAAAGCACCCTGCATTCCTTTAATGTTCTTTCTACTGTTCTTCTCTGAGTTTCCCCGATGTCTACTGGAGAGCAACCCTTGCCATAGTGTCACAAGGCATTCTGTAAATATGTCTAAGCCATTTCCTTCTTATTCCGTTGATAACTTTAAGTCAGTCATTCAGTCAGTAGCATGTCCTTTGCAGAACCTTGCTCCCATAACAACCCTCAGGAAAACTTCTCGATCACAAGTAAGATGTTCCGTGCCCTATACACCCATCCAGAGCTCATCCGCCAAATCCTGCACCCATCTTCTCTTTGGCCTTCCTCTTTCTCTCTTCCCAGGCACATTCCCCTCCATTATCGTTCTCTCCAAACTTTCGGGATGTTTCAAGTGACCATAATATTTCAGTTTTCTGTGTTTTATCTTATTTAACAGCCAACCTTCTTCAATATTCAGTTCTTGAAGAATTTATGCATTTGTTCTTTTCTTTATCAATGATATTGTTAGAACCCCTCTAAAAAATGTGTATTCAAGGGCATTTTTGCGCTGTTCAGTTTGTTTAGTAAGTTTCAAGGTCTCACAGACGTATGTTCCAATAGGAAAGATGAATGCTTTTAGAAATCTAATTTTTGTAGATCTGTCTGTCCCACTCCATAATTTATTCAGTTGCTTTAGTCTTTGAAGAGCAACTGATAGTCGTCGTTAAATTTCTTTCATTGTGTCACCATTGCTGGTAATCAATGACCCAAGATATCCAAATGTTTCCACAACCTCCAATCTTTAGATGGTCCCCACGTGGAACGCAATTTTTCCGGTGTGTTTTTTTTTTTTTTTTTTTTTTTGAGTTTTTTTCTTTTTTTTTTCTTGGGGGGGGGGGGGGGGGAGGGGGGACTCCACCCTGGTTCTTGTCAGGGTCTGCAATTAGCCTGACGGTTAAACGCGGTTTCTGAGACCTTTCCACGGGCGATCCTCATCGGCGTGGTGGCACTTTGTGTCACCGGGTGTTTATCACTCTGTGTGATGTCCTGGTGGGGTAAAACTTACTCTATTACCCCCAATCTTTTCTTATTAACATATATTTTTTTTATAACATTTTCAAATGATGATAATTGTGTTTGCCTCCTCTTAAGGGAAAACAAATCTTGTTTAGCCAAAATATTTGCAAGATTATCCAAAGACAAAAGTTTTGAAAAGTCACTAGTGTATGCGTTGTAGATCATGATGTTTTTGCTGATTTAATTTATTAGTTAGCTTACATGGCAGCCACCTATTGCAGTGGCCTGGCCTAGTGGCTGAGTTGTCATGTATTCGAATCATGGTTTTTTCCAACTGTCTGGAGAAAGCGTTGTTCGAATTTTGTCGACCAGGTCGATGTACGCCATAATAGATACCAGGAACTTTCTGACAAATAGACGCGGTGCTTGCGTCATTGACCAGATCATCCATTTAGTTACGACTGGTGGTGGTACTACTACTACTACTGCTGCTGCTACTACTAATATTACTGCTGCTACGACTACTGCTGCTACTACTACTACTACTACTACTACTACTACTACTAATACTACTACTACTACTACTACTAATACTACTATTACTACTACTACTAATACTACTACGACTACTACTACTACTACTACTACTACTACTACAACTACTACTACTACTACTACTACTACTACTGTTACTTCTTCTTCTTTGTTGTCGTCGTCTTCTCCTTCTCCTCCCATTATTTTCTTTTTCTGTTTATTCTTCTTTCCCCTCCTCCGTTGATTTCTTGGTTCTCACCAACCCTCCCCCCCCCCCCCCCCCCTTCCTTCTTCTTCACCCCCCCCCCCCCCCAACCCTTTTATCTGCTGCTTTTGCTTCATTGTATCGCTCTCATATATCTATATTAGGGCTGTACCGAATATTCGCTTCGTATTCGCTTCGGGGCCGAATAGTGGACCTATTGACTATTCGGTATTGGCCGAATAGTTGCAGTCGGGCCGAATACGAATAGTACTTACCTTACATCCGCTCTGCTTCTTCTTCTTCTTCTGCGTTCGACATCAGTCATGCTACACATTGAGTCCCGTCTGGGTCAAAAATAGGATTGTGCGTTTAAGGTCGCCACCGGTCCCCCATAGCTTCTCTCGCAATGTGGATCCCCTGAAATCCGCTCTGCATACACGGCCTTAATGCTGACAACATGGAACGATTGGTTTTGTTGAAAGCTAATGCAGCTTTCCTGTATTAACTAAGCTGTCAGTGACAATTTTCCAAGTTAAGTTACTTGTTATAATACTTAGGATTCTTTCATTCCTATTTATTAGTTACCGCGGACTGACTGAATGATGCAAAAAATAAAATGTTTTAAAATGTTTACTATTCTGTACCAATACTAACTAGACATGGGAAAAATTTAAACTCAGGCCACATCCAAGTCGATAATATGAAAATCAAACGATCGGAAACATATAAGTACTTGGGTGCAAGCTTCAACTGCTCCAACATGCTGAGAGAAGAAATACAATCTAGAATACAATCTAGAAATAAAGTATACTATGCCCTCAACATCTAAAGTCAAAGTGTCTGTCTCGCAGCACCAAGATCAAAATATAATAAAAACGTTGATAAAACCAGTCGTTTTATATGGCTTTGAAACTAAAAACACAAATAAAAGAGATGGGGCCTTATTACGGGTTTTTGAAAACAGTCTTACGACAAATCTTTGGACCTATCAAAGATGCTAGCAGTGGGTAATGGAGAGTGAGAAGCAACAACCTAACACATAGTCTGTTTAAATCACGATTAATGGGCATAGACCACGAGGCAGACAAGAAAGAAGTTCGAGAGATAATGTCCAGCCAGACATGCAAACAGCTGGTGTCACAAATTGTGAAGATAATGCCAGCCAGAGAGATGAATGGAAACGGGGGATATCTGCAACACTAATCCCCAAGGGCTCAGAATGCTAAAGAAGAAGATGACTATTTTGTGCTACTTTATTTGAAGTAAAAGTTCATCGTACATTGTCATTGTGAATGTGTGTGTGTGTGTGTGTGTGTGTGTGTGTGTGTGTGTGTGTGTGTGTGTGTGTGTGTTTGTGTTTAGATATATTTTATACACTATTCACTATTCGTATTCGTATTCTTATTCGGCCGAATAGTTCGTCCCGCTATTCGTATTCGGCCGAATAGTGAAAATTCCCTATTCGGTACAGCCCTAATCTATATTAATGTCTTTAATGGATGAGTTGTAATTTTCAGGCTGATGCCAATTCCTCTTTATGGTATAATAAAGTTTTCTGACGCTTCCAAACATGATGTAAAAGGAGACTACGGAAAGTTGGTGTGGGACTGACTATTTCGTTCCTTACGCATTTTGTAGCTACAAGGTCAAACAAATCATAGACATACTAAAAATGCCTGAGTTGAAGTCGTGTGCTTCATTTGCAGATCAAAGGCACATTTACATGCATAACCAAGGTTGTTTTTTTTTTTAAAACTTATTCAGCGGTACGTTATAGCGTTATTTTTTCATAGGCATAATTTTTTTTTAGCGCTTTTAGACACTTTAAGTTGAGCACCGGCTTCTGCTTCTAGCTATTGTGTGGTGAGTACTGGCACATTTTTTTTTTTCTAGAAAAAAATCATATTCAGAACCAGTCATGAACAAAATCAACGTAGAATTTGGCAGGAGTTGGTTGAAAGTCTCGGCTTTATCTGGAGCTGAAAGGCAGAGGAGTAAGTGTCACACACAAATTACAGACTTACGGTAATTTCCTTCAATCGGAGCAGCAGGCGACAGCAGCAATGACATTCACAATCAGGATTGCATACGCGGCGCTTGACATTGTGAAATGTTTAACGTCTGCTTGTGCTTCCTGGTGAGAGTTTATGAATACAATAAGGTTAATTCAGCCAGGAGTCATGGGAAGTAAAAGCGGCCGGCGTGATACTGACCACATCACCCACCAAGTGCCGATTGGTCTATAAAATATAGGTCTAGCCCTATATGCCCAAAATGCTTGAATGCGTGGAATAGGGTCCTTTACTTACTTTTACTTAAATCCAGCCTGCAGTAGTTTCTCGAAGACCTCAACTTTTTCAGTGAATACCATGGACCGTGTTGCGTTAGGAAGGGAATGAGATTGAAGAAAGAAATGATTGCAGGGAGGGTGAGCGTCTGAGAAGAAACACACTAAATAAATACCAATGATGGCACCAACGGAAATCGGCGTCTGTTTTTTTTTTTTTTTTTTTTATCTATCGCAAAAAAAAAAGGCGAAAAGAAAACTGGATGTACAAAGACATGATTACAGGTTGAATGCCAAATTTCAACAGATTACACCTATCGGTTACAGAGTTACAGATCTGTAAAGTTTGACGGAACTTCTGAAATCGTTATTAGTAACGTCGTTCTCACACATGTGGGACGCAAGTTTGCGTTTTTTTAAAGCCTGTCCCCGACTTTTGCCGGCGACCGTAATATAATCTAATAGTTGAACGCGGTTTCTGTGACCTCTCCACAGGTGATCCTCATCCACCAGGTGGCATTTTGTGTCACAGGGTGTTTATCACTTGTGTGATGTCCTGGTGGGGTAAAATTTACTGACTTACTAACATTTCTGAAATGGACATTATAGACTGGGGATATCTGACGTCTGGCTCATGTTTCTTTTGTGCATTCGGTAAATGGTGCTCGACCCATATTTGTATAGACCAAACGGTTCACAGCAGGAGATGTGGTCAACATCAAGCTGGCTACCTTTACGTCAGATGACATTTCCTTCTACCCAGTATAGATGGTCATCGTCATGCAGCAGGTCCTTTGCAGAACGTTGCTCTCGTCACAGTCTGCCTGAAAGAAACTCGGTCTCTCGTCAGCTCTCCCGCCTCGTGTACTTTCACATGCATAAGTTCCTTATATCCTGTTCCCGTCTTAGTGTTGGTCGGCTTCTGCCCTTCCTTCCTGGTACCCTGTCTTCTGCTATTATTTTTTTCCAATCCGCCATGGCGCTGGATATGACCAAAATATTTCAGCTTTCGAGACAGGAGGCTGTTTATTAGCCAATGTTCCTAATGTCAATATTTCTTCTTTTCTTTGTCCATGGTGTTCTGAGAATCTTTTTATAGCATTTTGGCTCAAAAGCCACTTTTCTTTTTCCTAAGGACTGGGAGATAGTCCACGACTCACATCTGCATGTTACAGGGAAGATGCATGCTCTCAAAATTTTTATTTTGCTTTCCTTGCCTGGGCTTAACCAAAGACTTTTAATGTTGTTTAATCGCCCCATTGCTATGGCGATCCTCCCTCTGATTCCTGAAAAACAGTCTCCATTGCTGTTAATTATGTAGCAAACCAAGAGGGTTTATTTTACCAAATGTCCGATATTCATGTGAACCCAAAATCTTCAGTGTGGCAGACAAGCTTAATATACGGTTTAGCTTCAATTTAAAAAGAAGAGAAAATTGCGCCAGTTTTAAAAAATCCCATATGGCTCGGCCTCTCCGCAGAACACCTAGCGTCGCACAAAGCATGAACTCCCTAGCTTCGGCGACGACCCCAGAGGGGAAACGTACCCACTGCGTTCAGAGAGCAAGAGCGGCTTGACTGCTTCATCATGAAAACACTCCCCTCCCTTGCATCCCCCCCCCCCCCATTTTTCTCCAAGTAGACGATTAGATTGGAAAACACTTACTTGAAAGTCAACAGTTGCCACCTACTCACACCGTCACCGCGTCTTGAAGTGATCACAACAGTTTCTACAGTTATATTTAAATATACACTAGAACAGCGGTGCCGGAACGTGGAAGCTTGGACACTCTGATCCCCCCATCCCCAACCACCACTAAATCCCCTAACATTTAGGTTGGCTGTTACTATTTTTGCCTACCTACACAAAACGCCCGTCTCTCTAGCGTAGTTGGATAAACCGGATTGCGCGGTGAGCGGGTGACGAACTCCTTGTGGTCCGGGTTCATTCCCGGGGGTAGGCAGAAAAAAAAGCCACATTTCTCCAGATTTGCGGTTATTTACACTGGAATCAAGGCCGAAAGGTTGCGATATCCATAATACCGAGCCTAAGGGTTAACAACTCATGACTTCTGGATACTAAAACAAACAAACAAACCTACACAAACCGTAAACCTTCGAGGCCCATAATATTTTGGGTGAATCTTAATTTTACTATTATTACTGCGCACCTAAAGAAATTGTAAGCCCTTAAGCCCCCCCCCAGCCCCTAAGAAAAATATAATAAGGCTGAGCCCACCTCCCACTATGCTTTCTTTTTGGCGGCGCCCTGTATTTGACTAAACACTCGGGGAAAATGCATTACTTTTGCTTTTTTTTTTTTCAACTCTACATTTTTCATGTATAGCACAGCTGTGACTTTTTTTTAAAAGACGTTTTGTTTATTTTGCTTTTCCTTTAAAAGTACATCCGTAGTTTTAGTGCATGCGTTCTTATCTTCTTTCTATTTTTTTTTTTTTTTTCGTAAGCTCAGGTAATATGGTAAGGTGGGCAGCCTCTATGAATTCGTGTGTTAGATCTTATCGGAGCTTGACCTGTGCCAGATTGCATACTATATCTTACTAGGGCACATAGAAGGTCCCTGCTAAATAAAGATCTTCGTTTGCGTGTCAGGGAATGCTTACATAAAAGAAAATTCGCTGATATACTTGCGATCATCACAACCCGCCGACATTTGACTGCAGGTATGACTGACTGACTTTCTACCCCACTAGGACATCACACAAGCGATAAACATCCGATGACACAAAGTGCCACCATGTGTATGAGGATCGCCGTGGAGAGGTCCCAGAAACCGCGTTTAGACAATTTTCCATATTTATGGCCTGCCTATATTGCGACCCCTGGCGAAAGCCCGGGTGGGGCTTCAAATAACAAAAAATGTCGTCCTAAAAGGACGAAACTGGATATATATGAGTGACTGCAGGTTATTTCGGAACCGTTTTATTGTGTCCCAGCCTGTGTTATACGGTTAAACGGGATTTTCTAGATTTGTAGCTGTCTTCTCTTCTTCTTTTTTCGTTTGCCTGAAATAAGTTGTCTAAGTTAGCAATTTTGTCTCTCGTATAAGTTTCATTGTTTTTGTTGGTTCATTCAGTGGACCATAGAGTTTACGTTCCACTGTTGTTCTTTCTGGACAAAAGGTGTCAAATTCGGTGCAGTCCTGGAGTACATGCTGTATGGGGCACCTTTCCACAGGTGCACATTGCTGATACGCCTATCTTGAATTTTGTGTACATGTGGTTACGTAATCTGTTGAGCTCTGTTCTGAGGCATAGGATAATGACTTGTTCTGATCTATCCATAATACATTAGTCGTCTTGCGCTGGGGCTGGTGGTTTCCTGATCGATTTAATGATCCTTTTCTTTGGGTGGTAAGTGACTGGTACATTCGGCTGCACTTTTGTCGCAGCTTTCCCTGCCAGTTGATCAGCTTTCTCATTTCCAGGCACTCCACAATGAGACGGTATCCACTGCATTACGATTCTTTGCTTTAGCTGTGTGTTTTTCATCCTTGAGATATTAATCATACCGAATGCAAGTTTCGAGGAGGAACAGCACGTTTGAGGTTTGAGGTTTGAACAACGAATCAACATCAATGCACAAGGGTAGTAATCCAAAAGTGCTCCATTCAAGTCTGAGTCTAAAATAGATCAGCGCAGTGCTCGGGCTCCGTAGCACCGGCGAGGATCCTGAAATATTTCGGGTAGATTTTTAACTCGCAGTTTAACTACTCTGTTCGATTTACAACTGTCAATGAATTTTTTACGTGCGTCCGATCCCACACACACAGAATCAAGGGGAAATTACTAGAAGTCCACAAACAAATCCCAGCCTTTACTCGGGGCCTGAACCCGGAACCTCTAGCAACTCGAGGCTGACACCATGCCTCGAGACCATGCAGCGCCCTGAAGGGGGAACTTGCTTGCGGAAGGGAATGGACGAGGATGACAGGTCTGTTCTGAATCGGCAATCATGAACATACTGCTAAACTGTAAAGTAGTAAAGATACTTTTTCAACCCTTTGGCGCATCGGGCATATGAGAAGGGCATCCATATTTTACAGACCAGTCGGCACTAGGTGGGTATTGCAGTCAGCATTACGCCGACGCCGTCTTCACTTCCCTAGGACATATATTCTGGTACCCATTTGAGGCCCATTTACGAGTCGGACTCACAACGCCTAAGCCAGGGACGCGGCTGCTGCAAAATGGGTCAAGCTTTAAAAAAGCTCAGTGGAGGACGCAAGAGAACAAGGAAAAATCAACACAGAACTGGTGTTGTAGGCGGCTATACGCTGTGGGATTTCCTGAGGATGGAATCAGAGCATTTATGTGCTGACTGGTTCCATGTGCTATGAAAATGATTTGTTGACTAACGACAAACTAATAACAACGAGGAAAGAGCCGATGTTCCAGTAGTTGTTTTGTTTGCTGAGCTTTCGAAGGCTCAGGTTGTTGGTTCACCTAAAATACACCTTCTTCTTTTTCTTTGCGTTCACCAGCTGTAAACTCATCCAGTTCTGGACTGCAGTCCTATTCCAGAATCTGAGTGTTACGTGTGCATCCGTTTGACAGATCTGACACAGTTGTGTGCAGATTGCTGGTTCCTTGCCTCTCAGGCAGATGTACCCCGACTTCGAAGGTAGCTCTCAATTAGTCGATTCTTACGACATGCTTTAGGGTAGGCAGTGGGTCTATTCTTGTTTTCCCTATAATATAGCCCCGGAAACTTATATTCTATACAGGAACATTTTATGCAGTAAACTGCACTGAGTATATGACATTGGAGCCATCCTCTTCTTAGATTTCTTCACACCTTTCTGTATTATGCTTTCCATTTGGACAATGCTTGCAGTCATCTGATGCAGCAACCATGCTAAGGTATCTCTGCTTACTATAGACGCAGGAAACTGTTGGCCTAAGTACTTTGAGGTCCATAGTTAGAGATTTGTGGAAGAGAACAATACTGTGTTGGAAGGCTCCTGTCGCTGAACATAAAACAATCATTTCATTGGAACTCTGCACTGGCTGCTGAAGATGGGGACGTAGCGCTTATGGGAATGCCACGAGTGTGGTGGTGTCGATTCTTGAATCAACTCAACTCAAACGTAAAGCAACTGAAAAATTCTTAGAACACAGTGGACCCAAAAAAAAAAAAAAAACATCGACATCCTACACGATCGAACATGGAGAATTGGCTTATAGACAGCATCCTTCCCTAAAGGCTGAGGTATTGTGCTGATTTTAAACATTGTGGTGGCCTGGAGAGAACAGTGATGGAAGGTGAAGTTTCCGGAAAACGAGGCAGAGGTCGACCTCCGTGAATGTAGATACAGGACATTGAAGACGCATTGGATATGAAAGCACAAACGGCTGGAGAATTGGCTAGACAAAGAGAGACTTTGAGGCGGGCCCTGAAGAGGAGGGACCGGGCAGAAAGTTGTTACGTTTTTTTAACCGCGCAATAATAAGAATTGCATTTATTATTATTGCACAGTTAAACAAGACTTGAGCTCATGCCCTAGGAAATTGGGGGAAGGGTACTATGTTTTCTCTGTAGCGGCTCGCCTGATGCCTACTGTTCTCATTAAAACCCTGATTATAGTACACCTTATCTAGACATCGAAGAAAGCATGGACTGCTTTATCAGACTTTACTCCTAGGTTAGGTAGTTAGGTTAGCGCCAGACTCGTCATTATCAAACAATCCAAGGCCGTTTTTATTGGTTCGTGTAATGGATGTGCTCTTCAGCCCACTTGTGTCCTAGTGTGGGTTTCGTGGCTCTACTGTGAGGGCAAACAAGAAAAGAGCCACTGTCTCCCCAACAAGCATGTCGTTGTAGTCGACTAAGTGGGAGCCTCCTTCAAAGTCGGAGTGCATCTGCCTGAGCGGCAAGGAACAACCAGCTGCACACAAATAAACCAGTAGAACGAATATACACGCAAAACAAAACCCGTCTCCAACAACCTTCATAAGGTACTAGAATACCACTCCAAGCCACTCGTTTGGGTACAAATAACATTTCTTAGCCAACATAATTGGCACAAAGAAAGCATACCACAGTTGTAACACACTCTTCGCAGTAGGTTGAACGTGGTCGATTTTTTGTTTTGGTTTTCACAAATGGAAGAAAGGAATGAAAACTAATTTCCTCTCACAAAGCCAAAGTCCAAAATATGAGAACAGCCAGGACTTTCCACAGGAGCTTACATCCGGTGAACAAAGAGTAAGAAGTTCAAATGTGCATTGTCTATGAAAACACTAGGGATCGTCGACTGAGTTAATGGGTTTGTTATTTGTGCAAATTTGTCGGCTGTAATAATGTAACCGTATCACTAGGCCACAATGAGTTCAGTCGTACTGTCATTTCACAAATCATTCGTTTTCATAGAGTTCGGTAGCGCGGGAGTTCTCATACTTGCGCACACCAGCCTTGCGCTCGCCACCCAAGTGACAATCTTCTATTAGCCCTAGAGTTCAATGTGGCGGGAGTTCTTATGCTCGCGCACAACAGCTCCCCCCCCCCCCCCTTTTTTTTCTTCAACAATCTTCCATTTGCACTAGAGTTCAATGGCGCGGGAGTTCTTATATTCGCGCACAACAGCCCCCCCCCCCCCCCTTTTTTTTTTTTTTTTTCAACAATCTTCCATTTGCACTAGAGTTCAATGGCGCGGAAGTTCTTACATTCGCGCACAACAGCTCTTACCCCCTTAGCAATCTTCCATTGCCACTAAAGTTCAATGGCGAGGCAGTTCTTATACTCACGCACAACAATTTCACCCCATCAACAGTCTACATACAGAACTAGAGTTAAATAGCACAAGAGTGCTGATAATCGTACACACCAGCCCTCTCCCCCACCACCCCTCCTTTTTTTAAACAGCTGAACATCTTAGAGGAAAGCGACGAGAAGACTAAGGAAGAGATGGATAAATGATGCAGGTGAAACCTGCAAAAAGATGAACAAACCCATCACCCAAGCCATCTGAGATGCTCAAGACACATACCCGACACTGCGCTGCAAACTGGTAACAGTGAGACAACAACAAAAAAAAAAAAAATGCACACATTTGAAGCACAATCTGGAATCACTGTTTCGGTCAGAGAGATAAAGGGGAATGGGGGAGGGGAACCGTTGTTTTTAACCAGTCTTGTACCTTTCCTTGAATTTAGCTTTGATTTGCCCGCTTGTCTATCTCTGGAGCGCAGGATCTGTGAAGAGCGCAGGATCTGTTAAGATGTTTTTGTTTACTACAGAAAATTTCAAAGCTGATGTCCGCAGAAATATCTCGTGGGTATGCGATTCTAGCTGTGAATCTTGACGAGGACGAATTTGGGAATCACTGCTTTAGAACAGTGTTCTTCGACCTTTTTACGCCCGACACCTACGTTTGTTTAGTATTGTCTTATCTGTGTATGTGCTGAAGAAGGCTCCATAGCCGCAACGTTCCCGCTTTTTTTTTGTGTGTTTGTTATATTGTGAAGCTCGCTAATATACTTTTCGCTCGGTTTTATATCTTTCCCTACCAAAACAGAGGACAGCTAACAGAACAAAGAAACAAAAACAAAGGTAGATCGTTGTTTGTATGTTAAATATGATACCAGAAAATTACATTTTTCACTTGATGTAACATCTTTTCACTGTCATCCTTGAGGTGTTGATCCTTACAGATTGCAATCTTGGAAGATAAAAACTATGTACTTTACACTGTCACATAATTAGATATACATTTTGGGCGGCCCAACTTGATTGTCTCGCTGCCTGCCACTGAGCCGCAGCCCGCCACTTGAAGAACACTGCGTTAGAAAACGTGAACATTTATCTGGGCTAAGAGTAATCAAAATGAAACAGACTGCATGCACACTAAGGGTTGGCTGCCGAGATGTCTTTCAAAAATGAGTGACAACAAATTCGTGATAATTTTTTTTTTTAATGAGCCATTCAATGAGGTTATTCAACATTGATTAGATAAACAATAGAATAATAGTTGCATTGTAAGTAATATTCAACCACCATCAGCATCTTGCTGTGCCGTTCATACGTTGCGTGGACATCCATTTACATGTATGAATTAATTGTAAGCAAACTGGTGGATCCTCGACACTCGGGCAGATCATTCTGATTTCGAAAGAAACACCCTCTAATAAATCAAATTTTGTGATATGCTTCTTAAGAGACAGTGCAAGGCCTTTGCTAGTGGGTCCAACCCCCCCCCCCCCCCCCCCCCCCCCCCAATCCCCCCCCCCCCTTCCAGAAAAAAGATAAAGTCCCAGAACCCACACGAGTAAGGCAGTTCTAGTAGTATTTCTTAAATCATCGGTTTTCCTTAACGCATCCCATTTAATCAAATATGACGAGGTTCTATAATAAGTGGATGAATTCCACAGCGGGTGCCCGCCGATCATCAGTAGAAAGGTTCCTCGTCGACGATTATTTTGGCCCATTATCCTCCTATACAATCTCGGAGGCTGGGCCATCCTGAATCAAGACGCCAGGCCTTGGACATCTCCTGCTGCACGTAGCGGACAATCGAAATCGGACAAGACGAAAATGTGGTTTTGCCACTGGTTCTATGAGGTTAGGTGTATATATATATATATATATATATATATATATATATCGATGCGGTAGCAAATTAGCAGCCTACTTTTACGACCAAAGTGACAAGCTTACGGCTGGTTCCTTGAATAGACGTTAGACTTTGGCAAATGGCAGAGAGACACTGACAGACGTTTTTATCGGACACTTGTAATGTTCTGCTCCCATAGGAGCTCAGACCAGTCTACTGAGGCCCATCCCTCACGACGTTCTGTTGCGTCCAAAGCCAGGTCGAATGTCATTTCCGCTGCTTCGCCCAGCTGTTTTAGTGCCCGTTTCTGTTCATTTCCTCGCAAGTCTAGATGCTTTAGTGTATTATATGTGGAAGTGGAATTAATCCTACCTTGACGGCAAAGATTTTTACTGTGTACGCCTCATCTCTCAGACCGGCTACTAGATCACCGTGATTTTCAAGCTTGCACAGGTGATTTTCTTCCATCGGCGTCTCATGTGGCACACCAAGCTCCGTCAGGATGAGCTGGCGTTTTTCAGCACCATGTCTGGTCTCAGGCCGGTCTTTCGGGTTGATTCTGGGTATTTTTCGAAACCAGGCAGGTCGGCCGCCAGTAACCAGTCCCAGTTCACAGTCAAATATTGATGGAGCGTATGCGACCTTGTTTGCTTTACCTTTCGATACATTCCCAGCCTTGGGAAGCGCATGGGGGGGGGGGGGGGCTCTCGAGGCTCGAGGCCGAAACTGACCTTGCTGCGACTGTTAGGCGGCGTTTTTTTTACCCCAATTTCATTTTCGGTGTTCCTTATCTGCTGTATTACCGTGTCTCTGCGTTCTTTGGCTGAGGCTTTGTGTCACCAAGTGTCTTTTCCCTGCCCTAGGACGCGTCTGTCGGTTTGTGTATAACCCATGACTTCTCGCAATTTTAGAAAAAGAGAGGGGTGGGGGGGGGGGGAGGCATATTTGATATATCCTTTCGTTAATGTTATATTGCAGAAGTTAACTATTCTTTTGGTTCTTCTTCTTCTTCTTCTTCTTCTTCTTCTTCTTCTTCTTCTTCTTCTTCTTCTTCTTCTTCTTCTTCTTCTTTTTCTTCTTCTTCTTCTTCTTCTTCTTCTTCTTCTTCTTCTTCTTCTTCTTCTTCTCTTCTTCTTCTTCTTCTTCTTCTTCTTCTTCTTCTTCTTCTTCTTCTTTAGTCCTATTCTGTCTTTCAGTGACAGGTTTTGAAAAGGCAATGGTTGACAGCTTCGGTATGTGATACATAGATGCGGGTATTTACGACCTCGGCTATTCCATCCATCCATCGCTGGCATGGTCGACCTCTGGATCTACTTCCATTATGTCTAAGCGACAGGGTTCTCAGTGGTGCCCTGTTTGGCTATTTTTTTAACTATTCTGCCTTAACTATTCCTATGTCGAAGACCAAAACAATCATCACAGTAAAGGTCAATATATACAATTCTCCAGTATTGTCTAGTTTCTTATACGGGTGTGAGAGTTGGACTCGCACTGTGGAAATGGAAAGGAGGATTCAGGCTTTCGAGTGTAAATGCTATAGACCAATTTCACGAATTTGTTATTTAGAAGATTAACACATTTGTAAGAGACAAAATAAATACATTTGCAGTACATCGGGAACTTCTCTTGGCAGTTATAAAACATAGCCAACGATCTTAGTACGGGGACGTGTTGAGACACGATTCAATTGCAAAGACTTTAGGGAATAGTAGGAAGTGATTGAAGAAAAAAAGGGGGTTTAGGGAGGAGGGGGGGGGGGGAGAATAACCTTCCTTCTTTCTTCTTCTTTCATTCGCCTGAAATAAGTTGTCTATATCAGCGGTTTTGTCTCTTTCACATGGTGGACCTTGTTCTTCCCAGCAATCCAGTTGAAGGTTGGGGTCTCAACCCTCAGCTGGAAACTGGATGGGACAACAAACGAGGTAAAGGCGAAAGACGAATGGATGAGCCTTCTCTCCTCGAGTATGATCACAGTCTACCCTAGCAAAACAAGGTGCTGAAGTCGGAGGCAACCAGCCAAGAGGCGCACCACAGCAATCCTGATGCCACGCATACACGCCATGGAAATATGTCTATATCAGAGAATAACCTGAAATGACATCTTCAAGAAACGGACAGGAATGGGTTACCATTCACTCCTTCAACGAAAGGACGGTTTTTGTGTGCTAGTACTTTTACCAGTACACCTCCACGACCCTAACGGGTCAAGTTATGTCATTCTTATGCTTGAAATGCCTTGCAAGCTGCTGTAATCGAGTACCCTTATCCACAGCTTTTAGTTCTCTAGTGACGCTTATCTGTGCAGCTCTGTTATCTTGTCAACAGCTATAGATAACTGCACCAACTAATTAAAAATTACATTACAGGAATAAATATTGCTATATCCTCATCAAGTGGTTGATCATACCTTGGAAAATAGAGAGAAAGCATCTCCGCGTCGGCTTTGTGGCTAAGTCGATGCGAACGCTTCGTAATGCCCAGATGCCTGGTTCGATCCCAGCTGCAGGCCATGTGCCTTGCGTTGTTTCCGACGGTGGTATCAAGAAAGCCGACCGTCCATTGAGCAATGGCAAACTACTGGACGTAAATTTGCCTAGAAAAACCACAGGTGCTGTTGGGGTTGGTTCTGCAACGTCCTGTAAAGGATACGCAACTAACCTGAAGCATCTCCGCGACGGAGCGGTCAAGCTCTGTGTGACGCTCTGAAGGTCGTGTGTTGGTTTTCATAAATTTACAAACATTATTAGAATTCCTCAATACTTGTTTTTTTTTTTAACAAAAATTGTGTGTAGCAATATCATTGACGTCTTTATATTTTCTTCAGTGGCATCTGCTTGGGTACAATCGGAACCACCAGCTTTCCCGTTCTCCAGGAGGTTGATAGCCTCTCTCTCTCTCTCTCTCTCTCTTCTCTCTCTCTCTCTTTCTCTCTCTCTCTCCCCCCCCCCCCTCTCTCTCCCTTCCCTCTTCCCTCATTATATGATATCTAAAGTTTATTTCCAAGAATAACTGCAGGGTCTAAGACTGGACTATTCAGTTATCTAAAAATTATTCCGTCTTTCTGTTCCTTTGATCAGTAATATTTTGGGAAATTTCCCATGACATTTCTTTTTAAACATTTCCATTTCCCATGACATTTCTTTCTAAACATTTCCATTTCCCATGACATTTCTTACTTAAACATTTCCATTTCCCATGACATTTCTTACTTAAACATTTCCATTTCCCATGACATTTCTTTCTAAACATTTCCATTTCCCATGACATTTCTCTCTAAACGTTTCCATTTCCCATGACATTTCTCTCTAAAAATTTCCATTTCCCATGACAATTCTGTCTAAACATGTCCATTTCCCATGTCATTTCTTTCTAAACAATTCCATTTCCCATGATATTTCTTTCTAAACATTTCTATTTCCCACGATATTTCTTTCTAAACATTTCTATTTCCCATGACATTTCTTTCTAAACATGTCCACTTGGTTGAATATATTTATATTTTCTCATGTTCTCTGTAACCACCCTGGTGGTTTTCAGGCAGTGGCGTCGGAGTCCCACTGTGGTAGAGATTAGAGCATCACCACACAATGTTACCGCAGACAGCAGTTGGTTGGTGCGATGTAGCCAACCTCCAAGGAAGAGGCGGCACACATACACAATTCCTTGTATTGCTCTAAAGATCTCTGAGATTATTATGCTTCTTTTTCTGTCCCTTTGTAAGCTTATGTGCACTTCCAGTAGGAGTTTTTTTTTTTTTTTTTACTCAAGGCATCTCTTGTTTTTCTTTGTTTTTATGTCATATATTATTCTTGTATTCTTCAAAGCAGTTTGAGAGGTATCAGCATTTAATGGTGCCAGTCGCTCTCCCCTCTCCCTCTTTTTTTCCAGCACTTCTATGCATTTTCTTCAGAGTTCAAACTCAACAAGTGGTTTACAGCAAGGGCGTCGACACAAAGAATACATAAGAAAAGGAAGAAGACTTAGCCCTTTATAATTTTATTGCAGACAGGACAACAATGAAGCCTTGTCTAAGTGTGCAATAATAATTATATGGCAAAAAAGGGGGGGGGGCTAATATAACCCAACGGTTAAACTGGGTTTCTGGGACTTGCGCCTAGGCGATTTTCATCTGAATGGTGGCACTTTGTGCCACCTGGTGTTTATCGCTCGTTGTGTGTTGCTGGTAGGCTTGAACGTCACCGTTCTTCACTTCCTCTTTTACCGCTGTGGGTGTCGAGGGAGATATAAGGTTCTGTTTTCTAGCTCTTCTGGCTGCCTCGACCATAGGCACATCGTGCTGTTGTAGAGTTTCTCTGATGTTATCCTTCCATCTTGTTTTTGGTCTACCCCGTGCTCTACGTCTTCTTCTTCTCTTCCCATGTATGCTTTGTATGGTATGGTGTCACAAGGCATTCTCTCTAAGTGGGCAAACCATTTCACTTGCTGTCTTTGTATGTAATCCAGAATTGGTTCTGTGCCGACTTGTTTCTCTTATGATCTCATTCCTGATCTTATCTCTTATGGTCACTCCTACAGCCCTTCTCAGACATCTCATTTCCGTGGTTACTAATTTTCTTTTATGGTTTGTTGTGAGTGACCATGTCTGGCACTGGTAGCACAGAGTTGGAATAAATATGCTTTGAATAAGATGTCTCTTTGTGCTGATTGGGATTGTCTTATGCTGTAAGAGGGGGGCTAGCTGTCCCAATACTTGGTTTGCTTTACTGCATCTAATGTCAATTTCTTTATCCAATTTCCCATCTTCGGTAAATGTAGTTCCCAGATATTTAAACTCAGATGCCTGTTTAATGCCTTTGTATTCTATTGCTATGTTTAGATCTGTCTTCTTTTTTTCCTATTGACATTACTTCTGTCTTTTCAGTGTTGATTCTCATATTATTTGTTTTACATTCTTCATTCATGGATGTTAGATGTTGTTGCAATTTCATGGCTGTATCTGCTATCAAGGCCTGGTCATCTGCAAAGAGTAATTCGTTGATCTTACTAAGATCTTCATTCATGGGCTTGGCATTCTTGCATATACTGTCGATGTAGGTGATAAACAGCAGTGGTGATAAGACACACCCCTGTCTTACTCCAGATGTCACTGTGAAAGGATGAGAGATGTTCCCTGATTTATTCTAACTACACTTCTACAATCCCTGTATAAACTTTTGCACACTTCGATGAGGTGTTCGCTTACTCCATATCTTGCCATTATTTTCCATAATAATTGTCTGTCGACTCTGTCAAATGCCTTCTCCTGGTCTACGAATGCCACAAATAAGTTCTTATTGTATTCAATGTTCTTTTCTATTAACTGTTTAAGTGTGAAGATTGCATCTGTGCAGCTTCTATTTCTCCTAAATCCCATCTGTTCTTCTGCCAGCTGTGGTTCTATCACTGGTCTCAGTCTTGTTTCTATTATCTTGGCATACATTTTGCCAACATGGCTTAAAAGAGAGATGCCTCGATATTGACCGCATTTCTCGTTTGCTTCCTTTGTTCTTCCACAATGGTATAACTATTGCATGTTGCCAATCAATAGGGGCCGTTTGTTGTACCCATGCTGCATTGAATATTCTGTGAAGCCATCTGATGCTGCTTTCACCTGCTGCTTGAATTATTTCTGTTGGTAATCTATCAGCTCCTGGTGCTTTATATTTGGGAGACTGTTTAATGACTTTTTCTATTTCATCCATTAGTATGTGTGGTTCTAACACTGTTGCTCTGTGCTCTTCAGTTGTTCTTTCCTGATGATCTCCTAGAGGATTAAAGAGCTCATTGAAGTATTCCCTCCATCTTTCTGCTATCTCGGGTGGATCTATCAATGGCCTTCCTGTCTTATCATTAATTATTTCAGTGGGGTTGTAGCTCTCATCTCTTTTCCGCATATTTTTAACCACTTTGAAAAATTTTCTGCTGGCTGTTTTCTCATTTTCTGCTAGTGACTCACCGAAACGTTCCCAGGATGCTTGTTTTGCTTTCTTGACACTCCTGTTGGTTTCTCTCCTTTGCAGTCTATAGTTTATATAATCTTCTTCTTTCTTTGATTTTATCCACTGTTTATATAAGTCTTTTTTCTTTTTAATTGCTTCTTTTACTTCTTCGCACCACCAAGGTGAATATTTGTTATTTCCTCGTCTGTTTCCACTCTTCCGTTTTCCACATAATTCTTCTGCAATACTAAGCATAGTGTTTTTATATATACTCCATTCTTCCTCAATATTGCCAACTACATGTGGAAGTTGTTTGAATGCTGTCTCTACTTTCTGTTGTAACTGTTCTTTTACTCCTTCCTGTTTTCAGATTTGCTATCTTGATGAGATCCTTGTTTTTGTTTAATTTCTTTCTGTGTTTCTTTAATGTAAGATGTTTTGCTGTTAACACAACTATTTTATGGTCAGTGTCACATAGACCATTAGGGATTGCTCTTGAATCAAGAATTCTCCTTCTTCCTTGAACTCTGGTAAGTATAAAGTCAATCTGGCTCTTGATGGAGATATCATTCCATTTGTACCAAGTGTAAAGTTGTGAATCTCTATGGTCAAAGAATGTGTTCGTAATAAAAAGATTGTGCTGGCTGCATAGATCCAATATTCTTTGACCATTTCCATTTCTAGCACTGTTCTTAGCTGCATATGGACCTAAAAACTGTTCGTATTCTCTTCTGTTATTTCCTACCCTCCCGTTGAAGTCACCCATTACATATAGTATGCTGCTTCCCTCAACTTTCTTTATCTCATCAGACAGATCGTCAAAGAATTCATCTTTCTGCTCTTCTGTATAATTATCATTGCATGGTGCATATATCTGTATATATGTTTCAGCTTGTTCTCCTCTTTTAATTTTCAAAGTAATAATTCTATCTGAGTGATAATGTATGTCTAATATGTAGTTAGATATGTCCGGATGTACCAGGAAACCCACTCCATTCTTCGATGTTTCTCCTCCTGCATATGTTAGTAAGTAGCCTCTGTGTATTTTCTTATTAATATTTCCCTTGCGTCTTATGTCAGCTAGCCCCATTAACTTGATTTTCCTTTTTTCCATCATTTCAATAATCTCTTCTGTTTTATTTCCCAGGCCAGCGGTGTTAAGTGTTGCAATCTTGTATTTCGCTGTTCTGTCTCGTAGTCCGTTAACATTGCCATGGTCAGATACCGTTTGATCAGTCCGTTTATATCTCATTTTGATTTTTTGTAGCGGTAAAAAATCCATTGCCGGCTGTTGCTAGCCTGTCGCAACTTCACCAGAGCCCCGTTGGCCAGGACGTTTCGGGGTGACCCAGGGTGGCCTTCATGGCTACCGTAGCGGTCCCCGTGGCACGAGGCCACACCATACTCCCTTCGCCCACACCTAGCAATCCCCTACTTTGTCCTGTTTCGAGGGCCCAAGGTTAAAATTGTAAATAGCGAGCCATATAAATTGGCTTAGCACTGCACGCTACCAAGAGCCATGGAAAGGACTCCTGCAGTGTTGATGCGTTAAAACGAGACAGACCCAAATACTGTCCCAACGGGCGACAAAGTCGTCTACCGGCGAGCCAATGGACGATCCGGTCACCGATGTGTAGTCGCAGTAGGAAAACAACATATCTCCCTTGGGACATTTGTTTACTTCCGATGGAAACCGGAAGTTTTCAACATATATATGCCAGATAGCACTTCACCTTATTTCATAAATAATCATCTTTAAGATTTTAATAAATTAAACTCTTTGTCACATAATTATATTTATAAAACATTCTGATAGCATATTTTTTAAATATTACCACCATAAAGGAGTCGACGCTATAAAAATGCAGCGCGTTATTACAGTCACCGATATTTGACTATCATAGTGTCCGCTAACTGGAAAGGGCTGAATAATTTGCAGTGCTAACTGTGGGAGTAAGGGTGAATGCTAGGCTGGGCCGAGGGGACACTTTTGCAGCCTTCCTCTCTGCTTTTGAGATGATACAAAGCCAGATATCTGTGTATCTGATTCATTCAAAGTTAGTTCTGGCGCTTCTGTCGTAACTGTTGAGATTTTTAATAGGGTTGCGAGGTTTTAATGAACACCAGATGTTGTTGATCCCCTGTCTTTCCCCCTCCCTGACTAACGCTTGGTGAAGGGAAGAAATAGTTATTAGTTGCAGTAATACTTGAAGTAATTAGGGAATGAATGAGACAAGTAGTACTATTATTTGTCTCCTTCCTTCTTTGATTATCTATTTAAGACAAATAAATGGCAAGTTAGATGCCTCGCGCTTATGTTTATATCTAAATATCAATTACTTTCACATATATTTTTAACTGGTCATTTGAATGTTGAATGCATCAAAAATTACGCTTCTTCAGTACACTGTTCAAGGCTAACATTCCAAAGCATTTGATGTGTGTGAATTTAGTTTTCCCGGAACACCATTTAAATATATACATAGCAAAAATGTAGAGCTAAAAACAAAGGTCAGAAGTGTTAAAAATAATAGGTCATATACCGAACTTCACCTGAAATGTGATTAAGGGTGCCTGGGAATATGAAATGACTTCAAGGGTGTACAGGAATGTAAATTATCCCAAGGTTGCACAGGAATGTGAATGACCCCAAGGTTGCACAGGAGTGTGAAATGATTCTGAGGGTTCACAACAGTGTGAATGATTCCAAGCGTGCGCAGGAGTGTCAAATTACTCCGAGGGTGCAGAGCAGTGTGAATAATCCCAAGGTTGTAAAGGAATGTGAAATGACTCCAAGGATACGTGCGTGTATGAAGTAACTATCACGTAAACCATATGTAAACATGAATCTACTTGTGTAACTTGATGAATGCACTTATCTGCTGTGAGGTTTGGGGGGAGTCTCTATATTTTAATCTTCATACACAAATTTCAGAATTGGTAGCTCAGTTGAGAACTGACATCACAGCACTTGGGACATTCCCATAAGTAGTTTGTCTTCATTTTCAGCAGTCAGCAAAGAGTTCCAGTGCTGATTGTAGCAGCAGCAGTTTGATTATATCTCCCACTTACCTTTCCGTTGACTGTCAGCCAGATCTCCTGGTCACTCCCTGCTGCACCATTCTCTCCGCACTGTAGTGATCTGTTCGCACTTCTGCATTGTTCACTTGCTCCCAAAAAGTGTTGACCGTATCTAGCTTGTCCTGAAATTCACCACCAAGTGGTGCAGTACCAGCCATTCTGTCTACCTCTTTATTTCTAATCACCTGCATGACCCTCAAAAATGATCCAAACTATGCTGACTACCGGAGACCTCTGCATGGAGCATGCTTTGTAAGTAAGTCTGTTACAACCACATCGTGTGTCAGCAACTGGTTTTCAAGCCAGCAGAAATCTGCTGTGATTGCTTCCACCTCCATTCTCAGATACATGTGGTATTATATCCTAAGCTTTGTTTATCGTGGTATGGAGACGTCGCAGGTCGAACCCAGCCTCAAATGGGTACCAGGATGGGCTGTCCTGGGAAAGTAAAGACGGCCGGCGTAATGCTGACCACATTACCCACCGAGTGCCGATTGGTCTGTAAAAATATGGGTGCTCCTCCCATATGCCCGATGCGCCTAAGGGCGTGTAAAGGGATCTTTACTTTTTTACTTTACTTTATTTCACACAGCTGTGTCCATTTGCTTTTGTAATGAACCCCTTCACTTTTTTTACCTCTCAAAACAGAGACATCTATATCAGTCAATCAGGTGCCAACTCCACAATGAAGGTTGGCTGCAATAGCTCTCTGATACGCTCTATCTCTTGTTGAATAAGCAATTGAATCAAAATACAGTCCCAAATTTTGATCAGACGGTGTGAAGCTCTTGGGGATGGCATTTCGAAGACTTGCATCATACTGAGAAAATCTGCCCCACATGACTAGTTTTAGCCATTCCTATTCTCTTTTTTTGATTTCTGTTTTATTTCTGCCATCATCTGCTACTACATGTTCAAGATGTTCAAAGTAGGAACTTATTTTAATATCTTTTCCTTTACCTTTCCATTACAATACTAATGGTTGCTGTTTTCTGTTGTTAATTACCATAGTTTTTGTTTTTAAAATGTAAATGTCTAAACCATATTCTGCTTCTCTGCCTGTTGACTTGATCTACTAGGTCTTGTAACTCGTGCTTGCTTTCTGCTAGTAGCAATGTGTCAACCATGTATCTCAGATTGATTATTATTCTTCCATTATTATTCAGTCGATTCTCCAACACTTGTTTAAAAAATGTTTTCTCTACATAAGTTAAAAAGGCTTGGCGATAACACACATATTTGCTGTACTCCTCGTTTTATCTCTATCTGTGGTGAGACAGTGTTGTGTATAACTGTTGCTACATGCTTCAAGCATAGGTTACTAATCATTAATATCTATTCTGTCTTTCCTTGACTCCTACAGCTCTTCTAAGGCATTTCATCTCTGTCGTCACAATTTTACATTTATTATAGGATGTAAGTGTCTACATTTGCCACAAAATAGTTCTGATAAGATTCAATTTAGTACTTTGGGGTATTTGCTTGTCTGTCAAGAGGTGAGATAGTTGCCCTCTTTGGCACATCTTGAGCTAATTTCTCTGTCCAGTTTTCCATTTGATGTGAAAATTTGCTTTCAAATACTTAAATTCCTCTGTTTGTCTTAAGGTGTTGTTTTTTAATTGAATTTCTAAATTGTCGTTCTGTCTTCCTATCACCTTTATCTCTGTCTTCATTGTGTTTATTATCATATTATACTCCTCCCCTTTGTTATAATTTGATTTAGGTGGTGCTGTAGGCTTTCCGTACTTTCTGCTATGAATACCCTGTCGTCTGCGAATAGTAATTCTGTAATATATTCACAATTAAAGTCCAGTATGCAGGGATTTCAGTTGTGATAATATAAAATAACCAGATGAACCAAGAGCAGTTAACAACCCGCAGTATGGGACAGAATAAGAATCTCTTTCAGTGCTTAATCTGTCACGATGTGGTCCCGGGTAGTTAGCATCCTTTGGATATTTCTCCGGGAAATGCAGATGTGTTGGGAAGTTAACAAGCAAATAGATTGGCTAGTTCTGCTTTAATTGGTAGTAAATCAATGTATGACAGGCTAAATATTTTAAAGGTAATGATGATGTTTCTTGATTTGCCCCCTGAAATCATCAGTGAGACAGATTTTTAAATAATGTAACTAGGTCTCCCAGGTCAGCTCAGCCTCGAATGAGCACCAGGAAAAGTATGAGAAGTAAAGGTTGCACTAACGCGATGTTTACCTCATCCCCCATCAAGTGCCGATTGGAGTATAAAAATATGGGTCTAGTACCAGAAAATTCCCAATGGTGGGGAAAGGGTAATTCATTTTACTTTTCATTTGCAGTTACTTTCATCAGTAGTCAGTACAGCTGGTGAATGCGAAGAAGAAGAGTACTTAAAATGTTCTTTGTAAATTGATGACAGTTGATTTTGCTTCCCAGAAAATGGAAACTGGTCGGGTTGATATAGACAGTTTGTAAACTGCGTCGGCTGTCTTCACGATTTCATAAACAATGCCTGCAGTGAGATGTACATGAAAGGTAACATAAGTGTAGATCTTGGCAGTTGACCTATGTCAGTGACAGTGAAAGACACACTTCCACAAACGGTCGACATGACAGCACAGCCGCCACTGGCACTGAGCATTCAGCAGGAAGTCCAGCTGCGATTTCTAGGCCCTTCAGATGTTGCAGAGGTGAAAAAGCTGTGCAGGGAGTGGTTTCCTATTGAGTGAGTAAACTTGTTCTGTGTGCTTGTGATTTTGGTCATCTGCTGCTAGTGAAAATGTGTGTTGAGCTAAGAACTGACATAGCATTTCCATCACTGCTCCATACTCATCTTCAGCAGCCAGCGAAGAGTTCCAATTCTGATGGTGCTAGTAGCAATTTTGATTTTGTGTTTGATTTTGCCTTACCTCTTAGTGTAAAGTATTTCAGGATCCTCACCAGTGCAACGGAGTTCATGCACTGCGCCTGACTTCAGTTAGAAGTTAAACGGAGCACTTGAAGTACTACCCTTGTGCCATGATGTTGGTGAATGCTATGTTAAACCTAAACGTTGACCAGATCACCAGGTCACTCCTAGCAGTACCATTCTCTACAGGATCTAATGATCTGTTCGTTCCTCTGCATTGTTCACTTGCTTCCAAAGAGCCTTGGCCACATCTAGCTGGTCATGTTTTCATTAACCACCCATAGGTGCAAAACCAGCCAATACATCTGCATGTTCATTTACCAAGACTTCTGCATCTTCTGGAGAAATATGTGTTCCTTGTCCATCACAAGTGAGGAAGACTGCTTAGCATCTATTAGTAGTTTTGATCAATGATTGTGAGTACAAAGATGGCTGATGAGTCCATTGTGAGCCAGGAGAGTTCTTTATTAGTGCAGACAACAGATGAAAGTGACATTTGAAGTGGGATTTGCCACATTATTCTTTCAAGTCTGTCTCTGTTTCTCTGCAAGTGCAATCTTTGCTTCCTGGCAGGCTGGTTCTCCATGCTTGAAGAATAAAAACTTGGTAGTTGAATAGCCCTGGCATAGGTAGTCATTGTTTGCAATCTCACACGTGTCATTGTTTGCCATCTCACACAATCACCAATCTAGGCCTAATTCTTATAGTTCATGCTGTGTGGCATTGGTAGTGTAATGATCTCACTCGTTGTCTAGTGGGTATGTGTGTGTCGTGAATGTTCTTATCACACACTACGTTAACGTAACTGTACAAGCTGACACCGACTTAGCCGTACGAAACATCAGTTTATTGACATGTTACAACTTAAAGCAGTGTCCAGTCGTTGTCCTAATAAACAGCTCTCGCACACCACATCACGCTGACTTCAACAAGCAGGTTCCTCATGCAATCACTGACTAGAGTTTGCCCTGATGCATCCCATTGATCTTTTGGACATTACACAGACTGGCCTGGCTGATCTTGACTTTTACACGTCTGATTCTCCTTTCACCACAGCCATCTCACATTGACATTCTTACGCTCAGTCTCCTGTCCTTTTGTCGGCACAAACTAAATTGATCAGAATCAACTCTGATTTATACCACGGGTTAGTTTCACGTGGCAACATGATGTTCCTTTACTTCCACGTGGCGACCTTTCGTCGCGTCATCGTGATACACGTGATAACTCGTGGTCATCACCTATCTCAAGACCCTCATTTAATCCGAGTATCTGGAATATCTCGCTGTTTTGGGTTATCCTTGGGCCTACCCCCCAACCTTCCTAATCTGGGTGAAAATATCCCCCATTGCAGGTAGTCAGGTCTATCCACAACCTTCTGTCTCGTGTACTTTCAGTCCTGATGCAGGTTATCTTCCATACCATGATTTTGAACTGTCCAGCAACTTCTCTCTCAGTCTCCCTCTGCCTCTTATCCCCCCCAACTTTCCCACCATCACAGAGTACTCCAGTTTTCTCCTTCTCCTGAGGTGACTAATGAATTTGATGTGGGTAATCAGTTCTCTTCGTGAGTTGTCTCCTTATGAAGTGGGTAATCATTTCTCTTCGTGAGTTGCCTCCTTCTGATGTGGGTAATCAGTTCTCTTCCTGAGCTGTCTCCTTCTGATGTGGATAATCAATTCTCTTCCTGAGTTGTCTTCTTCTGATGTGGATAATCAATTCTCTTCCTGCGTTGTCTCCTTCAGATGTGGATAATCAATTCTATTCCTGAGTCACTTTCAAGACATCTTCATTACTCTATTTATCTGTCCAGATTGTTCTCATCACTTGAGATGTGGATAATCAATTCTATTCCTGAGTCACTTTCAAGACATCTTCATTACTCTATTTATCTGTCCAGATTGTTCTCATCACTTGCCTATAAAACCACATCTTTGCCGCTTCCAAATAGTTTTTCACTAATTGCTCAGCTGTCCACGATTCCCTTACATATATCAAGATAGGATTTATGTAGCTCTTGAGAATTCTCTTCCTCATCTTAGTCTGACAAAAAAAAGTCTAAGCTAAGTTAGTGTTTTTGTTCCGTTATATGTCAAACCGGCTAGGAATTTATCTGTCATCTGATTTCTCTTTTTCCAGTTGTCACCGAGTTCTCAAGTGTGTTTATCCATATAAAATTCCCCCCTCCCCCCACCTCCCAAATCATGACTGTTGACACACCTTGAAGTTAGGAGAAGCAGTCATGATCTTCTTTCTTTTTTTGTTCTTCTGCTTATGCCATAAAGCATGGCAGAGAGGAGTTAGGTGTTGTTTCTCATCTTTTGATAGTTGCGGAGTTTATGTTGTATTACATTTATGTTGTGTCTCTTTGTATTCGATATGCATGGGTAAACCTTCTTGAGTCAAAAATAAAAATGTACTAGCCAGTGTTCAACTTCTGTGGCAACACTGAAATTAAAACAATGTGATATGCATGTTGTGTGTTTCAGCTGAAAGGATTAATTTTTATGCTTCTTTGTCTAATTCACCTAGTATGCACCTCGTGAGATACAGTGAAAATGCCACACTGTACATCGGTAAATCTATTATTTACATTTAGTAATAGTAAATTAGTAGACAAATCATTCTCACTGGATTATTTTGATTCCGACTCATACAAAACTTTGTGAAGAATGAAATTCTGATCTTTTTATTTCATCTGTAGTTATTATCCGATTGCAAACACTAGATAACTTCCTTAGCTGCTCTGGGTCATTTCAGAATGGTTATGGGATACAAAGTAGTTATGAATAAAGTTGTGATGTGATCAGTGTTGAGTGGGAGCTAGAGCAAAAGTCTGCTTGTACACAAGCCAAGGACTAAAACACCAGATAACCACCGAAGAGTCCTTCTGCCAAGTGGAGAAAACTAACAAACTCAACAGTACAAGCTGCAAGTTTGTGACACATTATATACACTAGCTATTGGCTGGAGACAGCTGAGGGAAAATATAACTGTCTTACCCACTGAGAGGGTTCTTTTTCTTAGCATTCACTGGTTGTAAAATCTGGCAGAAAGTCCTGGTTGTGTGTCCACTCATGGACTGTGGTTTTGTTCCAGAACTTGAGTTTTGCATGCACATCCGTTTTACAGGTCTGGATTATTTGTTTGCAAACTGTTGTTTCCTCGCTTCTCAGGCGAATACACTCCAACTTCGAAGGAACACTCCTCATCAGTCGCTTCCAGTGACATGCTTTTTGTGGGGGGGGGGGGGGGGGGGGGGGGCATTGGGTCTCTTCATTCTTTTCCCCAAATTCCAAAATGGGGCTCTGGAACCCACAAAGAGAACTTGAAGGGTTAATTTTCCCAGATTTCCTAGGTATATCAGTGTATCTATTATTCATATCCTCATTATCAAAATTGTTTATGTTTACGACAGACAACAAAAGCTGACATCTACACTTCTTCTTTCTTCTTTTCCCTACTCCTAAAATGCGTAGCTGCTTCATGGCAGGGAGAGATCTCTGGAATGGGCTTTTTTGTTTGCTTCGTATAAAATACTTTTCAGTGTCTCTGATACTTCTGCGGTCCATCTTCTGCGTAGTGAATCTGTTACCGTTGTATCTGAATAACATTGCTCTTTGTGGTGCCCTGTCTCTGATGCCAATCTTGTTACATGGCCAAACCATTTGATTTGTTGTACATACATTGAACACTACTTGTACTTATTGCTTAGAAATGGCTATAGGCTGTTGATAATGTTTTCCCTAGGTACCCCGATTCGTGGTACGAGGAGATCACATCCAACCCATTGTTCTACTCCCTGGCCGCGACACATCATTCGAGAATCATCGGGCTGATTGTGGCAGAGCTGAAACCTCAGATGAAACTGAACAAAGAGGTAACTAGAGTGTGTGCCTGTATTTATTTAAAGCATGATTATGTATATGTAGCTTAAAGTAATCCTATAGAAGAGCAAAATTGTGGATCCGTATGTATACTTGGTCCTGACGTAATCAAATATTCTTCGTGTTCACCAGCTGTCAACTCCAACGGAAAGTTCTGGCATTTGTTCACTTCTGGATTTTAGCCTTGTTCCACAGCTTGATTGTTGCATGCACATCCATTTTACGGATCTGACTTATTTGTATGCAGAAACAGGTTTTCCATACACCAATTAGATGCTGGTTGTGCCAAGAAAAGCTCCAAACTTTCCCGAACAGACACCACAAGAAGTTTAACATTCTGCTCAATCTGCTCTTCAAACTCTTTCAGAACTTGCAGAAAGAGGCTTTTCAGACACTGGGGGGGGGGGGGGGGGCAGTGGGTCTGTTTTTGATTTCCCCCACAATGGGGCCCCAGATCTCCCACCTAAAAGACTTATCTTCAAGGATGGTTTCATAGATGGGATGCAGAGGTGCTGAACCTGAAGTGAGGTGATCACTTATCTTCAGAGATGGTTTCATAGATGGGATGCAGAGGGGCTTAACCTGAAGTGAGGTGATCACTTATCTTCAAAGATGCTTTCACAGATGGGATGCAGAGGTGCTAAACCTAAAGTGAGGTGATCACTTATCTTCAAAGATGCTTTCACAGATGGGATGCAGAGGTGCTAAACCTAAAGTGAGGTGATCACTTATCTTCAAAGATGGTTTCATAGATGGGATGCAGAGGTGCTGAACCTGAAGTGAGGTGATCACTTATCTTCAGAGATGCTTTCACAGACAGGATGCAGAGGTGCTGAACCATTCAGGTAATGGTGAACCAGGAGCACAGCTCATACTGGTCATATATCCACTATGTCTCGGGATATGGAAATAGGTCTTTATTCTACACCTCTCGGTGGTTAAGAAGACCTACCTACACCTCTGTGCAGTGTAGAAGACCTACCTACACCTCTGTGTGGTGTAGAAGACCTACCTACACCTCTGTGCAGTGTAGAAGACCTACCTACACCTCTGTGTGGTGTAGAAGACCTACCTACACCTCTGTGTGGTGTAGAAGACCTACCTACACCTCTGTGTGGTGTAGAAGACCTACCTAATCCTCTGTGCAGTGTAGAAGACCTACCTACACCTCTGTGTGGTGTAGAAGACCTACCTACATCTCTGTGTGGTGTAAAAGACCTACCTACACCTCTCGGCGGTGTAGAAGACCTACCTACACCTCTGTGTGGTGTAGAAGACCTACCTACACCTCTGCGCAGTGTAGAAGACCTACCTACACCTCTGTGCAGTGTAGAAGACCTACCTACACCTCTGTGCAGTGTAGAAGACCTACCTACACCTCTGTGCAGTGTAGAAGACCTACCTACACCTCTTGGCGGTGTAGAAGACCTACCTACACCTCTGTGCAGTGTAGAAGATCTACCTACACCTCTGTGTGGTGTAGAAGACCTACCTACACCTCTCGGCGGTGTAGAAGACCTACCTACACCTCTGTGCGGTGTAGAAGATTTACCTACACCTCTCGGCGGTGTAGAAGACCTACCTACACCTCTGTGTGGTGTAGAAGACCTACCTACACCTCTTGGCGGTGTAGAAGACCTACCTACACCTCTCGGCAGTGTAGAAGACCTACCTACACCTCTATGTGGTGTAGAAGACCTACCTACCTACACCTCTGTGTGGTGTAGAAGACCTACCTACCTACACCTCTGTGCGGTGTAGAAGACCTACCTACACCTCTGTGTGGTGTAGAAGACCTACCTACACCTCTGTGTGGTGTAGAAGACCTACCTACACCTCTTGGCGGTGTAGAAGACCTACCTACACCTCTGTGTGGTGTAGAAGACCTACCTACCTTCACCTCTGTGTGGTGTATAAGACCTACCTACCTACACCTCTGTGTGGTGTAGAAGACCTACCTACACCTCTGTGCAGTGTAGAAGACCTAACTACACCTCTGTGTGGTGTAGAAGACCTACCTAATCCTCTGTGCAGTGTGTAGAAGACCTACCTACACCTCTGTGTGGTGTAGAAGACCTACCTACATCTCTGTGTGGTGTAAAAGACCTACCTACACCTCTCGGCGGTGTAGAAGACCTACCTACACCTCTGTGTGGTGTAGAAGACCTACCTACACCTCTGCGCAGTGTAGAAGACCTACCTACACCTCTGTGCAGTGTAGAAGACCTACCTACACCTCTGTGCAGTGTAGAAGACCTACCTACACCTCTGTGCAGTGTAGAAGACCTACCTACACCTCTTGGCGGTGTAGAAGACCTACCTACACCTCTGTGCAGTGTAGAAGATCTACCTACACCTCTGTGTGGTGTAGAAGACCTACCTACACCTCTCGGCGGTGTAGAAGACCTACCTACACCTCTGTGCGGTGTAGAAGATTTACCTACACCTCTCGGCGGTGTAGAAGACCTACCTACACCTCTGTGTGGTGTAGAAGACCTACCTACACCTCTTGGCGGTGTAGAAGACCTACCTACACCTCTCGGCAGTGTAGAAGACCTACCTACACCTCTATGTGGTGTAGAAGACCTACCTACCTACACCTCTGTGTGGTGTAGAAGACCTACCTACCTACACCTCTGTGCGGTGTAGAAGACCTACCTACACCTCTGTGTGGTGTAGAAGACCTACCTAATCCTCTGTGCAGTGTAGAAGACCTACCTACACCTCTGTGTGGTGTAGAAGACCTACCTACATCTCTGTGTGGTGTAAAAGACCTACCTACACCTCTCGGCGGTGTAGAAGACCTACCTACACCTCTGTGTGGTGTAGAAGACCTACCTACACCTCTGCGCAGTGTAGAAGACCTACCTACACCTCTGTGCAGTGTAGAAGACCTACCTACACCTCTGTGCAGTGTAGAAGACCTACCTACACCTCTGTGCAGTGTAGAAGACCTACCTACACCTCTTGGCGGTGTAGAAGACCTACCTACACCTCTGTGCAGTGTAGAAGATCTACCTACACCTCTGTGTGGTGTAGAAGACCTACCTACACCTCTCGGCGGTGTAGAAGACCTACCTACACCTCTGTGCGGTGTAGAAGATTTACCTACACCTCTCGGCGGTGTAGAAGACCTACCTACACCTCTGTGTGGTGTAGAAGACCTACCTACACCTCTTGGCGGTGTAGAAGAACCTACCTACACCTCTCGGCAGTGTAGAAGACCTACCTACACCTCTATGTGGTGTAGAAGACCTACCTACCTACACCTCTGTGTGGTGTAGAAGACCTACCTACCTACACCTCTGTGCGGTGTAGAAGACCTACCTACACCTCTGTGTGGTGTAGAAGACCTACCTACACCTCTGTGTGGTGTAGAAGACCTACCTACACCTCTTGGCGGTGTAGAAGACTTACCTACACCTCTGTGTGGTGTAGAAGACCTACCTACCTTCACCTCTGTGTGGTGTATAAGACCTACCTACCTACACCTCTGTGTGGTGTAGAAGACCTACCTACACCTCTGTGCAGTGTAGAAGACCTAACTACACCTCTGTGTGGTGTAGAAGACCTACCTAATCCTCTGTGCAGTGTAGAAGACCTACCTACACCTCTGTGTGGTGTAGAAGACCTACCTACATCTCTGTGTGGTGTAAAAGACCTACCTACACCTCTCGGCGGTGTAGAAGACCTACCTACACCTCTGTGTGGTGTAGAAGACCTACCTACACCTCTGCGCAGTGTAGAAGACCTACCTACACCTCTGTGCAGTGTAGAAGACCTACCTACACCTCTGTGCAGTGTAGAAGACCTACCTACACCTCTGTGCAGTGTAGAAGACCTACCTACACCTCTTGGCGGTGTAGAAGACCTACCTACACCTCTGTGCAGTGTAGAAGATCTACCTACACCTCTGTGTGGTGTAGAAGACCTACCTACACCTCTCGGCGGTGTAGAAGACCTACCTACACCTCTGTGCGGTGTAGAAGATTTACCTACACCTCTCGGCGGTGTAGAAGACCTACCTACACCTCTGTGTGGTGTAGAAGACCTACCTACACCTCTTGGCGGTGTAGAAGACCTACCTACACCTCTCGGCAGTGTAGAAGACCTACCTACACCTCTATGTGGTGTAGAAGACCTACCTACCTACACCTCTGTGTGGTGTAGAAGACCTACCTACCTACACCTCTGTGCGGTGTAGAAGACCTACCTACACCTCTGTGTGGTGTAGAAGACCTACCTACACCTCTGTGTGGTGTAGAAGACCTACCTACACCTCTTGGCGGTGTAGAAGACCTACCTACACCTCTGTGTGGTGTAGAAGACCTACCTACCTTCACCTCTGTGTGGTGTATAAGACCTACCTACCTACACCTCTGTGTGGTGTAGAAGACCTACCTACACCTCTGTGCAGTGTAGAAGACCTAACTTCACCTCTGTGCAGTGTAGAAGATCTACCTACACCGCTGTGTGGTGTAGAAGACCTACCTACACCTCTCGACGGTGTAAAAGACCTACCTACACCTCTGTGTGGTGTAGAAGACCTACCTACCTACACCTCTGTGTGGTGTAGAAGACCTACCTACCTACACCTCTGTGCGGTGTAGAAGACCTACCTACTCCTCTGTGCAGTGTAGAAGACCTACCTACACCTCTCGGCGGTGTAGAAGACCTACCTACACCTCTGTGTGGTGTAGAAGACCTAAATACCTACACCTCTGTGTGGTGTAGAAGACCTACCTACACCTCTGTGGTGTAGAAGACCTACCTACACCTCTGTGGTGTAGAAGACCTACCTACCTACACCTCTGTGTGGTGTCGAAGACCTACCTACCTACACCTCTGTGTGGTGTAGAAGACCTACCTACCTACACCTCTGTGTGGTGTAGAAGACCTACCTACCTACACCTCTGTGTGGTGTAGAAGACCTACCTACACCTCTGTGTGGTGTAGAAGACCTACCTACCTACACCTCTGTGCAGTGTAGAAGACCTACCTACACCTCTGTGTGGTGTAGAAGACCTACCTACCTACACCTCTGTGTGGTGTAGAAGACCTACCTACCTACACCTCTGTGTGGTGTAGAAGACCTACCTACCTACACCTCTGTGCGGTGTAGAAGACCTACCTACCTACACCTCTGTGCGGTGTAGAAGACCTACCTACACCTCTGTGCGGTGTAGAAGACCTGCCTACACCTCTGTGTGGTGTAGAAGACCTACCTACACCTCTGTGCGGTGTAGAAGATCTACCTACACCTCTGTGCGGTGTAGAAGATCTACCTACACTTCTGTGTGGTGTAGAAGACCTACCTACACCTCTGTGCGGTGTAGAAGACCTACTTACACCTCTGTGCGGTGTAGAAGACCTACCTACACCTCTGTGCGGTGTAGAAGATCTACCTACACCTCTGTGCGGTGTAGAAGATATACCTACACCTCTCGGCAGTGTAGAAGACCTACCTACACCTCTCGGCAGTGTAGAGGGTTGAGTTGATTGGTTTTGGAGTATGGCATCTGCCTCGAGTGCTGAAGGTCCCGGGTTCAAGCCCCAGTGAAAGCTGGGATTTTTTTCACGTCGACTTCTAGTAGTTTTCCTTGGTCTCTGGGTAGTAAGATGGGACGCCTGTGTGTATTATCGTGCACGTAAAAAATCCTGTGGCAGTCGGTAATCGGAAAGAGTAACCTAACAGCGCTGCCCGGGCTTAATTTGGAGGTTAAAATCTACCCAAAGTATTACATGATCCTTGCTGGTGCAACAGAGTTTGTGCACTACGCTTATATTCTTTAGTCTCAGGCTTGAGTTAGAAGTAGAACGGAGCATTTATGGGATACACCTGTGTGCCATGATGTTGATCCGTCAAATAGACATAAACAATAAACGTAGATAACTACCTACACCTCTCTTCTATGTAGAAGAGCTACCTAAACTTCTCCGTGGTCATCTGAGAAACAGGCTGCCAGTCATGAGCATGGACAGCATTGATATGACCAACTTTTCTTTTGAAGTTGCAGTACATCTGTCTGAAAGGCAGGGAACCAGTGGTCTGCACACAGTTAAACCAGATCTGTAAAATGGATGTGCACTCAACACTCAAGTCCTGGAATAAGACCAAAATCCAGAAGGGAATGAACATCTAAAACTTTCCGCTGAAGTTTGACAGCTAGTTAGGAGATTGCTGAAATCTGATTTGTTGGGCTGAAAAGTGTAGATCTTGCAACACAGGTGCAAGCCAAACATGCCAACCAATTGTTTCAAGGCAAATGCAGGAGAAGATTGGTTAATGATTCTGTGAACAAGTGTTAGGTGTGTTAGTGTGTCTGTGAACAAGTATAAGATACGTTAATGACCAATTTCTGGGCACTGCACCTAAATATACTATGGACCAGACACAAAGTTATCATCTTGTCTTATATGTTTCCCCAAAGCTTAGTTGTCAGACCCACCGGGTGAGGCCACATGTTTCTCTGTATTTCCTCCGGGAGATTACAGTCTTGCAAGACATGTTCTAGGGTCTGTTCAGCATGAAGACACTGACATAGATCTGCCCGGCTCATATCTAATTTGTATGACTGTTTGTTGAGTCTGAAGTTTCCAGTGCATAAGAGAAAAGTGGTGACTTTATTCTGTTCAGATGATTAAGGAAATCTTCTTTCAGGTTATGGCGGGTGTTTGTTTTCCAGTCTGTTTTTTATTTTCTCTTTATGAAGATTTTGACTTCTGAAATCCCCTTGTAGGTTCTTGGGCACCCATTTAGGGGTGGGAGTGAAATAGACCCATTGTGCCCTTTAAAAAAACAAAACAAATTGTCATAAACGTCTACTAATTAAAGATGCTTCCTTCAAAATCAAAGTGCAAATGCTTGAGAGGTGAGGAACCAACAGTCTGCATACAAATAAGCCAGATGCGTAAAACAATGGTGCATGCAAGAGTCAAATTCTGGAACAGGACCAGGGTCCAAATGTGGACAAACCAGAATTTTCTGCGCAGTTTACAGCCATTGAAAACTAAGTAGAAGAAAAAGACTGCAGGGAGTTACCAGAGGATCTGACCGATGCTCAACACTCAAGGAAAAGGTGAGACAGATGTAAAATCAGACAGCTACTGGTACTATCGGAGTGGAACCCCTTTGCTGGCTGCTGAAGATGGGGACAGAGTGCTTGTGGGAGTGTCCCATGTGCTATGATATCGATGGACTATAAGAAGAAGTTGTATTTACGAACATGAATTTGGATGAGTTAACTTGTCTACCACCGTGTATTAAATGTGTAAGTGTACATGTTGTCTCATCTGTGCTCCATAGGATGGAGATTTATTGGCCAGCTACTACCCACCGGCAGCTCAGGTTGCTTATATACTAAGTCTTGGTGTTGTTATGGACTTCCGTAGAAATGGAATTGGTGAGTTTTTGTTGTTAATTTTTGTAGTTGTTTTTGTTGTTGACAACTTTCTGTCTTTTCAGTGATTGTGCTACGTAAGAAGACATAGGATTCAAGGTTCCTCCTCTCCTTAGCACAAAGCCTGGGCAGTGATGTGGAGACCATACACCACTGCTCATGCAACAAATTACCCTGTCAGCCAACTTTGTTAACTCCAGAGGAAAGGTAACGCCAGTTCATTTGGATCAGAGCATGCTGTTTCCTTTACAGTGAACAGTACAGAGGTTCTGGAAAGACTAAAAATGAAAATAAAATTACTTTAAGGGTTCTGTTCATGTTTTCAGGTCCAGGATTAGAATAACTTCCCTTGCCATTCATGCCTCCTTGGGTCGCTGGACCTCTCCTATGTGGCGGGGATGTTATGATATGGCTTGGTTTGGCATTCGCTCGACGTATGTTATGTTTGTGGGAGGTTGTGTTGTTGTGAGTCTATTTCAGGTGCTGCAGGCGCCTGTGTACGAGTAGGAAGAACCACAACCGTGACGGATTTTGGCTGTCAAAACTGAGATGTTTTTGTATTTCTACGTTCATTGATGGTGGTCCCCCCCCCCCCCCCCCCCCCCCCCCCCCCTTTTTTTTTTCCCCGAGAGAAAGAATTAGCAAAATGTGAAAATAATCATACAAGCAGGCGTGAGAAGATGAGAAAAGATTCAACAGATTAACTATTCACAAAAAGGAAAACATGACTTCCCTGCAACATAGAAGAGGTACAGCGACCTAACGAGGCATGAATGACAAGGGAAGTTACTCTAATCCTGGGTCTGGATACCTGAACAGCACCGTGGAAAGAAATAAAAAAGTGACAATAGAAACTTTTTGGCCACATTAAAAAACATAGCACTTAGTCCTCTGAAGCAGCAGTCACCCTAAGGTACCTCTGCCGATTGTTCCCTTGAGAAGTTGGTTAAATGGTCTCCTGAACTGATCTTGAAGATGGCAGGGGCATGGTTTACATTGCCTTACTTCCAGATTATGTAACGTGTTAGCGTCAGACTCATCATTATTCACCAGCCTTGTCCGTACATTAGTTCATTAAGAACTTCCTCTATGATGAATAAAAGACGGGTAAAAGATATTGAGGCCGACCTCTACTGCGATATAAAAATGTGTGCAAGCGGGACATGAAAGATGCAGGAGTTGAGGTGGACTCATGGGAAAGACGGAAAAGTGCCAGTCAAACAGTCAGTCAGTCCATTCAGGATTGATATCAGCTGAAGTGTTTCCTTGTGCTAAGCTGCAATCATGCAGCCGTATCACTGGTGTTGGAAGGAGGAATTTTATTGAGAAAGGAAAGGATAAACTTTGCTGAGAAATCAGTAGAAAGAACAAGAGAATGTCAAGAGGAAGGTGGAAGGACAACATGCATCTAAAAGTATGAAGTTTGGATGTGCACTGTGAGTCTGAGTAAGCCTTCAGTGTATCTGTTAGTATAGTTGAGTGTGCCCATGTGTGAGGTTGTGTTTTACAGTTGAGTGCCTCACTATGCTTCAGGTTACAGTTGAGTGCCTCATAGTTTTAGATTGTTTTCTATCTTGTAGGCAGATAAACCTGGACCCTGTAAGGGATGCAATGAACAGTGACACTCTACAGTGGAGTCTGGATAAGCAGATGTCTCAGGAATCTAACGAAGCTTTCCACATAAGGAATTCTACTTATCAGGACTTTTTGTACAATGATGAAGAAGGGAAATGGCAGGGGCTAAGCTGATCATGTGTCGAGTTAAGCGAAATTCGCCGTATCAAAGTTTGACTCAAGTGGACTCGACTGTATACACAGCCATACATGTTATAGAAGGCAGTTAAGGACAGTCCAACATTTTAGAGGGTGGTAAGACTGAGTTTCCCAGCTTTCTGATGCTTGTGACGACCCCAAAACATCTAGAACTGGCCCTAACCCCACCCGCCTGTGTCCCACGAGAGAGTGCAGCCTAGGTCCCAAGACTGCATGCAACCTTTCTACCACCCCCTGAAATATTAGACTGTCTAGTGACCTGTGGATTTACCCTGTTTGGGGTAGGATATTATTAATACACCGAAGGGGCAACTAAGTCAAGTAAAAAGTACATTGTGCAATATTGTTTGTGCCTGTCATGATTTCAGTTATGTATTATTTGTATTCCCCCAGCCTCACTACTCCTGGACAGCCTCTTGTCCTACCTCACCTCCAAGGAGCGATTTGATTGCAAAGCGGTCTACCTCCATGTGCTGTCAACAAACACTGTTGCTCTCAGATTTTACGAGCGGCGCCGGTTTCGTCGGCATCTTTTCCTGCCCTACTATTATGCTATTCAGGGCAAAGCCAGGGACGGCTACTCCTACGTATTATACATAAATGGTGGCCAGCCCCCTTGGTCTATATTATATCCTTTTTGCATATGGTTCATGCATTTCCTGTATATTGTTGCATGTTTAAATATCTACTTGATTGCTTAAATTCACTGTAAAATAAACAAGGTTTAAAGGCAAGAAGGTTGACTTGATTGCATTTGGTTTTATCCTATGGCTCACTCACTCTACATTGTGTCAGATGCCTTGTTTAAAAAAAATTGGGGATCTCTGAAACCAACGCACTCATAAATTGAGGGCAAAAACTGAAACCAAATCCAGGCATATGCACTCTTACTTTGAGGGAAGCTCCCAGTTAGTCGACTCTTAGGACATGCTTTTGAGTAGGCACTGGGTTTGTATTATAACCACCAGGTGTTCCTGGTCTACCTTTGACCCCTCTCATTATTATTTTGCTACAGAGAGAAAGTGAGTCACCGCGGTGGAGCAGCTAGATGCTCGCCACGGATCGGAAAGTTGTGGGTTCACCCCCTGGCAGGGCCGGCCCTTTTTTTTCAAAAATGACCTTGACTCCCAGGACAACCCAGCCTTGAGTGGGTACGGGTCGCAGTCCCGGGAAAGTAAAGGCAGCCAGCGTGATGCTGACCACATCAACCATCTTGTGCCAATTCATTCATTCATTCAGTAGCATGTCCCTCGCGGAACCTCGCTGCCATAACAACCCTCCGGAAAACCTTCCTATCCTGAGCAAGATGTCCTGCGTCTGATATACCCATCTGGAGATCATCTGCCACATCCTGCACCCATCTTCTCCTTGGCCTTCCTCTTCCTCTCTTCCCAGGCATATACCCCTCCATTATTGTTCTCTCTAGACTTCCATGACGTTTCAAGTGACCAAAATATTTCAATTTTCTTTGTTTTATTGTCTTTACTAGCCAACCCTCTTCAATATTCAGCTCTTGAAGTATGGATGCATTTGTTCTTTTCTTTACCCAAGATATTCTTAGAACCTGTCTGTAACATTTATATTCAAATGCATTTATGCGCTGTTCCGCCTGTTTAGTAAGTTTGTGCCAATTGGTCAATAAAAATATAGGTCCAGCCCTAAATGCCCTATACGCCTGAAGTCGTGGAAAAGGATCCTTTACAAATGCCTGACAAAGTTCAAGTGTGTCCGCCAAAAGGCACAGCTATCACAGTAGCTCTTCTTTGAAGTCATAACACTGTAACACCCTATATACACAAATATTGGAGGAAGAAGTAGTCTTCTGATCAGATCCCTCAGCTGACCATTAGTCTCTGTAAATCTCTTCAGTTTGGTTTGAGTATCCTGTATCCTTGTACAACCTGTGTGATTAGTTGTTTCTTGGTTGTTCTGCAACCCCCCCCCCCCCCCCACCTTGCCCCAAACCAATATTTCACTTGCACACCTCCATGTATCATATCTTGTCATCTTGTCAACTTCTTTCTTAATCTTTCACAAGATATCTGTTTTTTCCTAATCATTTTGAATTCTAATCTTGATTATTTTAAAAAGTATTCTTAAAGCATGGACTGTTAGGCATGGACAGACTGCAGATTGTCAGAAGTTATGTTGAATCGAGTTGAATCACAGCACTCGGAACACCCCCATCTTCAGCAGCAAGCAGAGATTTCCAGTTCTGATGGTACCATAACTGATTGAGAAATTGTGTGGAAACAGCATAGATTTGGTTTTATAGAAGAATGATGAGAAACCATGGGCAGAAAGAAAACATAATGAAAATGTACGGAAGGAAGTTAGCTCAAAAAGAGAGCTGGTTACCTGCATCATCAGAGAACACGCCAATTCTTTAGCCATGTCATGAGAAAGGGAGAGCGCACTAGAAAAAAAAAAGAGAGACAGATGTGGCTTATTCATATGCAGACTGTTGCTTCTTAAGGGGTCACTACACCAAAAAATTTTATTTTTTCATTTACAGACTTAGAGCAGTTATTTTATGATGGTCATTTGTAGGGATACATTTTATTACATTTGTATACTTTAAGTGTTAAAAAACCATAGTAATCATGGCAATAGCCGCCATCTTGTGAAAAAAACAATATGTACTTAGAATCCTAAAATTTTAAAAACAATCATAGGTATTCAACAATAGATGATGGATCCATGACTTTTTATTTTACTTAGAGGTACAGGTCTAGTTTATTTACTTTAAACATGTTTTTAAATATTTTTCGTAGAATTTTAAAATGTAGGTTTATTGAAAAAGTAAAAAAAATCTAGCATCATAAGACAGTAATCAAATTTTAGAAAACAAAAACTTTCTAAAATCTACTTTTAGATAGACCAGTCCCTATAATATTGTGTATGGAGTATGCATACAAAATTTCATATTTCTACTCTTTATATTAGTATAGATTTTAGGATTTCACACAAACAGCAAACTGAAATATAGAGATTTGAGAAAACTGACTTTTGAACTTTTTTTTATCTTAAAAAAGTGCACGAGGTGGTGTCGTTAGTATTAACTTTTCAATGCTAAACTGTTTACAAATGACATAAATTTTTTGTGTCATCTATTCTACGAATGCCGAACTTTACAAAAACGAACACATTGAAAAAGTGATATTTTTGTCATAAATTGGGAAAATGCTGTGTAGTGACACCTTAATACTTTGTGAGAAGAGTGGGAGGAGCTAAAGTGACAGAAGGAAAGTTGGAGAAGAGAGGCAGGTGGAAACCAGGATGGTTTGTCATCACAGCGTTAGGAAATGTCTGTATCAGAAATTATTGACAGTACAGAGGGCTGTGGGGCAGGCCTGATGAATAACACTACAGTGTTAAAAAGGTAAGCAAAGGTTCCCTTTCCACGCCTGCAAGCATTTAGAGCTAGAGCTGTTTTAGATCCCTTTCCACGCCTTCAGGCATATAGAGCTAGAGCTGTTTTAGATCCCTTTCCACGCCTTCAGGCATATAGAGCTAGAGCTGTTTTAGATCCCTTTCCACGCCTTCAGGCATATAGAGCTGTTTTAGATCCCTTTCCACGCCTTCAGGCATATAGAGCAAGAGCTGTTTTAGATCCCTTTCCACGCCTTCAGGCATATAGAGCTGTTTTAGATCCCTTTCCACGCCTTCAGGCATATACAGCTAGAGCTGTTTTAGATACCTTTCCATGCCTTCAGGCATATAGAGCTGTTTTAGATCCCTTTCCATGCCTTCAGGCATATACAGCTAGAGCTGTTTTAGATACCTTTCCATGCCTTCAGGCATATAGAGCTGTTTTAGATCCCTTTCCATGCCTTCGGGCATATAGAGCTGTTTTAGATACCTTTCCACGCCTTCAGGCATATAGAGCTGTTTTAGATCCCTTTCCACGCCTTCAGGCATATAGAGCTGTTTTAGATCCCTTTCCATGCCTTCAGGCATATACAGCTAGAGCTGTTTTAGATACCTTTCCATGCCTTCAGGCATATAGAGCTGTTTTAGATCCCTTTCCATGCCTTCGGGCATATAGAGCTGTTTTAGATACCTTTCCACACCTTCAGGCATATACAGCTAGAGCTGTTTTAGATACCTTTCCATGCCTTCAGGCATATAGAGCTGTTTTAGATCCCTTTCCATGCCTTCAGGCATATAGAGCTGTTTTAGATACCTTTCCATGCCTTCAGGCATATAGAGCTGTTTTAGATCCCTTTCCATGCCTTCAGGCATATAGAGCTGTTTTAGATACCTTTCCACGCCTTCCCAGGTCATTTTTGAAAAAAAAAAGTTTAGCACCGTTTGAATTTGAACCCACGACCTTTGGATCTGCAGGTGATTCATCTGGCCACTACCCCTTTACAGCTGCCAACACTGCGTAGCCTTGACTGTAGTCAGAAAAATAATAAAAGTACCTTGTTCTTTTTTATAGACTTATCCAGTGGATCATCACTGTGACTGCGTAGATATGTTCGTGGTCAAATCCTGACATTCATGGCTGTCTTCCTGAGTGCTTGTTGATGTCTTCTCTTTCTTCTTCTTTCGCTAAATGGCTGTTAACTCCTTTGCAACATCCTGGTTGTTCCTCCACTTCTGGACTTTGGTTTTGTTCAAGAACTTGAGTTTTGCATGCACATCTTTTTTACAGATATGCCTTTTTTTTAATGCAGACTTTTGGTTCATTTTCAGGCAGATGCATTCTGACTTTGTTGCCTTGTATGACATACTTTTTATTTAAAAATTTTTTTTTTTTTTTGGGGTTAGGTGCAGGAAGTCTAATCTATCTCTAGCCCCCTTATCCTCTCCCCCACCCTCACCCAGTGAAGCCTCAGAATCTGCAATGAAAACCACACTTGTTGATTTGAAAATGCCTGTTAATTCTTTCAGTCCAGGATTTGTCATGTCTGCTTCTTTACCACTTAACTTCAAAATACCTTTAAGATGCTAAAATATCTATTAATTTTAAAAAATAAAAATACAAAAAAAAAAAGTTAAGTGGCCTTTGCCCATATCTGAATGCAAATTGCTTGGGTCCTTGCGTCATATTTTCATAGACCAATCACCAGTAGATAGGAGATGTCAGTCAATGAAGTGGCTTCTCCCGACTTAAACCTCAAACTTTTTATTGGCTTGTCATGAGAAGAATATTTGTGACGGTGGAAACATTAAAAGGCAAGAGAGACATGGACCAAGGAAGAAGAGATTGGACAGTTTGGTAGTATGGCATGGAAGAACATCTGTATCACATGGTCAGCAGTTCAGGATGGCATGGAAGAACATCTGCATCACATGGTCAGCAGTTCAGGATGGCATGGAAGAACATCTGTATCCGATGGTCAGCAGTTCAGGATGGCATGGAAGAACATCTGCATCACATGGTCAGCAGTTCAGGATGGCATGGAAGAACATCTGTATCCGATGGTCAGCAGTTCAGGATGGCATGGAAGAACATCTGCATCACATGGTCAGCAGTTCAGGATGGCATGGAAGAACATCTGTATCACATGGTCAGCAGTTCAGGATGGCATGGAAGAACATCTGCATCACATGGTCAGCAGTTCAGGATGGCATGGAAGAACATCTGTATCACATGGTCAGCAGTTCAGTTTGGCATGGAAGAACATCTGTATCAGATGGTCAGCAGTTCAGTATGGCATGGAAGAACATCTGTATCAGATGGTCAGCAGTTCAGGATGGCATGGAAGAACATCTGCATCAGATGGTCAGCAGTTCAGGAAACAGAAAGTTGTAGTCAGAAATGATTACCATCACCACATGGCAGGAACCAAGAAGAAGAACATCCAACATTACACTCTAGTTAAATACAGACTTGCCCTGCCTGGTTTCTGGTAGCCCGTTTTGATGACCCACTGCTGCCTAGCAAGCATGTCCTAGAAGGTGACTAATTATGGGTTTGCTAAAATCAGATTTGTTCTGCCAAAAGGTGCAGAAATCACAGACTGGGAGTCCCTGTCTGGGCTCCGGGGCCCCATTGTGGGGAAAACAAGAATATACCCATTGCCTGCCCAATAAGCATGTCATAAGAGTCAACTAATTGGTAGCTTCCTTTGAGAGGCAAGGAACCAGCAGTCTGCATGCAAATGAATCAGACCTGTACACACAACACTCAGTTTCTGGAACAGGACTAGAGTCCTGAAGTGGACGAAAAACCAGGCATTTCTGCCAGAGTCTATAGCTGGTGAACGCGAAGCAAACGAAGAAGACAAACTGTAAACCACAACACAACCGCCTATTCAGGACAAATATAGAAGACAAAGAAGAAGAATCTGTCTTGATAGTTGCTTACTCAGCATAAGAAAATGTCAAATTTTGTTGACTTAATTTATGTTGTCTTTATTCATGTGTAGATGCAAAAGTTGTAACTGTGTGGTCTTCTTTAAAGACAAAAAAGAAGAAGAATACACACCTATAACTTCAAAGTTATTGGCATCTACCACTTTTCCCTGTATAAGTTATGGGACCCCATTTTGATGAGGAACACTCCCCCCCCCCCCCCCACCCCCTTTCCCAACAAGCATGTCATAAAGTAACCAAACTAGCAGTCTGCATACAAATAAACCAAATTTGTAAAATGGATATGCACACAAAACTCAAATTCTAAAAGAAGATTAAAGTTCAGAAGCAGACAAACAACCATAACTTCCTGTAAGGGTTTACAATAGGTGAACATGAGGAATCAAAAGAAGAAGACATATAACACTAGTTAGAGTTATTTTATGTAGAAATTGTTGCAAAGGATGTACTTGTTTTCCTGAACTGTTTCACTGATTACCTTACTCACTGCAGTGCAATTGTGACCAAACTACAACCTTGTGCTCTTCCACGGCAAGTGTATGGTGCTGTCAGAAACATAGTGCAGCGTCTGCTGTCCAGATCGGCATCAGAAGTCTCTCACAGCAGTTGATGTTGCTTGTTTTTGTGCAGGATGCTAAGAAATCGAAGCCATTGAACATTATTTTATTACTTTTTATGACTGCACAATTTTGATGTTGATCCCTCATGCAAGTATTACCATTCTGGCATAGTTCTTGCAGCTGCAATTGATTCGCATTGCAGTCAGAAATGTGACATTTTGGTGCAGTTTTTGAAACCCAGTAGGAGTGAAAAGAGTGTTTGAAAGAAATGTACTATTGCAACATCCTAAAAGACATAAAAACTTTCATAATACCTACAAGAAGGAAAGTCAAAAGCAAGCAAGCAAAAGGTAGACAGTGACACAGATGAAAAGATAACAGTATTAGATGGGTGAGCAGCATTCTGAGACGGCGTCCAGTCTTGATGAAAAATGTTAGAGGCCACATTCATTGTCTTCCCATATGGGTTCTGGTGCCCCATTGTGGGAGCAACAAGTATAGACCCACTGCCTCCCTAACAACAGTAAGAAAAGTTAGTTGCATATCCTTTACAGGACGTTGCAGAACCAACTCCAGCATTGTTTAGCTGTTGTGGTTTTTCTAGTCTAATTTACGTTCACTAGTTTGCCAGTGCTTTCTGAACAGTCGACTTTTGATACCACTGTCAAAACCAACATAAGACGACCTGCTGCTAGATCGCCAGCAGGCGGGATCCACCCCAGTATTACAAATCCTCCTCCACAACACCTATGCCACAGAATCCGACCTCTTTAACAAGCATGTGGTAAAAGTTGACCTTCTAGGGTCTTTCCTTCAGATTCGGAGTGCATCTGCCTGAGAGCCAAGATAAGCCAGATCTGTAAAACAGATTTTAATTTGCACGCAGAACACAAGTTCTGGAACAAGACTAAGGTCCAGAAGTGGATGAACAACCAGAACTTTCCACCAGTGTTTACCGTTGGTGAATGCAAAGAAGAAGTTGTCCAGACAACGCCTGATTGATGGAAACAGAGTGGTAATTTAGTAGAGTGCTTTTCCCTGCTTTGCTGTCTTCGGTTAAGGGTTAGACTGCTGTGGTCAATGGATGTTGTTAACCCATGAAATTCAACTTGTCATTTGAGGACAACCATTTTTATTTTTGCTAGACTAGAAAGTATGTGGAGAAAATAACAGAGTGCAGGGTAACTATCTGCCCACACTGGACTACCGGTTACTTCGCTACTCTTTTATGGTGCCACTGTTTCCCCATGTGGGTTCCAGGGCTGCGTTGTGGGGTAAACAAGAATAGACCCACTGCCTACCCATCGACCATGTCGTAAAAGTCAACTTATTGGAGGTTTCCTTCAAAATCGGAGTGCATCTGCCTGAGAGGCAAGGAACCAACAGTCTGCACACAGTTTAGTCAGATCCGTTAAACAAATGTGCATGCAACGCTCAGATTCTGAAACAAGACCAAAGTCCATAGGTGGACAAACAACCAGAACTTTCCGTCGGGGTTTACAGCCGGTGAACGTGAAGAAGAAAAGGGAGTATAACTGTGCTGTAAGATTGAACAGGGTTTCAGGGATTTGTATCTGTTTGATTCTCATCCTTAAGGTGTTAATTCTACAGACGGCAGTCCTGGAGGGGGACAGCTAAGAAAAGAAAGAAGGTATATTGTTTTTTTTAGTAGTGGCCAACCATTTTACAGCAGTGTGACTTTGAGGCTAGTTAACGCTTTTCGTAATTTCACAAACCTTGACTATCAGGATTTAGTTTCCATATATATATTTTTAACGCATACATGGCTTTTAGCCACTGATACTGGAATCGCACTGTGGAAGACATTACGACGTAATATTCTTGAAATCGGCCAACATTCATTAGGGAGAAGACAGCATTGTTTGGTAGACCATCTTACAGCAATTTAAACAGGTACTGAAGTGGGAAATACAGGGATTAAGGAAACGAGGTTGTCGGAGAGAAACCCTAAGGTGAACGTTGATGAGAGAAGCCAAAGGTACTGGACTAAATTCCATTCATACTATCAGAGTGATTGCACAGGATTTAACAGAATGGAGAATAGACTGTGAGCCTTGTGTGACATTTAATGACACAAGAGGACAATGAATGAACAGCAATTTAGGATGAAAAAAATTTGAAGTTGAGAAAGAGGCATAGGAAAACATGGTATCTGAGTTGCCAACCTCGTGAGACCAGAAAGATGTGGCAATATAGTAATGACTCTGCTTCCTGTGTGGGTTTCGTGGCCCCATTGTGTGGGGGGGGAAACAAGAATAGACCCACTGCCTGCCCAAAAGCATGTTGTAGGAGTCAGTCAATTGGGAGCTTCCATCAGTGTCAGAGTAAATCTGCCTGAGAGGCAGGGAACCAACAGTCTGCATGCAAGTCAGACCTGTGAAACAGATGTACATGCAACATTCAGGTTCTGGAACAGGATTGGAGCCCAGAAGTGGACGAACAACCAGAACTTTCTGCCAGAGTTTACAGCTGGTGAACGTGTAGAAGAAGAAGAAAGAATGATTGTCTGGGACTACAGTAATGATTGTCATTGATAGTGTCCAGAATAAGATCCCAAATATACTGGTAGCGAGAGCATACAACAAGAAAATGAAAACACCAAAATGCAGAGGAAGACCTAGAAGAAGGTGGAGTCACTGACGGTCTAAGACTTCATAGAATACCAAGCAACCGAGCTCGCCTTAGCAGCAGAAAACATATTGACAAAAATAACCAGAGACAATATAAACACCCAAGCCACAGGCACCGACTGGACAGCTAAAAAAGATGCAAAATATATCTGGACATTTGAAATAGCATGTAGCTTCATGTCATCTGATGACAGCTGGACAGAATGCAGAATATGTGGGGATGTTTAGAACAGTATGTGACTTCATATCATCTGATGACAGATGGACAGAATGCAGAATATGTGGAGATGTTTAGAACAGTATGTGACTTCATGTCATCTGATGACAGCTAGACAGAATGCAGAATATGTGGGGATGTTTAGAACAGTATGTGACTTCATGTCATCTGATGACAGATGGACAGAATGCAGAATATGTGGAGATGTTTAGAACAGTATTTGACTTCATGTCATCTGATGACAGCTAGACAGAATGCAGAATATATGGGGACATTTAGAACAGTAAATGACTTCATGTCATCTGATGACAGCTAGACAGAATGCAGAATATTTGGGGACATTTAGAACAGTATATGACTTCATGTCATCTGATGACAGCTGGACAGGATGCAGAATATATGGGGACATTTAGAACAGTATGTCATCTGATGACAGCTAGACAGAAAGCAGATATATGGGGACATTTAGAACAGTATATGACTTCATGTCATCTGATGACAGCTAGACAGAATGCGGAATATATGGGGACATTTAGAACAGTACATGACTTCATGTCATCTGATGACAGCTAGACAGAATGCAGAATATATGGGGACATTTAGAACAGTATATGACTTCATGTCATCTGATGACAGCTGGACAGGATGCAGAATATATAGGGACATTTAGAACAGTATATGACTTCATGTCATCTGATGACAGCTTTTTTTTTTTTCCATCGAACACCGGCTGTGAATTCCAGTGGAAGGTCAGGTAATCGTCCGCTTGGACTTTTGGCTTTCAACTGGACCTGATTTTTGCGTGTACAACCGTTTTTCATTTCCCTGCCTCATGGGCAGCTGTACGCCGACTTCGAAGGAAGACGTCAGGCCTATTTCTAGGGTGACTGTGGCCATTGTTTTGTGTGGGTCGAGACGTTGCCTGATTTGTGTGGTGTCCACATTGTCTCCTTTGCTGCAGGTATTGCCCCCGGAGTACCCCTTTGGGTCAGCCCCCTGTGGAGCAGTTAGCCCTCAAGGGAAGGCAGGGGCAGATCATGGGCATTCCCCGCCATCCAAGGAGGCATCCATGTATGCAGAGCCGGCACATGGCGCTCTGGTTCTGGGCTCACCCAAGGAATCGTCACGTCCTGCACATGCCTGCTTAACCTCACAACCGTATCAGGCCTCCCGCTCGACAGGGGCTGCGCCCTCTGGAAGTCAGCGGGGAGCAGCCCGTGGGTTTTTGACTTTTGTGACCACACAGATAGGTACATTCTTTTTTCTTCACACGTTAGATTGCTTTGACGAGCCGTTAGCCCGACAGAATTTTACATCCTGCTCCAGGCATATCGTATCAGTTTTGTCCCACACTCGGGCGAGTGGGGTCTTTGGGTGTGGACATTCGGTCTTTTTCAGTTCAATACAAATTTTGAGTTTTGTCGGACATTTAGGCTTAGCCATCCGATGGATGGTTGCTGTTATGGTGTACCACAGCGCGGTGACGACGACACTGAGGGTTAACCAAGGATGTACATGAATGGCCAGCCTATGGATGGTTGCTGTTGTGGTGTACCCCAGCGCGGTGACGACGACACTGAGGGTTAACCGAGGATGTACATGAATGGCCAGCCTATGGATGGTTGCTGTTGTGGTGTACCCCAGCGCGGTGACGACGACACTGAGGGTTAACAGAGGATGTGCAGTGAACAATGTTCTCTTTACTCCGCAGTCTTTTAACCAAGGGTTGTAATTTTGACTGTACGTTTGGCAGACCTACTCATGTTCCTAATGAGTTATAATAACATTTTTCACCCAAGCGTTTGGGGGCGGGCTGATGAGAGCCACAAGGACACATCACCTCTGGGGGCCGCCAAACTCCGAGATTCCCTGACAGCTCTGTTAATGCTCATTTGAGACATTATCCGTGGCGCACGACGAGGACGTGCTGCCGGGTCTTGCGTGAGGTTCCGTACAACCAGGATATTAAAGGACTGGTGCCCGAGTGACGTACGGAGTATCTCCTTATACACATCATGTTGGACTTAACTTCCCCTCACGCCTGTGACATAAATCACCGCGCCACTGATGACAGCTGAACAGGATGCAGAATATATGGGGACATTTAGAACAGTATATGACTTCATGTCATCTGATGACAGCTGAACAGGATGCAGAATATGTGGAGACATTTGGAACAGTATATGACTTCATATCGTCCTATGACAGCTGGGCAAGAAGCAGAATCTGAGCAAACATTTAGAACAGTATGTGACATCATGTCATCTGATGACAGCTTGACAAGAAGCAGAATGTGAGCAAACATTTAGAACAGTATGTGACATCATGTCATCTGATGACAGCTTGACAAGAAGCAGAATGTGTGGAGACATTTAGAACAGTGTGTGACATCATGTCATCTGATGACAGCTTGACAAGAAGCAGAATGTGTGGAGACATTTAGAACAGTGTGTGACATCATGTCATCTGATGACAGCTTGACAAGAAGCAGAATGTGTGGAGACATTTATGTTATGTTATTTTGCTAAACAATAATGGTTGTGGAGAAGCATATTTGCCCATGAAAGATGGCCAAGCCACTGATGATGATGATGAAATAAATGACAACAGATAATACTCTTCTGTCACCTGATAGTAGTGTGCTGTTGTATTGCTAGAACAGAAAAGAACTTTCTGGGCCACAAAACAAGAAACAAATATGCAGTCTCATTAGTGTATGTTTTTTCCCCCGAGTGTTATTTTTTCAAACAAAATCATAATCAGAAGATGAAAATTTGTTTCATCATCAAAGGCTAAATTTTTTATGTTTGTGTTCATACTTTATTATTTTTGTAAGTGTTGAAATCCTTTGTAGATCGTGTTCATTTAGGATGAATTGTCACCTTGCACCTTCGCTTTATTATTATTATTATTAATTTTTTTTTTTTAACTTCATGTTAATTGGGAGTCTCGGTGACTAGTTGCTTGCCTGCTGGCTTGAAATTTGTGGGTTCTTTTTTTGTTGGAGGGGGGGGGGGAATTGACCTCGCGCTCCCAGGCTGGCTCAGCCTTAAATGGGAACTAGGTCATCTCCTGGAAAGTGAAGGCGGCCTATTTAATGTTGACCACATCTCCCACCGAGTATGAATTGGTCTGTGAAAATATGCGTCTGGAATACAGTAGAACCTTGTTAACATGAACTTGCTCAACTCTTTCAGTACCTGGAGAAAAGTTTCCTAGGAGACACCAATTAAGAAATATCTAGCAGAATTATCTAGTAGTTCAAAGTAATCTGTGAATTACTTTCAAAGTTGTGAAATAACAGTAGTAGTGACCATTGGGTGAGCCAGATTTTTTGAGTGTGTTCTGACCAAATGCAAAAGTGAAAGTTAGTTGCGTATCCTTTACAGGATGTTGCAGAACCAACCCTAACAGCCCCTGGCTGTTGTGTAGTTTTTCTAGGCAATTTACATCCAGTAGTTTGCCATTAAATGCTGTCACATACCAACTATCACCTCTACTTAAAAATCCAGATATAACCATGAAGACCAAAAGACAATTGATAAACACCATCTTCATTCCAACACTCTGCTACCAGTGCCAAACATGGACAATCAACAAGACCCATGAAAAGAAAAAATAGAAGCCTGTGAAATGAAATGTCTAAGAAAAGCAGCGAACAGACCAGACTAGACAGGATAAAGAATATAGACATTAGAAACACTGTCAAAACTACGCCATGTTTAGACTACATAGAACATCAAAGAATGAAATGGTTTTGGACATCTAACCAGGATGAAAAAATCCATCAAATAACATCACAAAATTTTCAACCAAAGAAGCTCAGGATATAAGGCAAGAGGAAGACCAAGGGAAACGGTGGATTGACGGGGTCTCCGAAACCTGCCAAAAGCATGGGCTCGGAACATCAGATGCTGCCCGCCTTGCTTATGACAGGAACTTGCATCTCCCCACAACGCTTAGCGGCATACGTGGAAGGAAAAAGTAAAGTAAGTAAGTTTGCCATTGCTTTCTGGACGGTCGGCTTTCTTGATACCACTGTCGAAACCAATGCAAGGCGCATTACCCGCAGCTGGGATCGAACCTGGCATCCCGACATTACGAAGCGAAACGTTTGCATCGACTTAGCCACAGAGCCGACAATGCAAGTAAGAGAGCATATTAAGCTAAGGAGGGGATTCAGCAGAGAGAATGATTCACACATCATGCAATGTTTGGGACTCAGGTAGTTAAGAAGAGCATTTGGCTAAGTGAATACAATTTTTATCCCTGCAGAGATGTATTGAATTGAGTCCCTGGTTGGCACAAACGTTTTTAACACTTATTCTTGATTTATCACTTCCTTTGAATTCTTTTAACGAGGTTTTACTGTATATGTTAAACATATTTTGTGTACCTTTTTCTTAGTACATCTGTGATCAGCTTCAAGACAGTTTTTTGAAAGAGTGATGTGCCATTTTTTTAAAATTTCAACATTTACTGTTGAGAATGTTTATATTTGTGATGTTTTTCTGTATGGTTATTTACTTTGACTATAAACATTTTACTGAATCTTTAGAAGTTGAGACTGTTAATATATGTAGTGCTTTTCTGTGTGGTTAGTTATTTTGACTATAAATGTTTTACTGAATGTTGAGGAGTTGAGAATGTTTATATATGTGATGTTTTTCTGCATGGTTATTTATTTTAACTATAAACATTTTAATGAATGTCGAGTTGAGAATTTGTATAAGGTTATTTTCTTTTAGGTTGCATGTTTTTTTTTTTTTTTTTTTTTTAACTAAAAGTTTTACTGAATGCTGAGTTCAGAATGTTTATAAGGTTATTTTTTTTTTTTTTTTTTGCTTGGTTATTTATTTAGACAAAAAATTTTAATGAATGTTGGGTTGAGACTGTTTATACATGTAATGTTTTTCTGCATGGTTATTTATTTTGACTATAAACATTTTACTGAGTGTTGGGTTGAGAATGTTTATAAGGTGATGTTTGTTTTTGCTTGGTTATTTATTTTGTCTATAAATATTTCACAGAATGTTAAGGAGAATGTTTTATATATATATGATGCTTTTCTGTGTGGTTAGTTATTTTGACTATAAACATTTCACAGAATGTTTAGGAGTTAAGAATGTTTATATATGTGGTGCTTTTCTACGTGGTTATTTTGACTATAAACATTTTACAGAATGTTGAGGAGTTGAGAATGTTTCTGTGTGCGATGCTGATTTCTGTATGATTTATTATGACAACAGTACATTTCACTAGTTGGAAATGTTTACATTGTGTGATGTTTCTTTGTGTTAATTTATTTTGACTTCTAAACATTTTGTTGAAATGTCAACATATGTGATGATCTTTGTAGTTATTTATTAGGACTTTGCATCATATTGTTAAATGACAAAGTTCTTTGAAAATTCTTCTTGACAAGAGATAACAAAAAATAGCATGTTAGTTTTTAATTTTATTTGCTAATTTTTTAAATATTTTTGTTGTTGAAGAATTTTAACTTTTCTAAAAGTCTTTTTTTTATTTTTTTTGTTTTATATATTTTGGTTTTATTGTCTTATTTGTTAGAAAAATTGTATTTCAGAGAGTAAAACTTATTGACTGTTTATATATAAAGTTTAAATGAATAAATGAAGAATTGACATTACTGCACTTAGGATATTCCCACACATGCTTTATCCCCTTGCTCAGCAACCAGCAAAGAGTTCTGATACTGTTTGTGCCACTTGTCCTTTTATTCTCTTCCACCAGTTACTTTATTGAAGAAAAAAAACGGGGGGGGGGGGGGGGGGGGTTAGATGTAAGGATCTTCTCTATGCTCTTGCTAATGTATTGCATAAGTTGATCTTCATTTCTTTGATATCCTGTATAAATATGAGTCAGATGGGGTGAATTGTCTAAACATGCTAAGTGAGAGAAAGCAGGGATTACATGCTTGAATGAGCTACAAAAAAACGTGGGGATGAAAGGTTACACCTGGAATGATCTAGCATGATCACTTGTTTTGTTTTGAGATCCAGGAATGTTATGTTTGTGGGCAGAGAAAGTGCTTGTTGAGTGAAGTAGATGTCTGAACCATATTTGGCTGTGAGTTCTTAGATAAATCCTGGCTACCATTTGGTTTGACAATTCTGGTCAAAGCTGGACTTGTAGCCAAGTTTTGTCTTAGAACTCAAAGCCAAATCTAGTTTAGACATCTACTTTTAACTTGATTCACTCAGCAAGCACTTTCTCTGCCGACAAACATAACATTCCTGGATCTCAAAACAAAGACTGATCATTTTCGATCATTCCAAGTGTTGAATAATTTTTCATCCCCACGTGTTTTAGATCATTCAAGCATGTAATCCCTGTTGGCTCATATTTTCTGTGCAACACACTTCATCAATTTCGTTACCCAGACTAAGGTACACAATTTATGTTCACTTCACTTCATTATCAGTGTACACATAACTAATCAGGGAGAAAATGACTCCTTACAACTTTAAAGTTTGTTCAGTTTCCTAATTCAAAAGTTATAAGTTTCTGGGTTAGTTTATGACTCATAGGCTCTAGGTTCTTATAGAGTGCTGAATAAAATTTAAACAACACAAATGGCAGAAAATGGACTGTTAAACACGAAATCATGAAATCAGACGAATGCTAGGAATAAAGCCAGTCTTACAGGTCATCAAAGAACAACAAATGAAGTGGTTTGGACACCTAACAAGAATGCCCTGGTACAATCTGCCACAGAGAGCCACACTAAAACGTTACAACGGGTATAGAGCGAGTGGAAGACCTGGGAAAAGATGGAGTGATGGCATTAAGAATAGCCTTACAGAAATGAACATCAGTCTTAATAGTGCTCTTGACAGAGCTCATCAACGAACATTACATCTCCCCCCGACACTTCGATGAGGTACAAGGTGGAAGAGAAAAGAAAGAAAAGAAGAAACACAAAATATTGACTTTGTACAGTTATCAAAAAGATTGTAACTGCGATCATGTCAATGAGTCTAGCCATAGTATGGTTCTGTTTGAAACAGTCTTTTGGATGCAGATGTGGGTGTCTATCACATCCTACGCCAATAAAATGGCTCCTCCTGGGCTTATCTCATCAGAACTGCTTGATTCTCTAACAGCTGACCACTCAGCTGCCGCTGGTGTAGATTCACCATCTGAATCACTTTCCAAAAAATTTAAGTTTTGATTATTGTTATCAGATTTAAATACATCTGACCGAAAAAAGTGCATTTTGCGGCCTGTGCTTTTTCTTCTTCTTCTTCTTCTTCTTTTCTTCTGCTTCTTCCTGTAAACTGTGGTGGAAAGTTCTGGCTGTTCATCCACTTTTGGACTGCAGTCCTGTTCCAGAACCTGAGTGTTGTGTTGTGTACTGAACATTCGCATCCATGGCCAGTCAAAAACAAAATCAGAAAATTCAGTGTCTGAAAATGACACTAGCAGTGAATCAAACATTTTACACCTAAATGTGTGAACAAAGACTGTAAACAAAATAAAAACGTTAGAGTGGCCTTCCCTGAATATTTTAACAGTAGTTCCGAACATTAAAAGCAAAAAGGGAGCAGTATGCAAGTCATTATATACAAGACACACGATTGATGCAGACTGTGGGGTTTGGTCAAATCGGAACTTCTCAATCAACACTCACAACATTGCTGAGGCCTGAAAGAGTTAATGTGATCACTGAATAAAATGCCAAGAATTTTTCAGAAAGATTGCAGTTCCAGTGCTTGTATCTTTTCCAGTTCAGCTGTTAATGTTCACATTTCACAGCATAGGAATAGCCAGTGCTGTCAGCAGTCGTAGCTTAGTTTTACATGAAATGTTTGAGGATCTCCATAATATTTCTGTTTGGCAAGGACTTATGTTGTCTGAGCAGTCCTAGACATGATTTGATAACTAATAAAGTTAGTTGCAAATCGTTTACAAGACACTGTAGAACCGACCCCAGCATCTTTTTACTGTTGTGGTCTTTCTAGGCAAATTTTACCTTCAGTAGTTTGCCATTGCTTCCTGAACAGTCAGCTCTTGGTACCACTCTCGAAACTAAAGCAAGACAGATCATCCACAGCTGGGATCAAACCCAGCACCCCGGCATTACGAAGCGTGTTCACATCACCTAAGCCACAGACGCCATCTGATAACTGATAGCAGTTCTATTATTCATTAGTCTGTTATTTTCATCAGATTTTGTTTAGTTGTCAAACAGGTCCTGAAAGTTTATAATTTTAATGGCAATTTAAGCTGAAGACACGCAGCCAGCCTAACCATCCGGGATAGAGTGAATAATGAAACTATCAGGCAAATTGTGGGAACGACACCTTGTACTAGATTGATAGGGAAACAGCAGATCAAGTGGTTTGGCCTTCTTATTAGAATGCAGCAAGATCAAATACCATCACAAGCACTACATCTCAGAAGATCAGCTACAAGAGCAAGAGGACAACCATTAAAGACACTACGCCTTCATGGCATGACAATAGCCAGTGGCAGCCAACGTGCACTGGATTGCAAACTATTTCTCCCCATGACGTTTAACTTCAGAAGTAGTTTATGATGATGATGACACAACTGGACATGTGTGTAGGCTTAATAACATTGGACGAGGAGAGGAGTGGGTCAGAATTCCCAGCAAATGTCAGACTTATGTAGGGTTATGATCACACTAAGCCGTGAGTGCAGGGACTGGCCAGAAGGCTCTGCAGAATCAGAAGTTCAACAAATGATTCATGGCAGTTCTCGCCCAGTTGATGTGATTATCTGTACCGATGGCTATGAGTTGAGAGGCAGACGAAGCTCATGGGGGTTCTTAGCAAAAGTGAATGGACATCGCTTAATGCAACAAAGACTGGCATATGATACCACAACATCTAGTTTGAGAATGGAGGTGGAGGCAGTCACTGCAGCCTTTTGCTTTCTTGAGAATCAGCTGTACACAGGTCATAATTTTAACCGACACAGAGCATGTTGAGAAAGGTGCAGACTGGTATGGTCCGTGAAGAGTGGCAAGCATCACTTCAGAGGTTCTGGGTAGTTAGCGTCCTTTTTCACCAGGATATGCCAGTGTATTAGGAAATGAACAGGCAGTAGACTAGCTGATTCTGCAGTTTGGTGGTAAATTGATGCATGATAAGCTAGATGTTATAAAGGTCCTTTAGGTGCAAATGAATAGTGCGGAAGCACAAGATGAATCATCGTGGTCTGAATAGAATGGTAGTGTAAGGAGTGACCAGGGGATCGGGTCGACGTTCAGCACTTGAGGGAAAGGTCAGACGGATATACAATCAGACTGCTTTTGGCACCACTGGAATTGGAACTCTGCTGCCACAGATAGAGATGGGATAAAAGGACCCTTTTCCACGCCTTTAGGCTTATTGGGCATATAGGGCTAGACAGTTATTTTTATAGACCAATCGGCACATGATGGGTAATGTGGTCACCGTCACGCCGGCCGTTTTTTACTTTCCAAGACTGCACCTGGTACCCACCAAAGGCTGGGTCGACGTGGCAGCCAAAGGTCGTTTTTAAAAAATGTCCGGCCCCCATAAGGCAGCAAACCCAAGACCTTCAGATCCGCAGTCAAGCGTCTAGCCGCTTCACCATGGCGACTCGGGGATGGGATGTCGAATCTTAATTAAACAGTAAACATTAATACAATACACAACTGATCTCGTTAATTTAATGAATAGTCTCATTTCTCTTCTACCCTTAGAAACCTCCCTCATTTCTCTTCTATTTTATTTTTTTTATTTTAATGCAAATTTATGGCTGAGGTTGTGAAAGCTGAATTATTTCATTTTTCTTCTTTTTATGCTAATTTATTTATGAGAGTGAAAAATGTCTCTATTCTTTTCATGACAATTCATGCATGCAGGTAAAACTGATGAATTTCTCATTTTTCACTCTTCTTTTTATTGCACTTGATATCAAATATGATGAATTATCTCTTTTGCTTTATCTCTGTAAATTTCTCTACAGCTCACCTTTTGAGTTTTGTTTGTTTCTTTGTGCACTCCATCAACCCTGAGAAACAAATGTGTGCAAGCCTTAACTTTTGGGTCTAAATCATATGTAAATATTTATTGTCCTCTGATCATGTCAGTTGTTATGATTATTTTTGGTGCAGTATATAAATCAGAAATGTGTACATTTAAACTATTGTGTGATAATATTTTTTAGAGTTTTTCTTTTTTTTTTTTTATATTCTAGTTTTAATATTTATTAGTCATGTGCTGTTACTGTTGCCTTTTATTTATTTGCAAAACAACTGTGTAGTTTCTGGAAATTAATTTTAATCAAAACCTGGTGAAGTGTTTCTAAATCCATTATTTGAGTTATGATCATACAGCAGTTTATATTGGTGCAGTGCTTTAAATATACATGGAGCTCATCATTTTAGTTTAACTCTTTCAGTCCGAAACTTTTTCTTTTTCTTCTTTGTTCACCCTTACAAGGGCAGTTGTCCCGTTATGTTGTGGTTTGATCATCATCATCGGTCAGCAAGTCTTTTACAGAATGTTGCTCTCTTCAGGGCCCGCCTGAAAGTCTATCTCTAGCCAGTTCTCCAGCCCTGTGTGCTTTCATAACCAGTTCATCTATAATGTCCTATATTGATTTTCACGGAGAGCGGCTTTGCCTCATTTTCCTGACACTGTAATCTCCATCACCGTTCTCTCCAGACCACCGTGGCACTTGACATGTCCAAATGAATGAGGTTTACAGATAGGCTAAAATATCTGCACTTCTCAGTTCTTCTTCCCCCCCCCCCTCCCCCTCCCCTGAACTAACACTGGGAGTAGTTATATTCCTTATATCCCAAAGAATTTAGCTCAAAAGACTTAGTGCTTGGGTCTGAAGGAGTTCACAGAAAGACTATAAGACATGAATAGGTATTACAATTCCAATTCCAATTTGATAAACAAAAATTCCAAACTTAATCCTTTTTCAGCCGCCCGAAGGCCTGCTATATGAAGGAAGGTTCCTTGGCTATCTTATTTGGTTTCCTACTCTTTGTGGTGTGAAGTCACACCTGATATTCCTGTTCTGTGTCTTCCGAAGTCCGGTGTGGTATTTGGGGTTCTGGGTCCCGGTCTGGTCCGGCTCTCTTATCAATAGGTAAACTGATAATGCATAGACAAAGGGTTCATATAGCAATCTGTCTGTGATAGAAGACAGCAAGAGTATTAAATATGTTGTCTTGGAAACACCAAGAAATATATGATGGGTTGTTTCTTCTTCTGTTGTTCGCTTGAAATAGATTATCTATGTTTACAATGCTGTCTCTAGTATGAACTTCACTGTCTGTTATAATTCACTCAGCGGCCCGTAAAGTTTGACAGGCATGGGTGTTTCTCTTGGCCCCAGATGTTTTGCCTTGTTGAAATATATGGTGGTTGTTTCTTCCGCTTCTTCTTCTTCTTATTGTTCACCATCTGTAAACTCTGGTGGAAGGGTCTAGTTGTTTGTCGACATCTCGACTTAAACACTTTGCTGACCAGCAATCCGGAGCACTACTGTCTCCCATTACTAAGGGTGTTTGAAGATTTTTGTAAAAATGACTGGTTTTCTAATTAAATTCATTTTAAAAATATTTTTTAATGCGTAGGGTATTGAAACTTTCGTCTTGTTACAGAACTTGAGATTTGTGTGCACATCTGTTTGACACATCTGGCTTACTTGTGTGTGGACTGTTTGTTCCTTGCCTCTCAGGCAGATGTGCTTTGAATTTGGAGGGAAAATCCATTTTTTTTTCTGACATACTTCTTAGGGGCGCCAGTGGATCTGTTCTTTTCCCCTGCAAATTGGGGTCCCGGAACCCATGGGAGGAAGCAGGTTGTTTGATACAGAAAGAGTTGAAAATGTGTATCCAGTCTTTTTTGTCTGCGTCATCTCATTTACAGAGCCCTCTAGTATATATAATGACTTGCTCATTCTACAAAGAATGTCATTACATCGGTAATGTCATTAATAGTTTACATGACAATAGTTGTTTTGAGGTTTCATTGACGATAATGTATCTTGTCTTTTCTATTTTAGTTGATTTTTATTTTTAAATTGATCAAGGTCACTGCTAAACTGACTATATTCTAAAATGCTATGTGCCATTGTATATTCTGTAGTTTTATTGTTGATGATATACAAAAAGCCATAAATTATATTTGTTTTGTTTTATTAAACTATTCAGAAAAGACATACATTATCTGAGATAGCTTTGAAAGGTACCAGGCTAATTCACTCCTCTTTGATTGATCAGTTCAGCTTTAGTATGGTTTGAAAATTTTTTAGATCAGTGGTCTCCAACTTTTTTCACATCATGCCCCCTTGGGTATGTGGCCACTCACCCTTGCCCTCCCCCCCCCCCCCTGAGTATATGGCAAGACCCCACAGACCTCCTTTGAGTAAATTGTAAGACACTCCTTGAGTATTCTCCAAGACCTCCCCTCCCCCACTCCCCCTTTTTGAGTATATGACGACCCCCCCCCCCCCCCTCCATAATAAAATGTGATTAAAAAGAGGACAATAGATTCCACAACAAAAGAAACAAAGTATGGAGATACATTTTGGTCAGAATGTTTCTTCAGAAGACAGAAGGAAAATAGTCACAACAGAATAAAATGTTATATACTATGCTAGGTGTAACAAGGAAAGATCGACTTAGGAATGATGATATCAGGAGGAGAGTTGGTACAGAATGAATACTGAACGTTAAAGGTAGAATACAAATCAAATGGTTTGGCCATGTAACAAGATTGGCATCAGACAGGACACCACAGACAGCTTTGTTATACAGATACAGCGGTAACAAATCTAGAGGTTGACCAGGCAGAAGATGGACCGCAGAAATATCTGAGACACTAAAAAGTACTTTATGCGAAGCGAACAGAAGGGCCCATCCAGAGATCTTTTCCTGCCCTGACGCCACAAGGAACTCTGCACTGGCTGCGGAAGATGAGGACAGAGCACACATGGGAATGCCCCGAGTGCTGTGATGTCAATTCTTGACTCAACTCAACTGGCTGTTACATTGGGAGCTACTGTTCACTGGCACTGCCATGAGATTTCTTAGCTGGAGAAAAGTGTTTTGGTTTAAGGAGACATAGTAGCCATAGGCAGCCTAGTCCACTTGTCTATTAGTCTCTCCATGCCATTCCTCATTAACTCTTTGAGTCCCACGGAAAGCATCATACATTCATAGGTTTCTACCTAGAAGGAGTACAGAAAATTAGAAGAAGATTACAAATACAAATGCACTCAATTTCAGAATTGCTTGATGCCGTCTTGAAACCTCCTACCAGATTGGAGACCACTGCTTTAGATGGACAGAAAAGAAAATAAGAGACAGTAAACCATGATTGCCCTTTTTGACAGGCGTATGTTTGAAAGTGTTGTGTTGTTCACTGTAAATGTCACCATGCCATCCTAATGACCCTAGAACCATATGCTGTGCAGGCTGCTTAAAGCAATCTCAGGTGTGGCAAATTAGTTGTAAAGAACAGTTTGTTTATCTGCTGCAATTTTTTCTTGCTTGAACTCTAATTTGGATAAAAGGAATTTCTTATAAGAACTATTTCTTGGATCCCCGGTGAGTTCTCTTTATCAGGCCTGCAATGTATTGGAGTAAGATCAACAGGAATCACCTGGCTTGATAAGATAGTAATGACCTTAACAATACATCCCTGCTAATGAACTTTCTGTTTTATTCTCAGATCATAAGTGACAGAGGATTGGTGTGCATGCAGTATCAGAGTTAGTTGAGAATGTTCTGGCTTCAGCAACATACAAATGTCAGCTTATTATTATTATAGAACACATTCACAGTTCCGCAATAAAGAAGTTGTATGGCTCTGTGGCTTAGAGGTTAGTAAACTTGTTTCACAATGCATTCCTGAATATTATACCAAGGTTTGATTTCTGCCTTGGACAGTTGGTGGGTGGAGGGTGGGGGGGGGGGGGGAGAGGCTGCCTCGGGTATCTAGACAGTAGTATTAGAGGTGTACTGTGGAAGAGGTTATAGCCTCACCACCTAAGTTTCCAAATTCAGGAGTGGATGCATGGCAGCCAGTCTCCATTGTGGAGATGGGATAACATTTGTTAATGAAGAAATTGTTTTGTAGTGACACGGGGATTTCTGTGAAAGCCATGCTAGTGTTGATGATGATTCACAGGGCAGATGACCAACTTCATGAATAAACAGGGAAAAACACTGATCCATCCAGATAAAACAGTAACTTACAGAGCAGTGTGATTCTTGCAAAGTTACCAGAAAGAACTGTTGTTAAGGAAACTGACTGACTGGACAGGCCTTAGACATGCAACCATGAGATCCACTGCATCTGACCGTCAAAGGTGGAGGGAGCTGATCAAACGGTCAGCAGCAACTGGTGGCCCAGCGACATGCAGTGTTACATGATCATAATGATTATACGATAATCTGCCACAGTGAGCCACACTAAAACATTACAACCGGTATAAAGCGAGTGGAAGACCTCTGAAAAGATTAAATGATGGCATTAAGAACAGCCTAACAGAAATGAACATCAGTGTTAATAGTGCTCTTGACAAAGCTCAATGAATGTTACATCTCCCCCCAACACTTCGATGAGGTACAAAGTAGAAGAGAAGAAAAAGAAGCTGTGCAGAACACTACAGTTAGCTGTAAAATTCACTATAGTTGTCAGCAGTACAATTCACTGACGTTATCAGCTGTATAATACACTATAGCTATCAGTTAGTTAGCCGTATCACACACTGTAATTAGCTATACCTCATTCAGTATATGATCAAGGAGAATTTTTTAGAATCAGTTATTTACACATTGTAATATTCTGGCAATTATTAACCTGTCTGTCCCTTGATGTAATTTAGAAATACAACTTTGCAGTCATTATGGATGGAGTGAAAATTCCTTTTTCGGGGGCAATTTTATTTTTAACATTTGCCTTTTTTTAGATTGTGATAAAATTCATTTTACATAGCTATCAGCTCTGTGATTCATTTCCTCATGTCATATTTGTAATTTTCATGTGTCAGATAGTACACAATAAACAGATGAGGTTTCTACTTAAAGAGTATAGTTGAGCAAGTAAACTTTATTTCTTCCTTATCTGTATATATGTGTCAGCACACACCATCAATGCCTGCCTGACTCTTATTAGCCTGGATTTTGTAAATTTGACCTTGGGCTCGTAGATTGATCACAACCTAGCTGTAAACTACAACACAATATGCCAGCTTCAAGTTCCCCCTGTTTAGTTAACTTATATCCTTTGTAAGCTGCTCAGTTTAATCAAATCTGCTAGTGTATCGTTTCATCTTATTTAACTCCTATGTCATAAAAGCATTCCACCACTTGACCATTGACACTTAGGGTCTCTACCAGAGTAATCTATTCATGTTAATGTATTATGCCATCTGAGTTTTCCATGTCCATAGACAAGCCTGCAGTTTCCTGTTATACAGTCCATTTAAAACCATTTAATAGTAAGTTATTGTGATTTTAGTGTCCGCATTTCATTTTTTGGTATCAGTTCTGCTCTAGGTCTGTTCGCTGTTACAGCCTGGAGAGAATGAGGCCCCTGGGTGTAACCAGAGGGTCTAGCAGGCTCACTACACTCAGAGGAAAGGCCAGACGGACATATAACCAGATTGTGACCGGTACCATCAGTATTGGAACTCTGCATTGGCTGCTGAAGATGAGGACGGAGCATGCATGGGAATGCCCTGAGTACTGTGATGTCAATTCTTGACTCAACTCAACTGGCTGTTACATTGGGAGCTGCTGTCCACTGGCACTGTCATGAGATTTCTTAGCTTGAGAAAAGTGTTTTGGTTTAGGGAGACAGAGTTGCCATAGGCAGCCTAGTCCACTTGTCTGTTAGTCTCTCCATGCCGTTCCTCATTAACTCTTTGAATCCCACAGAAAGCATCATACATTCATAGGTTCCTACCTAGAAGCCCAGTAAATGCAAGATGTGCCGATTTTACGTCTCTCTTAACTACCTCTTGAGCCTGTGATGCTAAACCTTCTGGGACTCAAAGAGTTGAAGGAAGTTTGCATAGCTTCTATAATCCTCTTCTTCAGCTGTCCTATAAAGAGAATGGTCTGGAACCTGGTGTAGAGATTAGTGGTCATATCCCACAAACTGTTTTTTTTAAGTGAGTAGGAAAATAAAGATCCCTTTTCACACATTAGGCATATGGGAAGAGCACCCATATCTTAACAGACAAATCGGCATTAGGTGGGTAATGTGGTCAGCATTACGCCGGCTCTCTTGACTTCCCCAGGACATACATCCTGGTACCCACTTTAGGCTGTGTGGACCTGTACCATGATTAAAAATCCATGCAGCTAGCAGTGGGTTTCGATTGCGGTACATAGGAATTATGAGTCCGACTCACATTTTCTAAACTATATCCTTAAACAAAAACAAAAAATGATTTGCCACTTGAGAATATAACACATCTTCTAACACCCATAAATAAAGTAAAGGACCCTTTTCCACACCTTTTAGGCATATAGGGCTAGACCTATATTTTATAGACCAATCGGCACAAGATGGGTGATGTGGTTAGCATCACGCTGGCCACCTTTACTTCCCAGGACTGCACCCGGTACCCACTCAAGGCTGGGTCGACCAGGGAGCCAAGGTCAATTTTGAAAAAAGTCCGGTTCCGCCAGGGAGTGAACCCACAACCTTCTGATCCGCCGTGCGCGTCTAGCCGCTCTGCCACAGTGACTCCTTTCTAACACCCATGCAATCCAGAAACTATTCCCATAAGCTTATTAGGTAAACCCTTTACTCTTTGATGAGAGCATTGCTGAGACCCAGATAGTCTTGTTTCCTGACTAGAAGCTATATAAATATATAAACCACTCCCTTGTGAGAACCTCTACGAAGGCTCAGGTGGTTGGGTCACACCTGGAGAATGGAGGATGGCAGAGTCCCTAAGCACGTCCTTTATGGTAAATTAAAGGTAGGTAGAAGATGTCGAGGCTGACCTCTACAACGAAATAAAGATGTGTGCAAGTGGGATATGAATGATACAGATATTGAGGTGGACTCATGGGAACAAAATGCCATAGACCATGTTGTGTGGAAAGGGCATATTAGAAAAGGAATGAGACAAGAAAGAAAAGATTGCAGAAAGGATGAGAGCTGAGCGCCTGAAAGGAAACGAATTAAACACAAATGTTGACAACAATGGTCCTGAAATCCATTGTGGAAGACTTTTCTTGACACTGGCGGGTCTTGCTAGTCACACTCGCAATCACCATGGACTGTGAGTCCCATAATTCCTCATAGAGCAATATAACACTATCGTCTGGAAAGACAGAAAAATGCCATCAATGTGACAGTTTAAGAAAAGGTCAAACTCCTAAACTAAATTTAATTTTATCTGCTGGAAACCATACTTCCTGTAGGTACATACTGGTTAAAGATTGAAGGAAAATTAATTTTTGGGGCTAAAATCAATTTGTTTTCACGGATATTGATTAAAAAATGTCAAATATTATGCGAAAAATAACCCAAATTTGTGCTCAACATTTACCAAGATATTTCTAATAAAGATGGCTTAATGAAACACAGTGTCTTTAAAAGGTGCTAGTACTGACCACAAATTCTATTATAATGTCTGTGAAAAAAAAAATTCAAAGGGTCCCGGTACTGTGTACCACCAATAAAAAAGCCCTGGTTATTTCCCGGCTAGGATATATATCTCTGGCGCTACACCAGTCACAAACTGCAATTTTGATCGTTCTCCCCAAAGTACATTTTCTGGGCTGTTACTAGTCACTTTGAATTATGCCAAAGGCACACCTGTGAATTCTCTGTGAAATCTTGCTAATTTCCTTCAATCATGTCAGTTATAATCAAGTTTTTGAGTCCATGGCTTTTCTAAGATGTTCAAAAATACTGACCATCTATTTCTAATTTCTTTAATCAATCATGAGGACTGCCTCAGGTTTGATTGAATAAATGATTGGCACCTTTCCATATTTCCAGACGATAGTGTTATATTTGCACTGATGAGGCATGTGACTCACCATCCATGGCGATGGTAAGTGTGACTAGCCAGACCTGCCCATGAAAAGTCTTCCACAATTATAGCATGGGATTTCAGAATTGCTATTGTCAACATTTGTGTTTAATCCGTTTCTTCTCAGACGTTCAGCTCTCATCCTTTCTGCAGTCATTTCTTCCTTCATTCTCATGAGAGCCTCAGATTTACAGCTAGCATTTCTAAAAACATAGAACAATGGAAGATCATAATTAGCAAAACACATCCAACCTGGCATCCCAAATTATCTACGCATAGGGTTTTCTTTCTTTCTTTTCGTTCTTCTTGCAAGTGGTTTTCAGATTATAAGGCCACATCCGCCTTCAAAGACTGTGGGTGTGAGGCATGTCCTACACTGATCCAAACAGCTTTGTTTCCAAAGAAACGCCAACCAGCCAGACGTGGGATCTCTCTACTGCATGTAAAGAGTATATCTGCAGCACAAGTTTAGTATTCTTGGCTGCCTGTCCATATGGTTACAATTCTGAGTTCCCAATCTTGAATTTCCTGTTACATATGGCTGTGGAGTCTGTTGTGCCAAGTTTTGCAGTCTACATAAGAGAGGAGCTGCTGGCTGAGCGGTTACAACATCAGGCTCTCAGGCGGAAGACCCGGGTTTGACCCCCTGGTAAAGTAATAATAATGTCAGGGCAAAATTAATCATCCTAACCTGCAGTCCATGGCGACAGCACTAGCCATGCGGTCCTAAAACTTCATGGTCACGACTTCCCTGTCTACACCACCTTAAAAACAGTGGCAAAGACAATAGTGACGGTTGTATACAACGGCTTGCTTCTTTCATACATATGTTTATGAGACAAAAGAAGAATGCTATGTTTCAACTGTAATCATTTTATTTAAAAGATTCATAAAATGATAAGACTTAATGAACAGTCTAGTTAAGAAACATAAATGTTACGTTGTGGTGACAACGTAACATAAAAAATTATAAGACTTAAAAATGAATTAACAGTCTGGTTAAGAAACATAAATATTACGTTATGGTGACAAACGCGGCCATGTTCTGAGGCACTTCATCGCTGTCCCTTCCTGTCATCACCACAGCAACTAGTGTGTTTGGTTTCATTCGTTTCATGATGCTGCGAACACGGCTGTCCAATTTTCGCATTAGTTTCTGAAACAAAAAATGATGAAACAATTCAAGTAAGCAACATTATGATTTGAAGAAACAACAGGAAAAACTTCTTTTCCTTCCAATTCACCGGCTTTAAATTCCCACAAAAAGTTCTCGCTGTCTGTCCACTTCTGGACTTTGGTCTTGTTTCCTGGGTTTTGCATGCATATCCGTTTTACAGATCTGGCTTATTTGTGTATAGGCTATTGGTTCTTTGCCTCTCAGGCAGATGCACTCTTCTTATCTTTTACTTTATTAGAAACTTCCCTAATTAGTCTATTTTTACGACATGCTTGTTCAGGGGGAGTGGGTCTGTTCTTATTTTTTCCTCCACAGTGGGGACCTGGAACCCACAGGTGGCAATAGGACAAATATCCACACACACATACACAAAACCATCTATTGTATCCATTTGCTTGTTTGTAAATGATAATTTTCAGTGCAATCAGATGTCCCCATAAATACTGCAGATCACTAATTGAGACTCTGAGCACAGTGCACAAACTCCTTAGTACTAACAAGGATCCCACAGGCCAATGCACTTTAACTGTTCAGCCATGAAATCATTCACTAATGTTTTTTTAAAATAACATCAGTGTTTGAAACACGTGAAATAGTACACAAGTTCTGTACTTTAATATGAATATAAAGGAATCCAGGAATATATAAAATACATGAAAATTGCAGTAAACTTTAATCCTCTACATAATCTGAATTCGCGTGTGCAAATCATTAATAGGGTATTTTTTTTAAGCCAACCATTTTTTTTTTTAATCCTCCAGATCAGCGGTCTCTTACTTTTTTTTTTTTTTTGACTAACGGAGCACTTTTTAGAAACAACCTCTATGGTGGAAACCCTTAGACCTACTATGCCATATGTCTTGCATGTGAATAGTGTTTCGAAGTAATATTATAGGTTGCAGGAGGCAGACAGTTGAGGAATGAAACTATGTACACATCTATTAAGAACACAACACAACTAAACAGTCACAAAGAGGTCAAACGGAGTCATCAGTTAATAAATGTTTATAAGTCATTTTAATATTATTTTTTTAATCTCCATGTTTCAACTCCTTACAACAGTAGTGATATTACATTAGAGGGAAATATTTCAAGTTTAGGCTTGTGTCTGCTATACTTGTCAAAACTGGCTTGGTACCATCTACATTGATTACAATCGACAATCAGTTTGCATTGTAAGTTCAAACACAAGCCAATTTTGCTGCCTACATTAAATACATTTATAAAAGTAAAACACAGCTGGCCAAGAAAGGCGTGGATCAATAAACTGGGCGAGCCTCAAATTCGAAACAAATATCAAGTCCAGCACATCTGATTGCCAGATTTGAAAAGATTCAATGGTGTAAAGTCAACAGGCCCAGTAACACAAAATGTTATGAGGTGGGATACTAGGCAGGCATCAGTCAATAAATATTTATTAGTAATTTTTTCTTTATGTTCCAATTCCATACAACAATACTGATTTTAAATTAGAGAGAGCCTCAAATAAAATTTAAACAATACAAAAAAAAAATATCAAGTCTAGGACATCTGATTGCCCTATTTGAACAGACTCAATTAAACAGTCAAATGTTATGAGACGGGACACATATAACTGGACATGCTTTTCTTATCTGGCAGCTTTTGCAGCAAGCTTTGCTCCAGACATATTGGTGTTACTTTTTCTTTGGAGTTCTTCTTCTTCGCGTTCACTGGCTGTAAACTCCGGCAGAAGGTTCTGGTAGTTTGTCCACCTCAGGGCTTTAGTCTTGCTCCAGAACCTGGGTGGCGAATGCACATCTGTTTAACAGATCTGATGTAATTGTTTGCAGACTGTTGGTTCCTTGCCTCTTAGGCAGATGAACTCCAACTTCGAAGAAATGCCCCAAATTAGCTGACTCTTACGACATACTTGTTGGGGGGGGGGGGGGGGCAGTGTGTCTATCCACAAGGGGACCTTTGGAGTTAATAAAGTAGGTTGAGAAAGGGATTCAGCTGCATGGGCAACACATGATCCCTACAATACTGAAAGGTTTTGTGCTATAAAAAAGGAAGAACTGCTATATATATATATATAACACAATGGAACACTTTTGTTCAAAAAATATCTTAGTCGCCCCCATGTGGGATGCAGTTTTTTATTTGAAGCTCCACCCTGGCTTTTGTCGGGGGGCTCTGAATATGGCCAGGCCATAAATATGGCTTAGCATTAGATATGGCCTTACGGTTGAAAAGGGGGGTTTCCGGGACCTCTCCATGGGTGATCTCATCCGCATGGTGGCACTTTGTGTCACCAGGTGTTTATCACTTGTGTGATGTCCTGGTGGGGTACAACTACCTACCTGCCTACTATCGTCCAACAGCCCACGCACAAACAAAAAACATGTGTTACAGATACATCATTATCTATATTTAGTTGTAGTGTGGCTAAGCCGATGCGAACGCTTCATAATGCCGGGATGCCGGGTTCGACACCAGCTGTGGGCCATGTGCCTTGCGTTGGTTTCGACAGTGGTATCAAGAAAGGCGACCATACAGAAAGCAATGGCAAACTACTGTACTTAAATTTGCCTAGAAAACCCACACAGCAGCCCGTGGCTGTTGGGGTTGGTTCTGCAACGTCCTGTAAAGGATACACAACTAACCATATTTAGTTGTGTGTCCTTTACAGGATGTTGTAGAACACCAACCAAAGAATTTTTTTTTTTTTTTTTTTTTTGCTGTTGTTCAAGGAAAATTTATGCTCAGGAGTTTGCCATTGTTTCTGAATGGTCAGCTCTAGATACCCAAATTGCACACGGCACCATGAAGCGTCGGCGGCACCATGAAGCGTCGGCGGCACCATGAAGCGTCGGCGGCACCATGAAGCGTCGGTGGCACCATGAAGCGTCGGCGGCACCTAAGCCACAGATGCTGACTCTGATTATCTACAAACAGATATTTCACCTGTTTTCTTTCTTGTGTTGCATGCTCCATTTCATCGGAGTATTCGTAGAAATGAGCCCAAACAAATTCCTTGGACTGCACCATTGCCTTGGCTGTCTTCCTGGCCTCGGTATCACTGGTCACCACAATCTGCTCTACAGGTTCTTTGACATATTTGTCTATAACTTCTTGCCGGTCTATCATACATGCTGCAGAGAAATATCCACTATTGGTAATGACGTCATTAGCTTCAAGTCTATAAGTGTCTAGTCCAGTGGTTCTCAACCCTGCTAATGCCCTAACCCTTTAATACAGTTCCTCATGTTGTGGTGACCCCCAAAGCATTAACAATTTGACGCTGTTACTTCATAATTTCAGTGAATATGTGTTTTCTTATTGTCTTAGGTGACCTCTGTGAAAGGGTTGTTCAACCCCCAAAAGGGTTGTGGCCCACAGGTTGAGAACTGCTGGTCTAGTCTAAATATGTCTATAACTGGTAATGATGTCATTAGCTTCAAGTTATCACCATCAAGTGATTTTCTAACTGGCATAGGTGATCATGCTTCTCCATAACTTGCTTTCTTTAACTGCATGTAACAGTTCATGTGTTAACATCCCTCCATGCCATGACAAAAGGCTCTCAAGAATCTTTTTGCACGGTCTTCCTCTGTCTCTTTTTTCCACAGATCTTTCCAGTTATCACATGTTCCAGTTTCCTTCTTCTCATATTATGACCTATAAATGAGAACTGTCTCTTTCTGATGTTTGTGATAAGTTGTCTTTGAGTCCTCACCTCGTTCAAAACATATGGGTTGCTCTTTTTTAGCTGTCCAAGGAATTCTAAGGATTCTTCTGTAAAACAACATATCCAAAGCTTAAGTCTATAAATGTCTGTAAGTGACAATGATGTCATCATATTCAAATCTGTAAATTACAACTAATAACTGTGTACAATAAACACAAACCAAAAAATATGCACTGACTTGCACTCACAGAAATAAGCACAGAGATAGAAGAAGCACCAATCAATGCATGCTATTTATTTATTAAATGCTGATTCTACAGCCGTAATGCCCCCACCTGTTTATTTCTGTAATTAATAATGGCAACTCATGGTTAGTCACCCAGAAGCACACCAAAATGGTAAATATCATCCACTGAGCCAAACTGACCTGAATGTTGTACCACACATCTGTGCAGATTCAATGCCCAATGGTGACAGCAGTGGATTTTTGTGTGTACAACCAGCAAGGTTTCAAGACCAATATAAATCTCTACTGTGTATTTTTAGGTCTTCCCTTTTAGGTTTTCTCTCCCCCTGTGTGGGTTCCAGGACCCTTTTTCGGGAAAACAAGAATAGACCTACTGCCTCCCCAAAAGCATGTAGTAAGAGTCGACTAATTGGGAGCTTCCTTCGAAGTCGGAGTGTATCTGCCTGAGAAGTAAGGAACCAACAGTCTGCACACAAATGTGTCAGATCTGTCAAAACCGATGCACACGCAAAATTCAGGTTCTGGAACAGGGCTGCATGCCAGAAGTGAAATAACAACCAGAACTTTCCACCAAAGTTTACAGCTGGTGAGTGCAGAGAAGAAGAAGAAGGTTTTCTCTTTTAAGAGCACTGCTCTCATCATTATATACCTAATAATGTCTTTCTTTCTCAAGCCAATTCTCCAGCCCTGTGCCCCATCACAGCCAACACATTTTCAGTGTCCTGTATCCACCTTCATGGACATTGGCCTCTGCCTCAATTTTCCTCAAACTGTGCCCTCCATCACCATTTTTTCCCAGGCTATCGCGACACTTAACATGGCCAAAATACCACAGCTTTTGAGACAGAATGCTGTTTATGAGCCAGTTCTTCCTAGTGTTAAGATTATGTAGGATGTTGATGTTTTTTCTTCTTCTTTGCCCATGGTATTCTAAGAATGTTTCAGTAACATTTCAGCTGGAAGGCTGCTAATTTTTTCTTTGATGACAGAGTATGAATCCATGACTTACATCCATAATCTGCCACAAGATAGAGACATGACCTCAGCATTTTTACTTTCACCTGTTTGCAGGTGTTGTGTCAAGGGTTCTTCATGCTGTTTATTCTCTGCATTGCCAAAGCCAGTCTTCTCATGACTTCCTTTTGTACAGTTGTCAATGTTTGCTCACCTCCGAGCCCAGATAATCAAAATCAGTTATAATTTTGATTTATTCATAATTAATTTTAATATGTGTTTGGTATACTTCATACAACAGTAATAACTTCTTTAAGACTACCTTTTTTTTTTTAATTTAATAAGAAACACAATCAACAGCAAACATATTTCATGCATTAACATGTTTCTAACACATCATCAGCTCACATCCCACAATTTCCACAAACTCACCTGACCTTCCAGCGTCGTACACCAGCCGGAAAAAGCTGTGGGAGACATGAACACTATTGTCCTGACTAAACAGGCACTGTTTCTGCTGCTCAACCAAATCGGCCGTGGATGTGAACAAGAAGTCTTTACACTTTGTTACAGTGTTGCTTTGGGAAGCTTCTGTGCCAGGTTGGTCTTTTTCTGAATTGTCAGCATCGGGAGAATCTGACGTGGAATTCCCCGGTTCTGTCATTTTCCGCTTTTTTCTAAGCGGTGTCTCTGTCTCATCACCAGGATCGTTTACTTCCCCGTTACAGTCATCACCTTCAGAATCTGACGACGATGATGATGTCGATAAAGAATTGTTCTGATCTTGGGTCAGGCTGGTGCTATTTGGTTCTGTTGTGCTGTGAGCAGATGCAGCAGTTTGACGGCTTTCACCAGAAACAGATGATGGTAAGCTTTCACTACCCTTGCCAGTGTTACTTGAATCCAAGGCACTATCTGACTCTGGTGGAGACTCTGATGTCTTCACTTTATGTTTTGTGTCTTCTGAAGCATCTCGCTCAACATTCTGAACGACCCCGGAAGTATTATTTTCACCAGCCATAAAGTACGTGTGAATGTCTGGAAAATACACACCACTTAATGTGGCATCCCCAAATTCAAGACCTGGAAGAAGGAAATATGTTTTTTTTTTAAATTGTGATTTTCTGTAGGATGAGACAAAGTTACATTACAATGTGTGAAATAAGAAATTCATGAAATGGGGGGGGGGGGGGGGGAAGAGAAATCTGCTGCTGTGACTAATTAGGGGTGTTTCCCTCGAAGTCAGAGTGCACCTGACTGAGAGGCGAGGCATTTCCCTTAATGGTGCAGTGTAAATATGCTGTTTCTGAGTCACATTTTCCCTAAAGTTGCTATCTAATTACGTGCTATCTTTTAGTCACATCTCCCCTATGTTGCAATCAAATTTCATGCTGCTTCATAGTCATATCTCCACTGATGTTGCATTCTAATTATGAGCTGCTTTATAGACTGTATCTCCACTAAGGTTACAATCTAATTAATGGTTGCTTCAAAGTCACGTCTCCCCACTAATTTTAAAATCAAATTATGAGCTGCCTTGAAGTCACATCTTCCCTCCAATAGTACACTCTAATTATGAGCTGCTTCCTAGTCACATCTCCTACTAATACTACAATCTGATTACATGCTGTCTCCTAGTCACATCTCCCACTAATACTACAATCTGATTACATGCTGTCTCCTAGTCACATCTCCCACTAATACTACAATCTGATTACATGCTGTCTCCTAGTCACATCTCCCACTAATACTACAATCTGATTACATGCTGTCTCCTAGTCACATCTCCCACTAATACTACAATCTGATTACATGCTGTCTCCTAATCACATCTTCCCTCTAATGTTAGAGTCTAACTATGAGCTGCTTCCTAATCACATCTCCCCACTAATGTTACAGTCTAATTATGTGCCGTCTCTTAGTCACATCTCATAATTTTGCAACCTAGTTACATGCTACCACCAAGACAACAGAATGGGCATTTGTTGTAGTGAAACATTGCCATGCTGGAAAATAAATCATGAAAAGAGTGTTCTGTGACTAATGATGCATGTATTATAACAATCCATTATTACCTTTGGTGAGTTTTAATTTGACTAAATCTAAAGTTGCTGTGGCATCTTCTGCTGAGTTGTGACCACTTTTGCTGTTCTGAATAGTTCGTCTGAAAGAGAAGATTGGGCAAGAAATTCAAGCAATGGTAAATTAGTAGAAACTAAACAACCTAAGATATTAGGCTATCATCAAAACTAAATAAATATAGAATAAAATATGCTTAAGAGGGTCAACAAAAGAAAAGATGTACTTAGATACAAGTGAATGTTTTGGTCAAAGTCTTCATTAACAAATAATATGAAAACTGCAGGCACCCTTATTTTTTTATATGCAGCTAATGAATGTAATTAATTCAGTCGAAAGAAAGCTGACACCTCAATGACGGAAATTTGTTCAAAAATCAACAAACAAACAAATGATACTATGATGTTCATACTGTCATCTAATACAAATAGGTGTTATATGAACCCTTTCTATCCTAATTATTAGTTTACTTCTATCTCACACTTTCTAATGCTGGGGTGCTGGGTTTGATCCCAGATGCAGGCAATTTGGCAACAGACCATCTTATGTTGGTTTTGATAGTGGTACCCAGAGCTGATAATTAAGAAAGCAATGGCAAACTACTGAAAGTAAAATCTGCCTAGCAAAACAGGCAACAGCCAAAAAAATACTGAGGTTGGTTCATGATGGGACAGTATGCATTGGAGTAGGCCAACCAATTTAAATACCTTGGAGTTGTAATAGACCCAAACGAAGGCCTTCAGACAGGTGCAGTGAAAGGAATTGCAGGCTAATTGAAAAGCAGCTGCTGGGAAACTTTTCCAGCCCATTAACCGAGGGCTTCTTAGCAAAAGAGAAATTTACAAGATGACGAAAATGGCTATTTACCGCTCTACCTATGTGCCAGTCTTGACTTAAGGGTGTAAGTCATGGGCAATGACAACAGTTCACAGAAGCCAGCTTCAGGCCTCAGAAATGAGATATTTGAGAAAGGTGGTCGAAGTGACAAAAAGGGACAAAGTTTGCAATCAGGCAATACGTCAAGATTTGGACATGTATGCAGAATGGGAGAAAATCAGCCATGTTGGCAGGCATAGGAGGCTAAGAACCAGGAAAACATACCACTAGGTCAATCCAGGGTTCGCTTGGAAGACATTTGACAGTCAGTCTCTGAGTGACAGAGGACTTGAAAGGAACAAAGCCAGAAATAAAACTGCTGATAGAGAAGTCTGGTGATCTCTCCGGCAAACCTTTTTCCCCCTCCCCCTAAAAGTAGAAGAGGAGAGACTAAGTAAGTAAGGTTCTGCAGCGTCCTGTAAAGGATACGCAACTAACTTAAACTCCTATCCCATAGTGACTCTGTTGAACTCCTTCAGATGTATTTATCTGGCCCTTTTAAGCTCCACTACATGGAGTAAAAGGGGCGTCCTTAGCTTAGGCATTGTGAGTCCGGCTCGTAATTCCAACCTACCGCGATTGAAACCCACTGCTGGCTGCATGAATTTCTTTCATGGTGTGGGGCGTCGCAGGTCGACCCAGCCTAAAATGGGTACCAGGATGGCTGTCCTGGGAAAGTAAAGACAGCTGGCATAATGATGACCACATTACCCACCCAGTGCCGATTGGTCTGTAAAAATATGGGACGTTCTTCCCATGTGCCCGATGTGCCTTAGGCATAAAAAGGGATCTTTTTATCTTTACATGGAGTAGAAGAAGTTAAAAGTAACAACTATGTGGTACCAAAAGAGTTACTTTTTATCTTTATTTTGCATTTATACTCCTTTTAAAGGTATGTTTTGCCTTTACCCCACATAAACAAAAAAACTTTTTAAAAACAATTACAAAACAGATTTTAAATAACAAGATTTACTCTTCATAAGCATCTCATGTCTACATGTCTTCTCCTTCTCTGTTCACTGGTTTTTAAGCTCCGCTGGAAAGTCCTGGTTGTTCATCCACTTGGACTCTGGCTTTGTACCAGGGCCTGAGTTTTGCGTGTACATCCTGTTTTACTGGCTTATTTGTATGCTGTTGGTTGTTCCCCAATTAGTCAACTCCTTCTACATGCTTGTTGGGGAGCGACCGGTTCTATTCTTGTTTCCCCCCACAATGGGGCCCCGGAACCCACATGGGGCATGTCCACATGTAAGAACACCTACATATATCATCTCTCGATACTCGTGTAGCTGTAACAAAAGTATACAGTTTGGGTAAGACATAAACTGTCAAACTTTAACTTACAAAACTTTTTTGGGGATTGTACTTTCTTTTATGCTTAAAAAAAAATACACCTTTAAAACATTCCAGGAACCGACGCCTAAAGTATACATAGATGCCTATTTACAATAATTATACACACATAAAGTAAATAATTTTTGTGTTTTATGTATACTTTTTATAACTTGTTTGAATGAAAACAGTATTGAAAAACACAAACCTGACTTATGACCAGTTCGAAATATGACCTGTTAGAACAAACTCGGTCGTAAATCAAAAAGACTGTACTTGTTTTGTTTTTTCTCCAACTCCCCTACATTCATGGCACCAGTTTTAAAAAAAATGATGACCACACATCACTGGATAAGAGACAAACCACATCAAAAAACTAACTGATGAAAGCTTTCATGCTTAAAAACGCACAAAGGACACCTTTAATGCCTCTAGTGCATGAATTTTCTACCTGTGGGTCGTGACCCCTCCCTTGGGGGTCACCTAAGACCATGGAAAAACACATATTCACTGCAGTTATGTAGCAACAAAAATTATGTAATTGTTGGGAGTCACCACAACATGAGGAACTAGTGCATCAGGCATACAGTGATAGACCAACATTTTGTTTAATAGACCAAATCACATTCGATGATTGATGTGATCAACATCATCCCAATTGTCTTTACTTCCAATGACATTACCTGGAACTATTAAGGCTGGGTTGACCATGGGGCCAACGTCAAATTTGAAGGAAAAAAAATCTGCAAAGAATGCATGAGGTTAAAGACATATTAGTTAACCAAACAAAACACGCACACAAATAATTAGAAATATTAAGTAAAATCAGAAAGAGATGGAAAGATCTCAAGAGAAAGTAAAAGACAGAAGGCTTCATATGTGAAAATTGAAAGCAAAAGCTCTTGAAAAAATTTGTAAAAGCCTGTAATGCAAAATAAAATCTTACCCAAGAGACATAAAACCCTTACCCTAGGAAAAATTGTGTCAGTTTTCTCAACCCAGCTTTCACATAACGATTTCCTGACATGTTGAAAATAACACTTGTGTCTATCACATATGGATGAAACATCTGAAACAAGCAATTATATCGTGTTATATAATTACAGAAATGAAACAAGCTACTAAAGTGTGTTAAAGAACTATGTACAGGGTGTATTTAGGATGTTGACGCCCCTGTGCAGTCATTTTAGCTACGCCCCCTCTTACCTAAACCAAACTTCAGCATTCTATTGCCGTACTATTTAAATGCAAGAACGCTAATCTAATAAGGGTTTCATCATCATCATCTTAAACCACTTATGCCATTAAGCGTCGTGGGGAGGAATAATTTGCGATCCAGTGCATAATGGCTGCCAGTGGCTATTGTCATGCCGTGAAGCCGTAGAGTGTCTTTAATGTTGTCGATCCATGTTTTCCGTGGCCATCCTCTTGCTCTTGTAGCTGATCTTCTGAGATGTAGTGCTTGTGATGGTATTTGATCTTGCTGCATTCTAACGAGATGGCCAAACCACTTGATCTGCTGTTTCTCGATGAATCTAGTACAAGGTGCGTTCCCACAATTTGCCTGATAGTTTCATTATTCACTCGATCTCGGATGGTTAGGTTGGCTGCTTTTCTCCTCAGGCACCTCATCTTGCAGGTGGTGATTTTGCATATATGGGCTTTAGACAGTGTCCATGTTTGGCACTGGTAGCTTAATGGTGGAATGAATATGCAATTAATAATCTGTCTTTCTGCACTCATAGTTCTGCTTGGATGTCTTAATAATGGTGACAATTGGTATATAAGTGCACTTGCTTTCTGACATCTGGTTTCTTTATCTCTGTCAATTCTACCATCTTCTGTGATCATACTTCCTAGGGTTTAAGGGTTTAACAATGATAAAATCCATAAAAACATAGGTATTTTATTATTTTTAGTTATATTTTGCATGTGCAGCCTAAAAAAGGTTTTTAAGGAATCTTTTTTTTTTTTAGGGTGGAGGGAAACCTAGGTTTACGCCACCCCCTCTCCCTTTTTTCCCCACAAGGATTTCTGGGCGTAGGGGTTAAATCCTGTCATAAAACATTCAAACCTTCAATGCTATGAGATCTCCATTCAGTGACTGCCCACACAGTATGGCATCAGGGGGCAGCAGACTTCTGATATCTCTCTGTACATCCTCAATGGTTGTAGTGACAGGGTCAAGCATCTGCTTTGTGATACCACTGTACCTATTTGCCAAGAGATTCAACATCTGAATGTAAACAAACTCATTTCTGTCCATACACAGCAATCATCCTTCAGTTACCTTTTCTATTTTTACAAAGAAGACACAAACGGTAGATTGCACAATTTATTGCCTGGCATTTTCCGCTGTATCTAACTGCGTGCATACTAAAGTAACAAATAAACAAAAATGAAGCAAATAAATGAATCCTTCTAACTGAAACACAAAATTGACTACATTCAAAAGTAGCGGCCTGTTTCAACAAGGCATGCAGGCTCAAGAACATTTCGTTTTGTCTTCATAATTCTGGACTGAACAGGTTTATTATTTTGGCTTCCATAAATGAGTTATGGTGAAATGTTCCTGGCAATAAATTGTGCATTCGACTGTTTTCATGTGTTAAAACTCACATAAGAAAAAAACTGCTATGATCTTTTTTTGTCACAAGACATAATACTGAACTGAACTACAGAAGTTCATTCCTGTAACCTGACAACACCACATATCAACTACTGGTCTGCTCTGTGCGCCATAAGATACTTCTTGAACCCCCCCCCCCCCTTTTTTTTTTTTGCATAGGGCTATGGAACCCACAAATGGGATGCCACAGGCACAACCTTTAAAAGAAGCTACAGTGGTGGTGTAGCAGCTAGACTAGTTGTCAAGCAATTTTTAAACTAAATGTGTTTGTACTTGTAATAATCTGATTCTTTAGCTTTCACAGTCATGAAAACAAAACAGCATTGTCAGCTTGATGTGGAGAGTGATACCCATTGTGACTTGTCCAACATCAGACCAAAAAAATAGCGGATTTCATTAAGACAAAACAGTGTCAAACATCCCACTGATATTTGGACACTGAATTACCTATTTTTGGTGATTGTTTCTTTTATTATTTGACATTTATGTGGAATTTTTTTCCAAGTTCCTAAGTTCTCCTTAACAGTACTTTGGATTTTTCTTGTTGTCCTCTTTTTAATTACATTTTGTTACGTTGGGCTAGGGTGTGCGCGCTGTTGGGCTAGGGTGTGCGCTATTGGGCTGGGGTGTTCGCTGTTGGGCTGGGGTGTTCGCTGTTGGGCTGGTGTGTGTGCTGTTTTGCTGGTGTGTTCGCTGTTGGGCTGGGGTGTGTGCTGTTGGGCTGGTGTGTGTGCTGTTGGGCTGGTGTGTTTGCTGTTGGGCTGGTGTGTGTGCTGTTTTGCTGGTGTGTGTCGCTGTTGGGCTGGTGCGTGTGCTACTGAGCTGGTGCGTGTGCTACTGAGCTGGTGTGTTCGCTGTTGGGCTGGGGTGTTTGTTGTTGGGCTGGTGTGTGTGCTGTTGGGCTGGTGCGTGTGCTACTGAGCTGGTGTGTGCGCTGTTGGGCTGGTGCGTGTGCTACTGAGCTGGTGTGTGTGCTGTTGGGCTGGTGCGTGTGCTACTGAGCTGGTGTGTGCGCTGTTGGGCTGGTGCGTGTGCTACTGAGCTGGTGTGTGTGCTGTTGGGCTGGTGCGTGTGCTACTGAGCTGGTGTGTGTGCTGTTGGGCTGGTGCGTGTGCTACTGAGCTGGTGTGTGTGCTGTTGGGCTGGTGCGTGTGCTACTGAGCTGGTGTGTGCGCTGTTGGGCTGGTGCGTGTGCTACTGAGCTGGTGTGTGTGCTGTTGGGCTGGTGCGTGTGCTACTGAGCTGGTGTGTGCGCTGTTGGGCTGGGGTGTGCAAGGTCTCGCCATATACTTGAGGGGATGGGGGAGGGGGTGACAAGAGTTGAAAACCACTGAGCTAGATGCTTGTTCAGACCTGTAGGTTGTAGGTTCAAATGTACATCGAACTGGATTTTTTTTTTTTATTTCAAAATGATTTCGGCTCCCAGGTAGACCCAGCTTAAAATGGGTATCAGGTAAATTCCTGTAAAAGTGGCTGGCTAGATGTTTACTACATCATCCACCAAGTACTGATTGGTCTATAAAATATAGGTCTAGCACTATATGCCCAATAGCGTGGAAAAATGTCCATACAGATATTTATGCTTGTCATTTTACCAACAGTTATCACTTCTACAGCTTACTTTAGATAGATCTTTGCCACAATTATTATTTCAAATTTTTTTTGCCATAACCAGATATTCTACCGCTGTTGCTATCAAGTGTAAATGATTCATCACATCTTGAGTCTAGCTTTTCATCTTCTTCACGTTCATCGGCCATAAACTCTGGTGGAAAGTTCTGGTTGTTCATCCACTTCTGGACTTTTTGGAGATATATTCCAGAACTTCAGTTTAGCATGCACATCAGTTTTACAGATCTGCCTTATTTATATGTAGCCTGTTGGTTTGGTTCCTCGTTTCATAGGCAGCTGCACTTCAGTTTCCAAGGATACATCCCTAATTTGTCTACATTAATGACATGCTTTTTAGGGGGCAGGTGATCTATCTTTGTTCCCTCTTTAAAAATATTGAATGCGAAAGTAAGAATGGATATCACAGCACTCCGGACACTCCAAAAAGCATTGCATCCCCATCTTCAGCCGCAAGCAAAGAGTTCTAATTTCGATGGCACCACTGTCTGACTGTATATCTGTGGCACTTTTACCATGAGTGCTGAATGGCAGCCAGATCTCCTGGTAACTTCTCCTCAGACCGTAATGATCTACTGGTGCCTCGGCACAGTTCATTCGCTCCCCCAAAGGACTCTCACAACATTTTAGCTTGTCATCCATCAATTCAGCACCAAATCTCCTTCATAATGGGACCCTGGAACCCGCAAGGGGAACATGTAACTGAATATAAGAAAACTTTCCCCTTACCTAGTCAGATAATTGATGATTCTGTTTGCTGGCTTCACCAGAGTATCATAGAGTACCTTCCCAGTCTCTGAGACAACGGACACTCTTGTTAATTCATTCTTTCTGGCTGTCGTTGTGCACTGAAACAGTTTCAAACTACATCTAAGAACAGATTTGCAGCCTGTGATCATATAAAACAAGGATTACCTACACATGAGTTGGAACTTGTATTGAACAAAATATTATAAAATAAATCAACAATATGTCGATATGCACATACGTCCCGGTGGCCCGGAGAGAGGGGTGATGGAGTGTAGTTTCCAGAAAATGAGGCAGACATTACAACGTGGATAAATGACACTGAAGATGCACTGGCTATGAAAGCACATAGGGCTGCATACTTGCCTAGAGAAAGAGAGACTTTCAGGTATGCCATATCGACAGTGACGTTCTGCACAGGACCTGCTGCCCGTCGATGAGGACAATGATAAAACAATAACCTAAAAAGACTTCAGTGCATGAAATAAAATGACCTAGCTTCCAGTCTGACCTAACCAGAAAATGTCACATCAATTAACTTTGTTCAATGAATCTATAAACTGTGGGGTATATGTAAGAGTAACTCACATTTTTATAAACCAACCAGCACTCGATAGGCGATGTCGTTTATCATCACGATGGCCATCTTTACTTTCCAGGACTTTTACCTGGTACTTGTTTTAGACTGGGTCGTGATTGGCACCTTTTCATCTTTCCAGACAATAGTGTTATATTGCGCTAGGAGGAGGCATGGGACTCAGCCCATGGTGATGGCAAGTGTAATCCTCTCCAAAGCACAAAGCCTGGGCAGTACTATAGAGACCATATGTTCCCTCACTTGACCTGCCTTGTTTACTCCAAAGGAAAGGTAACACCAGTACGTTTGAAAAAAAGCAGGCTGCAGAAGCTGCCAGGTCAGAAGAGCAGTGCTTTATCTGTCCGCCGGTCAGAGCTTCCCTCCTAAACCAGCTGCCAGCAAAGGCTAAGGGCCTGTAGATTGGGTCAACCTAGGCGTTAAAGCCTTTTTTTTTTACAACCTGTCTCAATGCAGATTTAAACCCAAAACCTTCAGGCCTGCAGGTAAGGGTATAATGTGCTGAAGTAAAAACTGCTTAGGGTTGAAAAAAAACAAACTAAAGAGACACCAGGAGGTGACATGAAGAAGAAATGTAAAGATATTTAATTTTACCATTTCACAATCCAGTGCATACAGCGGGCTATCTGCTGTCACTTTGGCATATTTCTCTTTGGTGAACACAAAATCCCGATATCTGCCTGTAATCAAATAAAACAGAGTATAGCACATTATGGCTGAAAATAAAAAAAAGTAAACCATAACAATAGAAAATATACACTGCAGCCTTGACTGATATAAATCAACATCACAACACACAGTGCACAGACACCAAATATGGACTTTTCTTTGGATATAACATAACAAAAGAAGGAAGCATGTGTAAAAGAACAGAAGCGGGAAACAAAATAAACATTTTTAAGTCCGGAACCCAATAACAGCATTAATTTCCACCAGATGAATAAACCCCATAGTGGTAATTAAATTGTGTCCTTTCTCAAATATGTAAATAGCAAATAAAATTAGTTGCGTATCCTTTACAGGACATTGCAGAACCAATCCCCAGCATTTTTGGGCTGATGTGGTTTTTCTAGGCAAATTTTACATTAACTAGTTTACCACAGCTTTCTGAGCGGTCAGCTCTCGGTACCACTGTAAAAACCAACGTAGGACAAATAATCCCCAGCTGAGATAGAACCCAGCACCCCGGCATTATAAAGCGCGTTCACAACAAAAAGCCACAGACGCCGATTGAATAGAATATAAGGATTGACAATCCTAACCTATGCAATCCCGATGTGATCAACATAAAATTTCGACTGAATAGAATATAAGTATTGGCAATCTAACCTAGGCAATCCCAATGTGATTAACATAACATCAATGTTCAGAAAAATTTTATTGTGGCTATGATTGATTTAAGAATCAGGTTATCGCAGCTTCCACTTCAAAGCAACTAGGTCAGGCCAGCCCATGTTTGCTCAGCTCCTGTGCCAACAAAAACCACACAGAATGTCCATCACAATAATTTGTTAAAAACAAAAAAATTGACAGACTGTAATTTCAGCTAAGCCAAAAGCATACACATGCAATAACTGCAGAATGGTATTTAAATTTTTGTCATTTTTCAGTTAGTAAATAAAATATAAGTATTGGAAATGGAAATCTAACCTATTCTATCACAATGTCTTCTTCAGCATTCCGAGCCCTTGAGGTTCATTGCTGCAGATATCACCCGCTTCCATTCATCTCTCTGGTTGGCCATCTCTTTCCAGTTGGTGACACCAAGTGTTTGCAGGTCTGCCTGAACGTTATCTCTCCATTGTCTCAAAAGTCCTATAACGTTCCAGGTTCGTTGTCCGTTTAAATCCATCTGAAATCGAGGCTTAGATATCTGTTTTGCGACGAGATAAAGTTTTACGAAGGTGGGGGTGTCGGCCTAACGCTTTAACTCCCCAACCTGGAAGACTAGGGTGGCTCTCTTTGTCTGTTCTCTAACCTTCAACCTTTCCGGCTTTTCTTGCTGGTAGCTACGCTACTGCCAGCATAGCTCTCAGGGTCATTGAGAAACACAAGCTCCCCCACCATTTACTATACAACAAAATCAGGCAAGCAGCAATGTGTCATCAACAACAAGAAAACTCACCAATATTTGTTTGCACGGGCAAAGGGTACCCTTCCAGCATCATCTGATAGGTGCTCAGAAGCAAACATGTGCGTGAAAACCTCTCCGAGCCAGCTTTGCCCACCGGCTGTGCTATCTTGGCAACAACTGAATCCCTGATGGCCTTCGGGACTGTGAAGTAAGACAGTCACAGTGTTAGCAATAATGACAGTACAAACACTGAAAAACAGCTGAAAGTAACAAAATAAAGCCGGGTGGCATAATGTGTTGGCTACCTCGTCCTGGTCAGCCAGCCTTAAATGGGTACCATGTAAAGTCCTGGGAAGTAAAGGCGGCTGGCTTAATGCTGACCATATCAGCCACCAAGTGCCACTTAGTATATAAAATATAGGTCTATCCTACATGCCCAATACGCTTTAAGGTGTGGAAAGGGATCCTTTACCTTGTTTTTGTGTTTTATCTTTTTTACCTAATCCTGACAGAAAGCCTTAGTTGCAAAATCTAACAAGTAATATTTAAGCCCTCATGTGGGTTCCAGGGCCCATCCCCTGGGGAAAAATAACAGACCCTTGCCAATTAACAAAAATATTGCCCCCCCCCCCCCAAAAAAAAAAACTCCAACTAATTTGGGTTATGCTAAAGTCCAGAAGTAGACAAACAACCAGAACTTTCTGCCAGTTTACTGCTGGTGAACACGAAGAGGAAGAAGAAGAGAAAGAAAAGAAGCCTGTCGGCCTGCTGGTTATAGGTCTGAATCTACAGTAACAAGTCAACCCTGTCTAAATGGAAATGTTCTAGGAAGATAGACAGCCAGCCACATCACCCACTAAGCTTTGATGATCTTCTGAAATCTGGGGCTAGTACCATATGCTCATCAATGCACTTCATGGTTAAATATAATGGAAGGCATAGCAAATGCCGAATCAAACTGCACCTAGGATAGACCTATACAAAATAAGCCTAGGACTTGTGGTCAAGATGGTGAGGCAAGGGGGTGTTTATTTTTCGGCCAGCATCTAACTGGAGTCAGTTTCGGAAATCCTAGAGAGGAAGTTGTGTTACACTAGTCTGAATGTTGAATTAGGAATCGACATCACAGCACTTGGAACACTCCCACAAGTGCTCAGTGCCTATATTCAGCAGCAAGCGAAGAGTTGCAATTCCAATGGTAAAGTCTGAATGTGATAGACTAGTTAAAGTTGTGACCTTCTAGGAAGTTTGAAAACTGTGACTGGTCTAGCAAACCAACAGTGGCTTAGTGCTGGTAGTAAATGAAGAGATCTTGTGATGTCGGAAGAACAGAAGTTGTACTGATGCAATATTCCAACTCAGACAATTAGTGGAAAGGATGGTAGAATTTGATCAAGAATTACACATCACATTCGCAGACCAAGAGAAAGCTTTCAATCAAGTTAATAGGGATAAATTATGGAAGGTACTACAGTATTACTGAGTAAACGGGCACCATAAAAAAATTGTGCAAGAGTTTATATGTAAACAGTCAATGCGCATTTCGAACAAATACAGGAATGTCAGAAAAGTTCTAAATTAGATCTGGAGTGAGACAGGAGTGTGTTCTATTACCACTACTGTTCATCATATACATAGATTAAATTTGCCAGTCAGCTGACACCAGCGAAGGGGACAACATCAGAGAATTACTAAATGAAATGCTTTTCGTCTATGACCAGGCAATCACAGCACCAACAGCAGCTATAAGAGCATATTAACAGACTCCACTCAGAATGTGACAACTATGATATGAATATCAACGTAGACAAAACAGAAGTTATGCATTCTCCAGAAAAGGAAGAGCCACCAACATCAAAATTGATGAACATGAAGGATTTTACATATCTGGGGAGCATTTTTTCTGAAGACGGAAGAATTAATAAAGAAATCCAACAAAGATGCAATAAAGCCAAATGGCACCAATTCTGAAATGCAAGCATGTGAAAATGAACACTAAAAGAACATTGTTCAACACAATATTCTTAACAACCCAATGCTATGCTATCAATGTCAAACATGGACACTGTCTTCAGAAGACAGAAGGAAAATAGTCAGGACAGAAATGAAATATTTACGTACTATGCTGGGTGTAACGAGGAAAGATCGACTCAGGAACAACGATATCAGGAGGAGATTCGGCACAGCACCAGTTCTGAACTTTATAAGCAGACAACTAATCAAAGGGTTTAGCCATGTAACATGACTGGCATCAGACAGAGCACCACAGACAGCAATGTTATAGATACAGTGGAAATAGACCCAGAGGCTGACCCCTGCAGAATATGGACCGCAGAAATTTCGGAGACGCTAAAAAGTACTTTATTCGAAGTGAACAGAGATCTCTTCATGCCCTATGTCTGTGAGGCATTCCAGAAGGAGAGAAAAGAAGAAGTGGGGATTATCATCACAGCATCCCCCCCCCCCCTCTTCCAAATTCCTCTTGGCAAACATGGGAGTCCAGACAAATTGTTAAAAGTCCCCATTCTGACATGGATTTCAAAAGCTGTGCATATTACCTCTGATATTCACTTTCTTCAGTTGAGAAACACTGAGTGGCACACTGTACAGTTCACCATCAAGTGTCTGCATGTACTGTCTTGGACAAACCATCTCTGTGTACTGTATAAACAAACCCAAGAAACTTATCAGTGGTTCCATGTGGTGGAAATAAAGAAACGAACAGTCTCTTGTGGTACTCACCGTAAAGTATCTAAAAAGTTACTGGTACTCACCACAAAGTGTCTTTTGGGTACTAGTACTTGCGACAAAGTGTCTAAAAAGATACTGGTACTCACCACAAAGTGTCTTTTAGGTACTAGTACTTGCCACAAAGTGTCTAAAAGGTTACTGGTACGCACCACAAAGTGTCTTTTAGGTACTAGTACTTGCCACAAAGTGTCTAAAAAGATACTGGTACGCACCACAAAGTGTCTTTTAGGTACTAGTACTCGCCACAAAGTGTCTATTACAGTAACATTGAAAAATTTATCGTTCAAGGGGTAATCTCTGATACCAGGTAATGTCCTGGGAAGTATGGGAAGTAAAGTCGGTCGACGTGATGTGGAAGAAAAATCACCCATCTAGTGCTGACTGGTCTATAAAGATATGAGTCTAGAACCATCTGCTCAATGTGCTACGGCTCGTGGCTTTTTTCTGGCTGAACGCAACAGTACGCAGTACTGGCACCTTTCTTTAAGTGTCATGTTCATAAAACAGTCTTTCGTTTAGAAAAATCAACAAATCTTTACAACTGAGAATAAGAAAGTGGCTAAAAATGATGATTCATATTTTAACACAGAGCCCAGCATAAGTACTTCATACAAAAATAACAACTACCCAGTTACTCCCCTTGTGGGTTCCAGGGCCTCATAATGGCGAGGAAAAAGAATAGAACTACTGCCTCCCTAACAAGCATGTTGTAATAGTCGACTAATTAGGGGTTCCCTTCAAAGCCAGAGTGCATCTGCTGGACAGGTAAGGAACCAATAGTCTGCATACAAATAAAGCCAGATATGTAAAATGGATGCGCATGCAGAACTTAAGTTCTGGACAAGACTAAACTCCTAAAGTGGATGAAAATCCAGAACTGGAGTTTACTGCCGGTGAATATGTAGAAGTTAAGCCGAGTCAAGAACTGACATCACAGCACTCAGGGCATTCCCATGCACGCTCCATCCTCATCTTTAGCAGCCAGCGCAGAGTTCTAATACTAATGGTAATGTTGTGTTCTGGTTATTTGTCGGTCTTGTCTCTGAGTGTAGTTTGCCGGCCAGACTTTTACTTCTAACGCAAGAATGAGTCCCAATTCTTCCTCAATTCTGTCTCTTCCTGTGTGGGTTCTGGGGCCGCATTGTGGGGAAAACCAGAATAGACCCACTGCCCCCACAACAAGCATGTCGTAGGAGTCGACTAATTGGGGGTTTCTTTCTAAGTCAGATTACATCTGCCTGAGAGACGAGAAACCAACAGTCTGCATATACATAAGTCAGATCTGTAAAATGGATGTGCACACAACATTCAGGCTCTGGAATAAGACTATAAAGTCCAGAGGTGGACGAACAACCAGAACTTTACCCTGCGGTTTACTGCCGATGAATGCAATGAAGAAAAAGAAGAAGAAGAAGAAGACTGCCATATTTTTGTCTTCCAACACTTGATTTAAGTGGCTGGCCAGGCAATTCTCTTTTTTCCTCTTCTTACTTGAATTCATCCCAGTAAGCACTGTTCTGTTTCTGTTTAGACAACAATCGATGAACATCATGGCACAACAGTGATAACCCATTAGTGTTTCATCCAACTTATAACTCCATTCTGAGCTCAAGAATCTCAGTGCAGTGCATATACTTTGTGGCACCGGTGATGATCCTGAAACACTGTGGGTACATTTTTAGCTAAAAATTTTGCCTAGGCTACTCTTTTTGATTTCCAACTGCCAAGGAATTTTTTTTTTTATGCGCGCAATACACATTGGCAACCGATCTTATTAACCAGAGACGATGGAAAATTAATAGAAGTCCTCGTGAAAAATCCCAGCCTTCACTGAGGCCTGAACCCTGGACCTCCAGCACTCAGTGTGGACACCATGCCTCGGGACAACTCACTTCCCGTTCAAAATGTTCTTTGAGATAAGGCAGTTAGCTGCAGCAGATGCCATCTGGTCATGAAATATAGGTCTGGCACTTTGTTTTCAAGTTGCCAGGATGGTGTGGAAATGGGATTGTTTAAAAAAATTATAATAATCAGCTTGCCCTTTTCTAGAATTGTATCGGCATTCTGTGTGTGCTAGTTACATGAAAAATGACTAAAACAATCACGATTAAAAACAAATATTCATTAACTTATGACTGCAAAGATGGATTAAAACTCTATAAACTTTTTTTTTAATGGTGGTACACAACGTTACGCAGTATCTGTACATTTTTAAGGCTGCATTTTTCAGTACTGCGGTAATACGCACTTTGTGGTAACAGCATCTTTTTATATTTTAATTTTATTTATAAACTTAATGGTGACTACCGGCACCTTTTTTTCTAGAAAAAAGTATGAGGGTATACGTTGCTACAGAAACAGTAATGCAAATACAAAAGGCAAAGGGTGTTTTCACAGCTCTAGGAAATGCATTAAAACTAATACTAAACTTGAAATTTTTAATTCTAATGTCAAATCAGAACTTTTGGAGTGGAAAGGAGTGGAAACATGGAGAATAACTAAGCCAATTTTTGAAAAAATACAAACATTCATTAACTGGTGCCTGCCCAAAACAGAGGAAATTTTATGATTGAAATCACTAATGTAGAGCTTTGGGAAAGAACTAAACAAGTTCCAGTTGACCCAGAGGTGAAGAAAAGACACTGGCGTTGGATAGGACACATGTTGAGAAAACCTGAGAACAATATAACTAGAACATCTTTGCACTGGAACGAACAGGGGCACAGAAATAAAGGAAGACCAAAAAAAAACACATAGAAAAGGGAGCTAGAGAGCTAAGTTAAAAAAGGTGGAGAGGTCATGGGGAGAGCTGCACGCAACAGCGAAGGATAGAACGACTTGGCGTGAGTTGGTTGAGTAGCAATGAAAAAAAATTAGGGAATATGAAATGAAATGCAGAAGAACATAACAGACTGGTGCATTCGGTGTCAGTTGATTTGAAGACCTAAGCTCCACTGAGAGAACAAGAAAAAAAAATACTTACACTTGTAAATGTCTGGGATATAAAGGGAAAGTTGCCTTTGTTTGCTAGATAATCATTGTAGCTTACTCCTTCTAGCATCAGAAGTACAACTGATGAGATCTTGCCCACTCTCAGCAATTTACACCATCTGTAAACAAATATAGGATGCATGTGAAATCAGTTAATCAAATTTTTCTAACATAAGTCATTTTATATATATATATATATATATATATATATATATATATATATATATATATATATATATTAACTGATATATATATATACCAAAATGGAAAGTAGGATGCAAGCTCCACAGCAGATTCAAATCTGCCAACATAAATCATGAAAAATATCTACCAAAAGGTATGGAGAACCCATTCTATCTAAAATCATTCATGTCCTAGGGCAGATGTAGTCAAGGCCCTTTGGGAACAAGCAACGGAATCGGTAGAGAAACAAGATTACTATGGCCTGGAGAGAATGAGGTACCTGGGTGTAACGATAGGATCTGGCCAGATACCACACTCAGAGGAAAGGCAAGACGGACATACAACCAGATTGTGACCGGTACCATCAGTATTGGAACTCTGTGATGGCTGCTAAAGATGAGGACGGAGGACACATGGGAATTCCTGAGTGCTGTGATGTCAATTCTTGATTCAACTCAACTCATTGATGTCCTGCTTGCAAATATCTTTATATCAGAGACTGGCCTCAACATTTTCTACCTATCTGTAATTAACTATAGATAATATCCTTAGGGACATCCTCTTTCTCAAGTGTAACAAAGCCACCTGAGCTTTTGGAGACAGCACTGAGAATACTATTGTGATACCTGCTCTTTCCAATACCCTCAGTGTTTGTGATCTTGTTTAATGCCAAGTATTTTTCTTCAAAAAAACATCTTCAAAGATGTTAAGAACAGATCTAGAGGAGAAGAGGAAGAAGGAAAAGAAGAAGAATCATAACTTTCCACTCTACCTGGGCTTGTAGCTAGCCATGTTGCCCTGCAGCCCATACAGCAACAACTGCTGCAAATCCATAACATACAGAGGTGGGATGTCATCTTCATTCACCTCCTGGCCAGGTTCAACGCGAAATGGTATCATTGCTTCTAGAGTCAAAAACACTTTGGGCTTTGTCTGAAAAATAATGAGGAAAAGATACAAGGAAAGAGTAAATAACTTTGCAACATACATTACACTATAGCAGCAGTTCTCAACCTGTGGGTCATGACCCCTTTTTTGGGTCAAATGACCCTTTCACAGGGGTCGCCAAAAATAACTATGGTTGCCGGGTACCACAACATGAAGAACTGTATTAAAGGGTCATTGCATCAGGAAGGTTGAGAGCCACTGCACAATAGGATAACACAGGCAGAAAAGCAGCAGATTTGGAGCAAAGGAGATCGGTTTTGTCAATACCTTATGTAGAACAGCAAAACAAAGAGGAAATTTCTTGCATGCAGCAGGTCCTTTGCAGAATGTCACTCTCATTAACGGACTGCTTGAAGGAAACTCAGTCTCTCACTAGCTCTCCTGCCTTGTGTACTTTCATATTCAAGGAGTCCCTTATATATTGTATCCATCTTTGTGTTGGTCAACTCCTGCCCTTCCTTCCTGGTACCAATATTATAATTTTTTCAAGCCACAATGGCGCTTGATAAGTAAAAAAGTAAAGGACCCTTTTCCACGCCTTTTTTTATAGACAAATCGGCACAAGATGCCTTGATGTTCAGATCTGTTAAAATGTCAGTATTTCTTCTCTTCTTTGTCAGTGATATTCTGAGAATCTTTCTATTGCATTTCAGCTCAAAAGCCCCTATTTTCTTTATTAAAGACTGGGAGATAGTTCACGAATTACATCCGTATGTCTCTAAAGGGAAGATACATATCTATGTTTATGTGTATGTGTGTGTGAAATAGTGTGGAAAAGGGTCCTTTACATGTACTTTATTTGACAGCTGTAGCTGCCATGGAGTACCCATTTCCTGATACAACAGAAATTATCAACTTACCATGGCTTGCTTTTTACGTTCCCTAACAATCCTTTTCATCTCCATAAGAACATCTTCACTGAGCATTTCACCATCTGGTTGCGACAGCTCTGTGTCATTGGAGCTTGCCTCAGCCATCTAAACAACATGATAATGCAGCATTTAGGAAACAGTCACACAAAAAACTTCGCATCAGTTACATACACATTTAATAGATCTATTCGCAACGTGGGTTACAAACTATCTAGAAACATGTATGTATGCAAAAAAAAGTAAGCTGTAAGGAACTTTACCACTGTGCATTCCGTGGCCCACCTGTGGGGGAAAAAAAGAATAGACCCACGTTCCGCTAATAAGTATGCTTTAAGAGTCGACTAATTAAGAATGTTTCCTTTGAAGTCAGAGTGCATCTGCCTGAGAGGCAAGAAATCAACAGTCTGCACACAACACTCAGGTTCTGAAACACGATTCAAGTCCATAAGTGGATAAACAACCAGAATTATCCACCAGAGTATACATCTGGCGTATGCGGAAAAAAAGAAGAGAGGAACTTGTACTTTATTTAAGCATACATACAGAAATAAATGTTCTTCTGACTTAATGAGTGAATTCAAGTACCATTTTCATCATCAAACTGTAAAACTTTCCATACATGCTTTGGGTTCCTCTCAAAATTACACTGATTTCTAACGTAGCGGCGTGGAAGATACTCTCAGCGGTGGCGGTAGTCACCAGAGTACGCAATTTAAGTCGCTGGAAGTCCGCAATTTACATGTGACTGAGGCCCTGTTAGGGTGTTTTTATGGCCGCCATAATACATAATATGTGACCGTTATTCGGAGGATAGCCCAAAATTGTTCTTCTTCTTATGTTCCACTATCTGTAAACTCTAGTGGAAAATTTTGGTTCCTTGACATCCACTTCTCGTTAGTTCTATTCCAGACTTTGGACTTTTTCTAGAATCCAAGTTTTAATGTGTGCACATGGACATCCCTTTAGCGTTTTACAGATCTGGATTTTTTCAACCGACTGCTGGTTTCTTGTCTCTCAAACAGATACACTCCGACAAATGACTTTGAAAGAAACACCCCTATAGGCTATTTAGTCGCCTAATACGACTCGACCGTAAAGCGAACAGTGGGTCTATTAGTATTAGTTATTAGTTTGGTATTTTTGCACTTTTAGTTTGTTTTTCTTCCATAACTCTGGACCTGGAACGCCCCCCCCCCCCCCCAACCCACTGTGACCCACGGTGTGCAAGTCTACCAGCACACCCCCCCCCCCCCTTTCTAAACATTGTTAACTATAATTTCAACCTATAAATGAAGACCCCAAAAATACACGTGTAAAATAATTACACTGGAATTGGAGGCAGTGTGTGTCTCTTTGCGGTCGTCTAGCAAAGCAAGAAAAGCTGCTGCTTTCCGTTTCTTAGACTCAAGACGCCTGGCTTTCTTCGAATTTGGATTCACTATATCCATTTGGTTATTTCATCAGTCACAGGTATATGTTTGCTTGCTGCAAATATTAGTCAACTATCAACTCCTTAACAATTTTTGTCTAAGTTTGGAAAAAAAAAAGAACCGCAAACGTTATTCGTTCTTATATGCCATCATACTCCACACGATCAACATCCAGACCAAACGCGCTGTTTCCTGTTGACATCTTTTAGTCTTTTGTGTTATTCACATTTTAATTGGGCGGAATATTATAATTTTTTTAGCTAAAGAGATAAACAACGCATTAAAAATGAGAATTATTAAATGTTGTGTCTATTAAATTTGTCAACCCTACTAATCTTGTGCCTAACCCTGAACATGCAACTAGAAAATCAAACCGAGTCTGGAGGTGGAAATATAAAAAAGAATAAGTCGTATTTGTTGTGTGCAATCCGAAGATTCACACTATTGACGACTGCGGATGAATATGATATATGACGAGAGACACGACGTCACTTGCCGACAGAAGATTTGGACAGAAGACAGTTAGTTACAAGAGAATTAGGAATGACGGAGGCTTGTAATGATATGTTCCTGATGCCGCAGTTAGCGGGAGAGCAAAGTCTCAGAGCTCTATGTTGGAGGAAAGAAATTATCCTACCGTCCTTAAATACAGCTTCTTCTTCTTCTTCTTCTTCTGTGTTCGACATCAGTCATGCTACACATTGAGTCCCGTCTGGGTCAAAAATAGGATTGTGCGTTTAAGGTCGCCACCGGTCCCCCATAGCTTCTCTCGCAATGTGGATCCCCTGGGCCAGATGCACAGTCTTTGCTGGGAGAGGTAAGGGCAGTACTGCAGTATGTGCTCAGGGGTCTGACTTTCTGCTCCACAATCACAGGCAGCAGATTCTTTTATGCCTATCCTGTACAGGTGTGCTCGAAGACCACAGTGTCCAGTCCGAAGTCTAAAAATTGATGTTTGTTCTTTCCTGTTGAGTTTGTTTATGCTGTCACACTCTGGTCTGTAAATACAGCGATCGTAACATATTCATTGCATGGACACACATTATATCTGTGGAGAATTGCTAAATAAACGTATTGATATTGCCTGTCAATGACGTGTTCTCAAATGTAGAAGTTTCAACAGTTGATTTTGTTGGTGGCGTTTTGCTACCTGTCGTTGGGTTTGACATTTGTTACGTACGGCATGGACTTGGGACGACATAGTAACGGAATAATCTATGCACAGAATATCGCCGTACAGTATTCCCAAATTCTGATTCTAAATAATGTTAAGCCGAGGGATTGGGGTTAAGCTTTACCCCCTAGTAAACAATCTCAGAACAGTCGTCCCCATGTGAAATGCAATTTTTCGTTTTTTGAAGCCCTCCCTGGCTTTTGCCGGGGTCCTAAATATAGTCGTGCCATAAAAATGGCCTAACGGCTGAACGGGGTTTCTGGGACCTCTCTATCCGCATGGTGGCACTTTGTGTCACCGGGTGTTTATCGCTTTGTGTGATGTCCTGGTGGGGTACAACTTACATACATATATACAGGAAGCACTCTCAATGCGTGCGTCTCTTATAGTATCTGACACTGACAGCAAAAGTCCAGCAGTACTTTAATTTTATGCTACCACTTCTCATCGACTTCGAGATTTCGTAGGGAAATCCTAGGGGTTTCCCTGGACAGTACCGTATTATGTGGGGAAAAAGGGGCGGGGGGGGGGGGTAAGGGCTAGTGTAAATGATTAGCTACTAATCCCAACCCTAACACCCCTTCCCTCAGGACACCTAGCAGAAGGAAAATTCGGATTTCAACACCGGGCATATGAGGCTCGTCAGCACGGGAGTGTAGCTCATTAAGAAGAAGACAAACTCTGGTCTGAAACCTCCATTACCTTGTGAAATTATTCGATTTAGGGAAAGCGCTTCTGGAGTAAACCCTGAGGACAAATCAGGAGCTGGAATCCCTAAAGCGGTTCAGCGGTGTTTGTTTTGTTTGTTGTTTTAGTATCCAGAAGCCATGAGTTGTTAACCCTTAGGATCGGTATCATGGATATCGCAACCTTTCGGCCTTGATTCCATTGTAAATACCGTAAATCTGGGAGAAATGTGGCTTTTCTGCCTACCCCGGGACTGAACCCCGACCACAAGGAGTTCGTCACCCGGTCTCCGCGCAATCCGGTTTAGCCAACTACGCTAGAGAGCCGGGCAAATTCAGCAGTGTTTACACTGCTGCTCTGGTAATTCCTGCAACGTCTTTGGCGCCAAGATGTATTGGCACTTGCCCTTCCCTTGTTATTAAAACCTGGGCAACAGATTGTACTTCAATTTAACATGTCCAGGTTTCTGGAAAACTGCAGTTATCAACTGTGAACTATGCAGAATTTTTTTTTCTTTCACTTTCATTTCTTTACGCCAGTGAAACCTGGACCGTATGCTCCTTAAGAAAACAAAAATAGTGAATGCCTTCCGCGTGCGAAGCATGAGACGCATTCTTGGTATATCATGGCGTTACTGTGTCCTAAATGAATATGTACTCAAAAGAGTAGCAATTGTTTAACTAATAATAGATATCGTAGCTCTCAGGACACTCACATAAAAGCTCTGTCCCCATCTTCAGTAACAAATGAAGAGTTCCAGTTTTAATGGAACAAGAAATTGTCTAATTATACACCCTTCTCGCCATTCCCTTGAGTGTTGAGCGTCGTCTAGATCCTCAGGTAACTCCCCGCAGGGCCATTAGCCTCAGACCATAATGATCTATGTGTATGTCCGCACCGTTCTTTTTTCTCCTAAAGGGCAATCACAGCATCTAACTTGTCTACATCAATTCACTACTTCCCCGTGTGGATTTCTGGGCCCCACAATGGGAAAAAAAAGAATATACCCTGCCTTTCCAACAAGCATGTCGTAAGAGTCGACTATTTGGGGCCTACTTCGAATTCAGAGTGCATCTGCCTGAAATGCAACGAACCAACATTCTGCATACAGTTAGGTCATATTTGTTTAACGGATGTGCATGCAATACTCAGATTCTAGAACAAGACTAATGTCCAGAGGTGGATAAAGAACCAGAATTTACCGCTGGAATTTACAGCTAGTGAACACGAAGAAGAAGAAGAAGAATTCACCGCTGCGTTCTCATTTTCCAACACACCAGCAGGACCTGGAGAAAATATACAAAGGACGGTAACTAATCGAAACATTTGAAGCGATGCTTGCCACTCTGCACCGAACATGCTTGTCTCCACCTTTCTCAGCATACTCTGTGAGCCAGTTACAGTTACGACATGTGTGTGCAACTGATTCTTAATCCAGTGGAACGCCCAGGGATTACGTCCAACTTCACCTCCATTCTCTAACGATGTTGTGATATCATATGCTAGGCTTTGTTGCACTAAGCGACGTCTATTCGTTTTTGCTATGAACCCCCATGCACTTCGTCTACCTCTCTATCATCATAACTATAATCCTTACGTCCTTTTTAGGACGAAATTTTTTTGTTCTTTGAAGCCCCACCCTGGCTTTTGCCAGGGGCTGCAATATAGGCAGGCCATAGATATGGCCAATTGTCTGAACGCGGTTTCTGGGACCTCCTTACGGTGATCCTCACCCACATGGTGGCACTTTGTGTTTATCGCTTGTGTGATGTTCTAGTGGGGTAGAAAGTCAGTCAGTCTACATCTCAACACAGAGCCCTCTGTATAGATAATCACATGAAATGTCACGAATCATTTGTTGAACTTCCGATTCTGCAGCACCAGCTGGCCAGTCAATGCACTCACGGCCTAAAGTTATCAGAACTCTACACAAGTATAATACTTCCTCGGACACTTTGACCTACTGCTCTCCTCGTCCAAATTTATTAAGCCTGCACACATGTCTGTGCCTTCAATTTGCGTCATCCTTAGCTCTACCTATGGCTTCATGCAGGAGGTGCTTTTTGTCTGAAGCTACTCTGAGAAATGATTGTAAGTAAGCCTATCTGCAAAAGTAGATAGTGTAAGTATAAATCGCGTACATACTACCGGTGAAAGTCTTGTACTTCCCATAATTACCCGCATGTCTTTATTCTCTAGTTTCATCAACTTTTATCAGCTGACTCTTTGGTGGGGTAAGCATTTCAAGTCCATGATCTACAACTTACAGGGTGAACCTGGAAGTTCGTAGCAAAAGCCAGTGGAAAATCTTTAGTGCAAGACAGCCTGACATACGAAACCACATCTAGCATGAGAATTGATGTGGAGGCGGTAACTGCAGCTCTCCGGTGGCTAGAGAACAAGATGCAAACACGTTTCGTAATTGTAACAGACCGAAAACATGATGAGAAAGGTGAAACCATGGATACTTCGAGCAGAGTGGCAAGCTCCACTGGAAAGGTCACTGGTAGTGAGCATACTATGACTTTGTTCTCCAGGCCATGCCTGCGTGGTAGGTAATGAACAGGCAGATATATTGGCTGGATCTGCACCACTGGGTGGTGAATTGATGTCTGTAAAGACAGATGTGGTCAAGGCCCTGTAAGAACAAGCAACGGAATAAGTAGAGATATAAGATTATTATGGCCTGGCGAGAATGAGGCATCTAGGTGTGACTGGAGGGTCTGGCCGGTTCACTACACTCAGAGGAAAGGCAAGACGTAGATATAACCAGATTGTGACCGGTACCATCAGTATTGGAACTCTGCGCTGGCTGCTGAAGATGACGACGGAGCATGCACGGGAATGGCCCGAGTGCTGTGATGTTAATTCTTACTCAACTCAACTCACCGACAGGATCACACACTGAAACGCTCTGAATTACATTCTTTGAGCCATGTCCGTTGCTGCCATAATCTTGAGAGTACCGAGTCCTTTTTAGCATTTCACCACAACTGCCTCCACGTGATTCCCGAATGTCAGGCTTCTATTAAAAATGATACCCATTTACCTCAGTTTGGGTTCTTTCAGGATATGTCAATCATTATTTTATTGTAAGGCTTTGAACATTAAACAACAGCCTTTTCTTAGCTCTTAGTGGCATGCAGTGTTAAATCACAATTATAACCCCCCCCCCCTTTCCCCCATGCTGTTTGAACATTTGATCGTGACGATTTTCGTTAAGAAAAAAAAAAAAAAAACGTTTTCCAGAAAAACCAAATCTGGCAAGTGAACCCTGGCTGCTGGGGTCACTGCACCCTTTCATCATGAGACAGGAAGTCATCCGCCGTCTGCTGCAGCCACAAGGGGGTGTATCCCTGTGTTTGCCTTCATACGTGTAGACTTCAGTCAGGAAGCGACGTCTTGTTTTGTTTGGGTAAGAAAAAGTATATATACTTGCTAATTGAAGTAGTGGTAATTTAAACAGTGATATCTTGTTCAACCCATCTGGGTTATAATTGGAAGAAATATATTTCTAATATATTATTCATGCTTGTGAATTTAACGGGTTGTCGGGTTTCAGTTTAATTTAGAGTAAAGCTTATTTTTAAGTTCATAATATAATATTTTAAGTGTTTAAAAAAAAAATGTCGTGATAATTATAATGTAAATTGAAGTAGTAATTTAAATAACGGTATCTTGTAACTTGTTCAACCCACCTGATTATAATTGGGATATATACATTTATACATAAATATAGTTTTCTTTTTCAGTAATGGAAATGTGTGCCTATCCGTTAATGGTTATGTTTGGTTTTGAAAATTGAACTAATAGAATAGCCAGATAACTTTTCAGAAAGACGTAATATTCAGAAACAGTAATTAATACAAACTACAAATATTTACTTTACCTGTATAGTTGTAACAGAATCAACTTCTATTTAGTAAACTACTTCCCTGTCGTGGAAGGGTCTATGGATGAATTGTGTATGTTTAATATATATATATATATTAAACATACACATTTTGCTCACTTTTCTGCTATAATGTTGGTAGATAAAACTACCAGCATAAATCAACTCTATCATTATTCAAGCATCTATGTCCATTTTGTAGTAAAGATTGTATTAACCCTATTGCCCCTGAATTCATAACCAAAAAAATTCCTTTACTAAATCGGGATTCCCAGGGAATTTCATGTCCTTCTGGAAAAGTAATAAATATGGTCCCTAAATTTTGAGGAAATTTCCTGGACCTGTGATTTGCAGGGAAATCTGTGTCATAGTGACACTTGAATGTAACATCTATATCAAGGATTAAGGATATCCTATTAAACCTCAAAGTCCTAGAGGGTTTAGCATCAAGAGGTAAAGAGAGACGTAAAACTGGTGCGCAATGCGTTCACTGGGCTTCTCGGTAGGAATCTATGAACGTCAAATGCATTCATTAGGACTGAAAGATAGGCAGCTGACTTAACTGCAGGATAATAGTTCATGAATATATATAGCCAAGACTGTCACAGTTGAGAAGGGGCATAGTCCGGACTATCACAGTTCAGAAGTGACATAGTATTCTTTAATACAGTGGTTCTCAACATTCCTAATGCCGTGGCCCTTTCATACAGTTTCTCATGTTGTGATGACCCCCAACCTTAAAATTATTTTTGTTGTTACTTCATAACTTCAGTGAATGTGTTTTCCGATGGTTTTAGGCAATCCATGTGAAGCTCATTTGACCTACAAAATGTCGCGACACATAGGTTGAGAACTGCGGCTTTAATGTCATCACAGGGCATGTCATCAAGGGAATGTTGTCACAGAACATGTCATCACAGGGCATAAATATTTCTGGACTGTGCCAGGATTAATTGTCCGTTCGCCAGTTTGTTAGATGGGACAGTGAGGTTCATTTCATTTGATTTTCACTGGCACAGGAATGAAGCAAGTATGGGGAAACCCAATTGCAGTGAAGTTGAAACCTCAACTAAGTTTTAATACTTGACCTGCTAAGGTACCCTGCTAATATGCATTAGAAACAGTGTATATGTTCCCTAGATTTATTACAGTAACTTTGGTTTACTGTGGTTAGAAATATAGGTGTATTTTGAGTACATTCCAGATCTTTTCCAAATATTAAGCTGCTGTTCACTATTACTTGTTAACAGATGTATGAATGAAATTTTGAATGGATGGAGATTAGGACAGATCCCTGTGTGGACTGCATGACCCCACTGTGGGGAAAACATGAATAGACTCACTGCCTTCGCAACAAGCATGTCGTAATAGTCGACTAATTGGGGCTTACTTCGAAGTCGGAGTGCATCTGCCTGAGAGGCAAGGAACTAGCAATCTGCATACAAGTAAGTCAGATCTGTAAAATGGATGTGCATGTAACACTCAGGTTCTGGAACAAGACTGATGTCCAGAGGTGGACGATAACCCAGAACTTTCCGCTGGAGTTTACAGCCGGTGAACGCGAAGAAAAAGAAGAAGAGAAGGGCAGAATGTTAGAAGGGCCTGAGTACCAACTTCTTAACCCTTTGAAAATATAAGTGTGTTCATTTGTTTGTTTTAAATGTTTGTTCATTTATCAAGATAATTGAGTCATACAGTTTACATTTTCTCCTCAGTTTATTCCACACCTTGATGATTGAACACACAGTTGTTTGAAGTTGATACGGTACATCTGACCAGCATCAGTAAAAATGGGTTCTTTATTTAGAAGTGAGGAGATGCGGCTCTGCCAGGTATTTCTGCAGAAGGAGGCTGCTTACGCTTGTGTCTCTGAACTAGGAGAACTTGGGCAAGTCCAGTTCAAAGATGTGAGTTCTGCTATTATTTTTAAAAAATTTAAGTTATATTCTTTTTCAGTGATTAAATTTTACTGTGCATCTTTTTTCAGCATGGCTGCACTTGAGATCTTCACTGTGCCCCATAATTTGTCTTGTAGAGTTGCTCCTGTGGGCCAGATTTCCCTCTGATTTGCAAAGTCTAAGAAATCTTACAAGACATGCTCTAGAGTTTGCTTTGGTCCCATTGTGCACATCTGATAGACTCATTTGATTTAAATTATATCAGTTGTTGCATGATCTTGAAAACTTATGTTTTAAAATTTTATCTGCTTTTAATTTTCTAACAGAGAAATACCTTATTAAAGAAATATTTTGATGTTTAAAGTTAGCAGCTGTATTATATAGTAATGCTGTCTGAAGTGACAAGAATCTGAAATTGTGCTATTTGTAAAATATAAAATGGTAACAACATATTTTGCAGCAGTCATTCCTCATGGACAGGATAATGAAAACTGGTAAATACTTGTTATTTTATAAATCTTATCCATTAGCAAGAGGATGCCCAAGAAGAGGATAGATTGACATTAACCCTTTCGCTACAAGAAGCTGCATACCTGGCCCATTCAGCAGTGGCAGAATTTCATAGATGCTACTTATCCACAATTTCTACAGTGGCCTGTTTCGGAGATGCCCACTTAATACAGTTGATTGTCTTTGTGTCTGCACACTGGTAGTCTGGTAGTCTTAGTTTCAGCTTCATAGCAAACGGGTCACCCCATCTTTGCTCCGCTCCTGTGCCAGCGAAAAACACACAGAATGTTTATCACAGTCCCTTGTGGAAAGATTGACAGACTGCTGTCTCAGCATATCCAGCATACACTCGCATTAACGCATATGGTAGCCATCCGAAGTGCTAACACAAACAGTCCAACATTAGAAATGCAGTTCATCATTGATGATAGCAGAACTTGTCGCCAACAGATCAGCAGTTGCCCGCGCGATCAATTTTAATACGTGCCAGCATTGCACGACCGGCATCGGGCCATTTTCTGAATCTGCAATTCACACCACTTTGGTCACAGTCGAAAAAACATTCCAAATGCAATCCGCAGCTCACAGGGTCACACCATGCATTCAACTCAGAAGCTGGGCGACGAAACTATATCCAGTCTACAAATGGAGCAAAAATACTTCGGCCACCGTCCGGCAGAAGCAAAAAATTTGCCTCCGCTCCGAACAGCGCCACTGTCTAGCGTCCATTTTAACCGGAAGTCGTCTGCACACTGTTTTTTCAAACTGAATATGTATGTTGTTAACATCTGAATAAGTATATTATTTCTTTTTCTTTTTCAGCTTAATGAAAATGTGAACGCCTTTCAGCGCACTTTTGTGACTGAAATCCGTAGGTGTGAGGAAATGGAGAGGAAATTGCGTAAGCTTATTGTATTTTTCTGTTCGGTTGTATTTGTTACTATGTGATTATTGTAAAGTGGATAGGAAGTTGGAGAGATACTGTGCTACAATATTATATTTAAAAATGGATCGCGAGGGTTCCGGGGTCCCAAGGTGGGAAGAACAAGAATAGACCCTTTGCCTCCCCAACAAGCATGTCGTAAGAGTTGACTAATTGAGGACTTCAAAGGATTCCCCCAATTAGTCGACTCCTTTGATATGCTTGTTGTGGAGCCAGTGGGTCTATTCTGGTTTTCCATACAGCGGGTGCCCTAAACCCACACATGAATGATTAGATCTATTTAAGGATCAGATAATTATATGAGACTGTTTAAAGCTTGAAATTAGGCGTCATCTTATATACAGAGGTTAGTTAGTTGCGTATCCTTTACAGGACGTTGCAGAACCAACCCCAGCATTTGTTGGCTGGTTTTTCTAGGCAAATTTTACGTTTAGTAGTTTGCCATTGCTTTCTGAACAGTCAGCTCTCGGTACTACTGTCGAAACCAGCGCAAGACAAATCATCCGCAGCAGGGATCAAATCCGGCATTACGGAGCGTGTTCGCAACGCTTAAGCCACGGACGCCGACCTTATATACAGAATGTGTTTAAAATATTTTTTCTTCTTTCTTCCTCTGCCTTCTATCCCCAAACGGAGCATGGGCCTTCAACCAACTCACGCCACATCATTCTATCCTTCGCTATTGCATGCAGCTCTCGCCATGTCCTCCCTATCTTTTTAACTTCACTCTCCTGCTCCCTTCCCCATGTTTTTTTTGGGGGGGGTCTTCTTTTATTTCTATGCCCCTGTGGATTCCAGTGCAAAGACATTCTAGTTATATTGTTCTCAGGTTTTCTCAACATATGTCCTATCCAATGCCAGCGTCTTTTTGTCACATCTTGGTCCACTGGAACTTATTTAGTTATCTCCCAAAACCCTACATTAGTGATTCTATTATACCATTTAATTCTCTCTATTCTATGCAGGCACCAGTTAATGAATGTTTGTAGTTTATTAGTAATTGCCTCAGTTGTTCTCCAAGTTTCTGCTCTAAAAAATAGTAGTACTGATTTTATATTTGCTATATGACATTCTCAGAATATCTTGGACAAAGAAGAGGAGAAATATTGACATCTTAAAAGATCTGAACATCAAGGAAGATTGCCTAATAAACAGCATCCTTTCTCTGAAGCTGAAATATTTTGGTCATATTAAGCGCCACAACGGATTGGAAAAATCTATAGCAGAAGGCATGGTACCAGGAAGGAGGGGCAGGGGCCGACCGACATAAAGATGGGCACAGGATATGAGTGACTCCTTGAGTGTGAAGGTATATGAGGCAGGAGAACTGGCGAGAGACCGAGTTTCTTTCAGGCAGACTGTGATGAGAGCGACGTTCTGCAAAGGACCTGCTACATGATGATGATGATGATGATTTGACATTAGAACTAAACATTTTAAGTTTAGTATTAGTTTTAATTTCTTTTTCACCTAGTTCTATGAAAGCGACTCTTGTCTTTTGTATTCATATTTTAATATCTCTGTCAGTTCCCCCATCTTTATCAGCTACATTACTGCCAAAATAGGTGTACCACTCCACATCTTGGAGTGGGATACCATTAATAGAAACTACATTACTATTTGCCTGATTTATTCTCATCATCTTTGTCTTTTCCCTAATGAATTTTTAGACCTAGTTGTGATATTGCATCAAGTCTATTTAATTTATCGTGCATCTGATTCCATGAATTGGACAGGAAATTAAGATCATTAATTTTTCTAAGTTTGGGCTAAAAAATATGGGTTGTCATATACATGTAAAAAGTCATTTTCTTATTGTTGGGAAATTTTCTCGTTGTTTGAAAACGAAGACAGCAACCCCTAAACATAAATTATGAGCAAGAATGGCGTCAATTAGTGTAAAATGTATAGAGTGAGTGATACTAACTCAAGATAAATATTCAGTAAAGCTGATTTGTGCCCAGCCGAGGAAATCATGAAATTGTAATTGAAACTTCAGAGTGCACGAGAAGTAGAATTGATTATTTTAACTCGGAGCAAGTAAGAAAGCTCAGTCTTGTTTTCGATCCTGTGAGAGACAGGATCCATGGTGCCTGGAATGCTTGAGTTGAATGTATTCACAGACTGAGTGAATGTCACAAGCTACCGGTTTTTTCCTGAAAAAACCTGGCTATGACTCCATGACAATATGAAACGGAGAAAATTTGTCTGCTGTGAGATGTGTGTTTGCTGAATGCAATTTTTGGTAGTTCTGAAGTGCAGTAGTAGGAAGTGCTGAAATTGAGAATTCTGTCCAGGTAATAATATGAGCTAGATGAAGCACAAGCAGGTTTCAGCCAGGGTAGAGAAACTAGGGATCACATCTTTAATATGAGAATAATTTTTGAAAAATGCAGAGAATACAACGTAGATCTTCAAGCTTGTTTTATTGATTATAGCAAGGCGTTTGATTGTGTCCAACACCACAAACTGTGGACTGTTATGAAAAGTATGGGGTTTCCAGCGCATTTAGTGCATTTGATTGAAAATCTTTATCATGAACAACAAGCAGCCATCAGAGCAGCTGGTTAAACATCTGATTGGTTCGAGGTGCAAAAGGGGGTGAGGCAGGGATGCATTCTCTCACCATACATATTCAATATATACACAGAAAATATAATAAGAAATATCAAAAATGACCAGACTTGTGACAGTTATGATCCACTCAAAATTGGTGGCAACCCTATTCCGGAAGTCCGCTATGCAGATGACAGTCCTTTCGAACAGCGTAGAGGGAATAGACAATTTAATATTGTCTGTCCAAAAGCACAGTGAAGATCAAAATCTGTTCTTGAATTTAAAGAAAGCGAAAATAATGTCCACAGATAAAACTGGCTGTTACCCAAAAATAACAATGAATGATGAAGAAATTGAAAATGTCACAAACTTTGAATATCTAGGCTCTATAATAAACAGCAGTGGAGACTATTCAACAGAAATTAAAAGGAGGATGGCCATAGCAATGAAAAGATTGAACAGCCTTAAAAGTCTATGGTTAAGCACCAGCAAGGAGATCAAAATTACAATTTTGAGAGCATGCAACTTCCCTGTGGCTACATAAGGATGTGAGTCGTGTGGACTATCTCTCAGTCCTTAAGAAAGAGAATAGCGGCTTTTGAGCTGAAATGCTATAGAAAGATTCTCAGACTATCTTGGACAAAGAAGAGGAGAAATATTGACATCTTAAAAGATCTGAACATCAAGGAAGATTGGCTAATAAACAGCATCCTTTCTTGGAAGCTAAAATATTTTGATCATATCAAGCGCCACGACGGATTGGTATGAACTATAGCAAAAGGCATGGTACCAGGAAGTAGAGGCAGGGGCCGACCGACACGAAGATGGGCACAGGATATAAGTGACTCCTTGAGTATGAAAGCACATGAGGCGGGAGAACTGGCCAGAGACTGAGTTTCTTTCAGGCAGGCTGTGATGAGAGCGACGTTCTGCAAAGGACCTGCTACATGATGATGATGTCCAGGTAATGATGAGCTTTAGACCCTTTTTGAGTAGGCTGTGTACCTAAACAACTAATCTCTGGCTCATTGTCCGACGAGAACAGTGTTGGAATTAATAAACCCTTCTTGTCAGCTATATAGAGTTTTGTTGTTTGTTCCCTTTTTTTTTTTTTTTTTGAAGTATCTGTCAGTGGGCTGCAAAAATACTGTATTCATTAAAAAAAAATTCTGATTGAATTATTTTAATGCTATACATGTTTGAAAGCTGGAAATGTCGTTTTCACTCTAATCATTGATAGGATACACTGAAAAGGAAATCTTGAAAGAGGGAATGAGGATTCCAGACAACCTGGAGAATCCCAAGGCTCCTGCCCCCAAAGAGATGAATGATCTGGAGGTAAAATGTTTGTAATTTTTTTCTCTGTCTTGATAATCAGAGTCTTCTTCTTTGTGGTTCCCCGGAGGTAGACTCCTGTAGAAAGTTCTGGTTCACTTCTGGACCTTAGTCTGGTTCCAGAATAAGTTTGGCATGCACATCCATTTTACACATCTGTCTTATTTGTAAGCAGGCTGTTGATTTCTTACCTGTCAGCAGATGCACTATGACTGCGAAGGAAACACACCTCAATAATAAATTTTTACAACACGCTTGCTTGGAAAAGGCGGGGGTGCAGTGGTCTGTCTGTTCCCCCCCCCCCCCCCCCCCCCCCCCCCCCCTACAATGGGGCCTTAGAACCTACACAGAGAATTGTCAAAATTAAATGCATGGGGAATTTAGTGTTTACTTTGCATAAATGTTTTATTAACTCCTTCAGTTTCAGAAACTTTCACAGCAGATGTCCTGTGGCATCTACTGTGCTGCAATTTGAAATACTGAGCCAGTTATTGTTAATATGCTCAAACCAAACCAAGACATACACGCAAACACAGAAAACATTGTGTGACACAGAATCGGCATACTTCAAGGATATTGCACATGCAGCTAGTATGTTATAGAGATGTATACATACAGCCACTATGTTTGCAGAGATGTACGTATAACTAGTGTTGCAGTACTGTTGTACATACAGCTAGTATATTGCAGACATTTTGTACACACATCCTATATATCGCAGACATGTTGTACAGAGATGTAAACACAACTAGATTGCTTCAAAGATTTACACGCAGACAATTTGCTGCAGAAACAGTTAGCAAAATGCTTCTGTTTAAAAATGAATGCTTATAGTATTGCTTCAGTGTTCCTGTGTATAATAACCTTCATGATGAAGCTGCCTGCTGTATGTATTTTAGTATTTCTTGAACTACTAAATCTGTAATTGATATATATGTAAATGTTTTTTGCTCAGAAGTAATGCATGATATGAGATTAACTCTTCCCTATGAATCCCTGCCGTGCCATAATGTTTTTTTTTTTTTTTAAATATATTCTACATTTTTTCAGAGCATATTAAAAAAACCTGGCTTCCCCAGTGGTCTATTCCACTATATATTTAATGCTTTGACAGATTTTTTCGAGTGGCCATTTTCTCAACTGATATAAAAATGTAGATAAATAAGTTTGTAAAACATTTACTAGTGTCATATTCTTTGTGTGGGTTCTGAGGCCCCATTGTGGGAAAATAAGAATAGACCCACTGCCTCCCTAACAAGCATGGTCGTAAGAGTAGACTAATTGGGTGTTTCCTTCAAAGTCGGAATGCATCTGCCTGAGAGGCAAAGAACCAACAATCTGCACACAAATAAGTCAGATCAGTAAAATGGATGTGCATGCAACACTCAGGTTCTGGAACAAGTTTAAAGTCCAGAGGTGGATGAACAACCAGAACTTTCCGCCTGAGTTTACAGCTGGTGAACGCCAAGAAAAAGAGGATTAGTGTCATGTGTAAAATGCATTTTTTTAAAAAGGATATTTGTCTGGTGTTTCCACATGCTCTTTTAGAAAAAAAATGAAGCTCTTTAAGATGGAGAGGTCATGGAATGATTTGCATGAGTTGACAAAGGATAGGATGTCTTGATGCAAGGTCCTTGAGGATCTGTGCTTCTTTAGAGGGTAAAGGGCAGAAGGAGAAGATGAAGAATATCTATATATATATATTTTTTTTTCAATTAATGAGCAGTGATTTATATCTTTCACAGGTGGAGTTTGAAAAAGTGGATACAGAACTGCGACAGGTCAACACAAACAATGAGGCTCTTAAGCAAAATCACCTGGAATTGATGGAGTTAAAAGAGGTTTTGGAGCTGACTCAGACTTATTTTGCTGCTGTAAGTAACAATGCTCAAGTGGCATAGGGCTTAGTATTCTTTCCTGTGAAGATAGTGGTTTAGATTCAATTCCAAGTAGAGGCAGAATTATTTTTTTCTGACTTGTACAGCACAAAGGTCGACCAAACGTCATAAAAATGGATACCAGAAAATTCATTGTATAATATATTGCCTGGATATTGCCTGACATGTGTTGCGGTATTTCAGTCATGCGAAGTATTAGATTTTACATCAACATTTGATTAAATGCAAAACATGAATCTTTTTTTTTAAGCTGTAATACACAAGTGAGATTGTCTGTTGTTACCAGTGTATTTTGATTGGAAGGATTCATAGCAAGGGAAAGGACGAACAGGCATGAGTTGATTGAAGGTCTGTTTTCCAATGGGGGATAGAGAGCAGAAGAAAGAAGAGAAGAATGCATTTGTAATCAGGGTTTCAAATAAATTTTTTTTAATTGGAGAATCTTCATACTATTCGATGGCTCTATATTTGCTAACATTGTTTTGTCTTTTTATATAAGCTTTTATTATGGTCACTGATGTTTTCTGGTCAAAATTTTGTTTTGATTTTTTTTTGGTGAGCCATTGGGCTCAAATTTCTCTCTCTCCTTCTCTCTCTCTCTCTCTCTCTCTCTCTCTCTCTCTCTCTCTCTCTCTCTCTCTCTCTCTCTCTGTCTCTCTCTCTATCTATCTGTCTGTCCCTCTCTCTCTCACACACACACAAACACACACACATACTCCACTCACTCTCTAACTCACTGCCTCACTCACTCACTGCCTCACTCACCCTCTCACTCACTCTCTATTTGTAGATGACAGTGCAGAGTGGTCCAATAATATTCAGTTTTAAATGTTTTTATTGATAATTTGTGGTTCCAGTGATATGTCTTTCTATCTAGTAAATTATATTTTAAGGAAAGGATTCTATGAAATGTTTTTAAAGTTCGAGAGGATAGCAGTTTTAACTGAATTTGTATTGGCACCAAATTTAGCCATCCTTTTAAAAAATTTTTTAAAATTGATAACTTGTGCTTCTAGAGAGGTGCAATTTACTTGGTACCAGTATATTTTCAAGTTAAGTATTTCATTATATTACTATGTAACTTGGGAGAAAATAAAAGCATTTTGCCATAAATAAGTGTAGGCGCAAAACTTTACTGCCAATTTTATAAACTTTTTCTGATGAACTATCAAGCTAAAACTTTTAATACACACTCTTTGTGTATAGTAATGCATTGTAGTGCTAGCAAATTGTGGTTTTGCTATAAAATTGTAGATAAATTATGTAAAGATAATTATTTCATTTTTTTTGTCCAGTAAGCTATTTAAAATAATTTGTTTTTCTTCTTTTTATTTAACTGTTTGATTGCCTTTTAAACATAAGCTTTTAAAACAATATATAAAATCTATGTTTTTTTTTTCTGTGTGGGTAAACTTTATTCCATTGTAAATTTATTGTTAATACTTTTCCCCGCTTGACAGTTTTTAATCTGTTGAGCCATCATAGCATAGTGGTTAATATACTTGTCTGTCAAAACAGTGGCCCAAGTTCACTCCCTAGCGAAGACAGGATTATATTGCCAGTTAGCACCTTGAGTCCACAGCACCACAGCATAGCAGGCAACTGAGCTTCTCCAGCAGATCATCTGTTAACCTGCAATGCTTAGTGGCACAAAGCAGAATATGGACAAAAGAAAGTCTTTTTTTTTTTTAATGTGGCAATAAAGGGAACAAGCCTCTGTATTTCATTTGTCTTGGACTAGAATGTGCCTAACACCTCACACCTAATGACAATATTTAAACAATTTTACATTTTTTCTTCTTCTAATCATTCACAGTATGGTCAAGATATTCAAAGTATGATGGATGAAGAAATCCAGGGACACGAAGAGGCCATCATTGGACGACAACAGACAGCAGCTCTTGGGTAAATATTTAAGTACTTGTTTATTCTGTTGTTCTGTCAGATATTTCAGGCTGAGTTGACCTGGGAATCTATTTCATATTAGCGTTATTTAACATTTTAGTGTTACAAGAAGAGAAAAATCAAGAATGAAGAAATTAAAAGACTAGGATGGAAACCAGTCATACGATTCATTAAAAAACAACCAATGAGATGGTTTGGCCACCTGACGAGAATGCCCTGGTAACCAACTGCCACAGAGAGCCATGCTGAAGAAATATAATAAACACAGAGCAAGGGGAAGATCACACAAGAGATGGAGCGACCTTATCAGAAGCAACCTAACAGAAAACTTGTACAATGTGTTGGAAAAAGTGCACAAACGATCCTTACATCTCCCCCCAAAACCTCGCTGAGGTAAATGGGGAAGAGAAGAAGAAGAAGTGTTACATAGTGGTATAGTCTGTATTTGTTGAGACTCGGGCAGACTAAAGTTTATAGAAACATTCTTAGAATACTATTGACCAAGATCAAGAGAAATAGTAGTTTAGTTCATTAGCACTTTGCTGTCTTTCTAGTATAGAGTGTTCCATTGATCTATAGGGAGTCAATAGAAATTGTCTTCTTCTTTGCTGCCTTTCCAGTATAGAGTGTTCCATTGATCTATAGGGAGTCAACGAAAATCTTCTTCTTCTTTGCTGCCTTTCCAGAAGAGAGCGTTCCATTGATCTATAGTAAAAAAAAAAGTAAAGTTCCCTTTTCACGCCTTTCGGCGCATCGGGCATATGGGCAGAGCGTCCCATATTTTTACAGACCATCAGCACTCTGTGGGTAATGTGGTCAGCATTACGCCAGCTGTCTTTACTTTCCCAGGACAGCCCATCCTGGTACCCATTTTAGGCTGGGTCGACCTGCGACGTCCCATACCACGACAAAAATCCACGCAGCCTGCAGTGGGTTTCAATCGCGGTATGCTGGCTTACGAGTCGGACTCGCAAAGCCTTAGCCACGGACGCCGCCTTTGATCTATAGGGAGTCATAGGAATTGTCTTCTTCTTTGCTGCCTTTACAGAATAGAGTGTTTCATTGATCTATAGGGAGTCATAGGAATCTTTTTCTTCTTTGCTGCCTTTCCAGAAGAGTGTGTTCCATTGACCAATAGGAAGGCGTAGGAATCTTTTTCTTCTTTGCTGCCTTTTCAGAAGAGAGTGTTCCATTGATCTTCTTCTTTCGTTAGCTGGAAATAGATTATCTGTATCTGCAATGTTGTCTCTAGTATGAACTTCACTGTCTGTTGTAATTCACTCAGCGACAAGCAGAGTTTGGCTTGCACTGATGTTACTCTTAGCTAAAAGTTTTGCCTTGATGTGTTGTGTTTGGGACAATCTTGGAGGACGTGAGCATAAGAATCACAGCCCTTGATGATGAGAGAGTTAAGGCCAGGGATGAAGTTCCTTCTCTCCTTAACACAGAGTCAGGGCTGTGTAGTGGAGACGACCTGTTGCCCACACTTTAACCTTTAACGTTAGCTTTTTTTCCTGCAAAAACAACATGGAGACGAACGATGGAAAGTGACCTGAGTGCGGCATCTTTGACATGGAAAACTGCATCGAAGATTGCACAGGACAGGAAAGCATGGAAAGTCCTCTCTGAAGCCTCATGTGCCACTAGGCATAACGAGAACTGATGATGATGATTTTTCCTGCATCTTTATCATCATTATTTATGGCTCTGTCTTACATAAATATCCATATGCATTGAAAATAATCCTTTACATATCAAACTGTCAGCTAGCAAAGAAGAAGAAGAAAATTATAAAGTCACTTTTTAAAAAAACAGCTTATTGAGTGTTTTCATTCAACAAAAAAGGGAGAGCATGGGTGTGTCTCCTTGGCGAAGTAGTCAAGCTGTTTACCGTATGCTCTAAAGGACGGGTTTATTTCATCGACTTCGTCGTTTGGTTCCCATGGAGATTTCCATGGGGATATTCACTGGAGCTGCGGAGTTCATGCTTTGTGCAACTCTCTTGGCAGGCAGTTAACCCTTCTGCGGAGAGTGAGAGAGTGAGAGAGAGAGAGAGAGAAATAGAGAGAGAGAGAGAGAGAGAGAGAGAGAGGTGGGATGCAATTTAGGGCACTGAAATGGATCCTTTTGACTCTAGCTTTAGCTTAGTAATTTTTACAGTGGATAAGTTGCACTGCATTGACATCAATGGGCTGAGTATATATAATAGCAGGCATTATGTTGATATTTCAGATTCTATGTGGGCACAATTTCTAGAGAGAAGGTGCCTGTCTTTGAGAGGGTGCTGAAGTTTATCACACACAGCACTGTCTTTGTTAGGATAGAAGAGATCCCAAGGACATTTCTGGACCCAGTGTCTGTGAGTCAGCTATTTCATGATTATGTCATATTGCTGCTTTCAGCATGTCATTGCTTCTTTTTTTTTTTCTCCACATTTACCTCTTCTTTATTTTCCTCTTTTCCCCTCTTCTTTGTGTGAAGCACTGCCTTTAGATTAGAAGAGATTCCCAGGACATTTCTGGACCCAGTGTCTGTGAGTCAGCTATTTCATGATTATGTCATATTGCTGCTTTCAACATGTGACATTGCTTCTTTTTTTTTTCTCCACCTTTACCTCTTCTTTATTTTCCTATTTTCCCCCCTCTTCTTTTTGTGAAGCACTGCCTTTAGATTAGAAGAGATTCCCAGTATAGTTCTGGACCAAATGTTTGTGAGTCAGTATTTCATGATTGCACTATGTTACTACAGTCAGTATAAAAGTCAAAATACGATAGTTCTCCTTCCACTGCTGTCTAAGTCTGTTGGCGTCGCTAGCTTAGGCGCTGTGAACGCGTTTCATAATGCAGAGCGAACGCATTTCATAATGCGGGGTACCAGATTCGATCGCAGCTGTGGACAATTTGTCTTGTGTTGGTTTCGAAAAATGGCACCGAGAGCTGATCATTCAGTAAGCAGTGGCAAACTACTGAACGTAACATTTGCCTAGAAAAACGACAGCAGCAAAAAAAATAAATGGCTTTGCAACATCCTGTAAAGGATAAGCAACTAACTTTAACTACTCCTGCCACATCCTATTTTACATGTTTTTTAAAAAAATTTTTAAAAATTGTTATGTGTGTCAAGAAAGATATAGAGTTCTGGCTCTTGCTCTTCTTACAAACTCAGTCATAGACACTTTATACTATTAATGAGCTTCTCTTATGTTATCTTTCCACATTGTTCTTAGTCTACCTCTATGTCCATCTCCTTCTTCTTGTTCACAGGCTGTAAATATTGGTGGAAAGTTCTGCTTGTTCACTCACCTCCTGACTTAATATTATTCTAGAAGCTGAGTGTTGCATGCACATCTGTTTTACAGACCTCATATATTTGCATGCAGACTGTAGGTTCCAAGCCTCATGGGTTGATGACTCTGACTTTGAAGCATGCCCCCCAATTAGTCGACTGTTATAACATGCTTGTTGAGGAGGCAGTGGGTAAATTCTTGTTTTCCCCATAATGGGGTCCCCAGAACCAACAAGGGGATTTCAGTATATACTTTGTATATGGCATCATAAGACAAGAAGTAGATGAATAACAGAACTTTCTGCTGGAGTTTACAACCGGTCAACATGAAGAAGAAGGAGAAAAACCAGCAGCTATTGGAGCAAGAGATGGATGCCATACCTGTAAGCCATTGTGCTTTCCTGATCAGTTTTCTCAGTGGACTGGGGTAAAAAACATTCAGAAAAAAACTGGAAAGTTAATTAAAACGTAAAAATAACAGTAAATTAACAGTCCCATTAGAGGAGTGGTTAATGGGACGGTTAGGAACGCTGGGCTGACATGCAGGAGACCCAGGTTTGAATCCGTTCTAAGGTTGAGTTTTCTCTTTGGGGAGCAACAACAACAACAACAACAAAGGTATGAATAAAAGGTCCAGTTTTTTGCAAACTTGAGTCGTACTGGGCATTTGTAATGGATCATTTTCTTGCCATAGGGCATCAAGCATATGATGCTTCTTGACTCTTATTTTTATAGATCATCCAGCCCTTGATGGATAATGTGGTCAACATCACGCCATCTGTCTTTACTTTCCAGAACTTTTTCCGATACCCACTTTACACTGGGTTGACCAGTGAGGCAAGGCCATTCCCACCCCCCCCCCACACCCTGCCTGGTGCTTATTGGAACCTAAGAGCTTTGCTGGTGAGCATCCAGCCACTATGCTGCTATGGTTCCCCAGACATATGGTGATAGCTCAGTTTCTGCATGACTGTTCTCGTTTATTAATAATATAACATATGAAATGTGAAAATGCAAATATTCATTATATGTTTATCCGTTTTAGTGTGTGATGTTTTTGTTGTTGGTTTTTTTAAATCTCAAATGATGATGTTGTATTTGTACAGGGAGATGAGCTGCATAAGTGTATGTTTCTGGTGTTCTTTCAAGGAGAGCAGTTGAGGACTAGAGTAAAGAAAGTCTGTGAAGGGTGAGTTTCTTGAAATTGCTGTCAGTTAAGAGAAATAAAAGGTTATAGTGAACAGTTGAACCACTGAGTGAAGAAAGTCTGTGAATGTTGAATTAAGAATCGACATCACAGCACTCGGGACACTTCCCTAAGCGTTCATTTCCTATCTTTAATAGCAAGCGAAGAGTTCCAATTCTGGTGGCACCGAGGCTCACAGTGTTATGCCTTGCACTCAGCTCAGTACCCGGGTGATAGAACTATATCCTTTCAATCTATATATGTCCCTGTGTGGGAAGAGACCCAATGCCTGCCCAAAAGCATGTCACAAGAGTTGACTAATTAGGAGCTTCCTTCTAAATCAGAGTGCATCTATCTGAGAGGCAAGGAACCAACAGTCTGCATACAAATGGGTCAGATCTATACAATGGATGTGCACACCAACACTCGGGTTCTGGAAGTGGATGAACAATCAGAACTTTCCGCCCAGAGTTTACAGCTGGTGGACACAAAGAAGAATCCATATATGGAGAAAATGCAGCCATTAACTATTGTTGTAAGCAAGAACTTGCCACAACTAAAAACCTGACTGTCCCCCATATGGACTGGAAGTCTTTGAGCTTCCTAGTCATAATATAGTGAATTCATATGTTTATATTCTGCATTCCCTCCCATTTAGGCAAAGACAGTGTATAATACAAAACTTGATTTAACTATCACAGGATGAGAGGCACCATTTACCCTGTGCCAGATACGCAGAAGGAAAGAACTGAGATGCTGATTGGTGTCAAAACTAGAATTGCTGACCTAGAGACTGTGAGTTGCCCTGGCATTGTCTGTTGTTGCTTAACTAATTACAAGGGAGTCCCCCATGGCTAAGCAGTTACCTAATTTTCTGAACATCATGGCTTTGTTTTATGGACATCTCTCGTCTCTGATTCTCTTCTGTGTGTGTTTTTATTCTCCTTCAGTTTCCCTTGTTCTGTAGATTCCAGAGAAAAGACTTTCTGATTATATAACTAACTTTTTTTTGGGTGCTTCATTAATATCCTACCCCAAACAGGGGAAATCCATGGGTCACGGAACAGTCTAATATTTCAGGGGGTGATAGATAAGCAGCATGCGGTCGTGGGACCTAGTCTGCATGCAGTTGTGAGACCTAGGCTTCACTCTCTTGTGGGAGGTAGGTGGGTTCGGGTTAGGGCCAGTTCTAGATGTTTTGGGGTCATTAAAAGCATCAGAAAGCTAGAAAACCCTGTCTTACCACCCTCTAAGATGTTGGACTGTCCTGTGACGTCATCTGAGGGTAGGATATTAATAATGACCCTTTTTTAAGTGTTTTTCATTTCCAAAACAGCATTTTTTTTCTATTAGGGGCGGACAAAATATTGACTTTGCCAGTGGTTCTAAGGTGGCTAAAACCTGTGGACTGCTGTTATTTTTGGAGCTGAGCCATGGACCTCATCTGTTTTATAGATCTATCATATTTGTTGGTTTCTGTCTCTCAGACTAATGTACTCTGACTTAGTAGTAAAAATAAAGGACCCTTTTCCACGCCTTTAGGCATATAGGGCTAGACCTGTATTTTATAGACCAATCGGCACAAGGTGGGTGATGTGGTCAGCATCATGCTAGCCGCCTCTACTTCCCGGGACTGCACCCGGTACCCACGCAAGGCTGGGTCGACCTGGAAGCCAAGATCATTTTTGAAAAAAGTCTGGCTCCTCAAGGGAGCGAACCCATGACCTTCCGATCAACGGTGAGCGTCTAGCCGCTACGCCACAGTGACTTCCCTGACTTAGAAGGAAACCCCTAATTAGTCGACTCTTACGACATGCTTGTTAGGGAGGCAGTGGTTCAATTCTTTTCTGGGTGGCGTTCAGACATGCCGTGCTACTCCAGATCCCTCCTCTTAGCCACTTCTATTTCTTCTTTGTTTCCTTCTTGGCTGCCTCCACCATAGACACATCTTGCTGTTGTAGAGTTTCTCTGATGTTATCTTTCCTTCTTGTTCTTTATCGACCTCCTGCTGTACATCTAAGCTACTTATTTACAGAAATGAGAGACTAATATTGCGGATGTTTGATCACCTGTTTCTTAAAGAAAAATAAAGTAGATTGATACGTTTTTCTTCATCTTGTTGTCCATGCAGTGTTGCATTGGTAGACATGTTTGTTTACAGCCTACTCTTGGGTACTTTCAGTCATTTCTGTCATAGATGATCTACTGTGTCATGGTTTCAGACTGCAGAATCTTCTCCCTCTGTCTCCCTCTGCTTGGTTTCCTCTTGAACTTTCTCACCGTCACAGTGCACTCCAGTTTCCTCCTTTTTATGATGTGATCCAAAACTGTAGATTCTGATGTTGCTAATCAGTTCTCTTTATGAGTTATTTTCTTTCAAGACGTCTTCGTGACTCTGTTTTTTTTTTTTTTCTTTCCATTGTGTTGAATGATACTTTGCTCTCCTTAACCTCAGAATTGTCTCCAACTGCAGTACTTCAGTCATATGCTTCTTCTCTGTTCATTTTCAGACCTGCACAGAAATTACTCCCACTAAAGCAGTAATCAGTTTCAGCTGTTACCAGGGCCCTTAAAGGAGGCAAGGAATAATAATAATCAGACAGGCCTATAGAGACAGGCTTATATAGATCAGATAGGCCTGTAGAGATCAGACAGGCCTATGGAGATCAGACAGGCTTATAAAGATCAAACCACGACCGGCTCCAGCTGACGGGCCGTGCTGCTAACGTCACCGGGTCGGGCTAACGATGCGTGAAAGCAGCAGTTCTCAAACTGGGTGCCGAAGCACACTGGGGTGCCGTTAGCGTATGCTAGGGGAGCCGTGGAAATAATCAAGTAAAGTTGGCTAAAAATTGTGAAATTATTAAAGAAGGAATGTAGATACTTGAAAGTTAAAAATCTAAGTTGTCTTTCCTAGCCACGGTCGAAAATAGTTTATTTATTGTTTTAGAACCACCGCGTTAACGCATCTTTAGCTCGACCTGGTGACGTCAGCAGCACGGCCTGTCAACTAAAGCCGGTCTTGATCAGACCTATAGAGATCAGACAGGCCTATAGAGATCAGGCAGGCCTATAGAGATCAGACAGGCCTATAGAGATCAGTCAGGCTTATAGAGATCAGACAGGCTTATAAAGATCAGACCTATAGAGATCAGACAGGCTTATAGAAATCAGACAGGCCTGTAGAGATCAGACAGGCCAGTAGAGATCAGACAGGCCTATAGAGATCAGACAGGCCTATAGAGATCAGACAGGCTTATAGAGATCAGACAGGCTTATAGTGATCAGACAGGCCTATAGAGATCAGACAGGCTTATAGAGATCAGACAGGTCTTTAGAGATCAGACATGTCTGTGCAGCAAAACTTATTTTCTTCCATTTGTACTCAGGTTCTTGCTCAGAGTAATGAGCATCGCATGCGAGTGCTGGGGAAAGCCCAGAAGGAAATCAGGTCATGGACTATAAAGGTAGAGAAAATCAAGGCCATCTATCACACTCTGAACATGTTCAAAGTTCATCAGAACAGCTTGATTGCCGAATGCTGGTTCCCCGTTAAAGCTGCTGATGATATCAGGAGGGCCCTCAATGTTGGGGAGGTAAATGCTTGCTGTTTTAGTAGTTTGGAGTGTTGTTTGTGATGTGTTGTTTTATTTTACATTGTTTTAGTGTTTGTGGATGTGTTGTTTTGTTTATTTGTATTTTCTCTTGTTTGGCTTGATGCTTATTTAAGCCTACAACCTTCTGACCAAGAGATGAGTGTCTTGCTGTACTAAGGCGGCTCCCAGGATCTTTAAGATAAATAAAGATTAGGGTCCCTTTTCCAGGCCTTTAGGCGTATTGGGAATATAAGGCTATACCTATATTTTATAGACTAATCGGCACCTGGTGGGTAATGTGGTCAGCATCACATTGGGTGCCTTTACTTCCCAGGACTGCACCTGGTACCCACTCAATTTTGGATCAACCTAGGAGTCAAGGTCATTTTTGAAAAATAAAAAAAGGTCTGGCTCCGTCAGGATGTGAACCCATCCATGACCTTCCAAATCCCAAGGCGGGCATCTAGCCTCCAATGCCAAGGCCACTTCCGGGTATTTGAGGCAACCCATATTTAACTAGAATGAAACTAAAAGGTTTAAAAAAAAAATAAGTAAAGTCAGGAGATGTGAACCAGCGTCATTGCACAATGTTATACACCATATGTGCTCTGCTAATAGAACGAACAGCTGATACGAAACTGTCCGCATGTGTTGTTGTCCACTCGCAACTCTGTAGCTACAGCGACGCCAGAGTGCTAACTCTAGTACCCATTACCTATAGGCTGGGGGAACCCCGGGAACTGCCCAGTTTCGAAGACGGGCCGTGGGCTGCAGCGAGTCGCAGCTGGATTTGAAAACGAGTCTCCTATCGACTGAGCAAACGAGAATGAAACTAAAGAAAAGCCACACTCCTATATATATATATATATATATATATATATATATATATATATATATATATATATATATATATATATATATATATATATATATATATATATATATATATCCTAGTCTGCATTAAAATGAGTCAACCCCATGCCTTTTACCTTTGCTTCTCAAGACATTTCCAGGCCATTTTAGGTTAGGTCTACAAATTAGCACAATTTGGACTCGAGAATGACTTAAGTCGCATAATTAAGGCTTGCAACTCGACTCGGAGTTGTATCCATCGGAGACATCATGTGATCTGTAGCTTTGACAACTTGGTACAACTGATCACTTTTTGTTTTTGTAAATTTATTGAAATAACAGTACCTTCAGTATGCAAATATATGTGCATTTTCAGTTCAGCTATTTACATACAAAATCAAGATCTAACAATTGTTGGCTGATGTTTTGTTATTATAACAGACTAACCATTTAAGTCCATAAGCATTGTTTCGTGCATGACTTGCAAATGACTTTATACATGAAGTGGATTGATTCAGAACTTGACTTGGAAGCCTTCTTGGTGACTTGTTACTTGACTTGGGACTTTGTGACAGTGACTTGGGACTTGGTGGCAATGATTTGAGACTCAGTGGCAGTGACTTAGGGCTTGGTGGCAGTGACTTGGGACTTGGTGGCAGTGACTTAGGGCTTGGTGACACTGACTTAGAACTTGGTGGCAGTGACTTGGGACTTGGTGACACTGACTTAGGACTAGCTGTCAGTGACTTGGGACCTGGTGACACTGACTTAGAACTTGGTGGCAGTGACTTGGTGACACTGACTTAGAGCTAGATGGCAGTGACTTGGGACTCAGTGACACTGACTTAGAACTTGGTGACAGTGACTAGGGACTCGGTGACACTGACTTAGGACTTGGTGGCAGTGACTTGGGACTCAGTAACACTGACTTAGAACTTGGTGGCAGTGACTTGGGACTCAGTAACACTGACTTAGAACTTGGTGGCAGTGACTTGGGACTCAGTGACACTGACTTAGAACTTGGTGGCAGTGACTTGGGACTCAGTGACACTGACTTAGAACTTGGTGGCAGTGACTTGGGACTCAGTAACACTGACTTAAAACTTGGTGGCAGTGACTTGGGACTCGGTAACACTGACTTAGAACTTGGTGGCAGTGACTTGGGATTCGACCTGGAACCTGAAGGGTTAGTCCAACCTCTAGAGACGTGCAGTTCTTCTTTGTGTATTTTCCCAGTCTGCATTAATAATGAGTAAACCTGTTGATGAACTGTTCACAGAAACAGAGCGGCAGTACAATCCCTAGTGTGATCCAGCCCATGGTGACGGATGAGAAACCACCCACTTACTACAACTGCAACAAGTTTGTCATTGGCTTCCAGCACATTGTGTCTTCCTATGGTATCGCCAGTTACGGAGAGGTCAATCCAGGTACAGTTGATATCTGTAATTCTCAAATATACCAAATGCTACATACAGCATGTTCCTGTAAGTAAGACTGGGTCGTATAATAATTTTTGGGCTCTCCTGTAAACTACGGCCGGTAGACAACAGTAGACGGCCGGTTAGTCGGAGTTCTGTCCCTTGGCTACAGTGCCGTCTACTGTTGTCTACCGGCCGTAGTTGACAGGAGAGCCAATTTTTGCTCTGAAAAGCACCGTAGGGCTTATTTTCAGGGTTATCTTTTTTTTTTTCTGTTCCTTGTACAGAAATCTACATTTATCCAAGTACAATGATCTACGTTTATTAAGAAATCTACAAGTATTGAAATATCTACATTTAAACATATCTTGATGAAACCTGTTAAAAGGATGTGATGGCTTTCCTTGATTTCTGTTGGTTTTTTCCCTAACACTAATAATGTCTAAAGAGGCTTTGGACATATGGTACCATGTTTTCCTGAAAATCAAACCAGGTCTTATATTAATTTTCACTTTATAAAATGCAGTTATTTACACGGGATGTCTAATTTTTTCCAGATACAAAAATCTAAGTTTATTCAATATTAAATTCTACACTTATTCAAATTCAGTCACGTCATCTTCTTCTGTAACATCGTCATAACTCTCCAAATCCTGAATTCCGGCCTGAATTCTTGCAACTCCATTTCCTGTAGAGCCATTTTCTCCAGTCTGTCGTGTTCAGCAATAGTTTTCCCTAAATGAGCATTTCTTGTCCTGTATTCCGGCTGGTGATTTTAACGGGCATTTTTTTTTTTTGAAAATAGTACTAGGAATTTTTGGGGGAAAAGATTACACTAGCCCATTTTATTATTGACCGATCGATGGATGATGTCAGCATCTCACTAACTGCGTCTACTTCCCTAAGCATATCCTGATACCAGTTGTAAGCTGAGTTGACCTGAAAGCTAGGTCAATTTCTTTATAAACTGCCTTGGTACAGATTTGAACTCATGACCACTGAAACAGCAGGCAAGTTTGTTACATACTGCTCTATCACAGCTCTCCCAATTTATTTTTTTTCTCCAGTTTTCACCATAAGAATATTGCTTGCTTCATTGTGTTGTGGTGTGCAGCTAGTCTGTGATATCTGCACCTTTCAAACCAACACCTCCTATTTCAGCAGATCCCTAATTAGTCGCCTTTTACATAATCCTTGTTAAAGATCAGTGGGTCTGTTTTTCCACCCCCCCCCAAAAAAAGTGGGGCCCCAAACCCACATGGGGACTTGATGGTGGAGCAGTTGATTGAAACAGAACTTCATTTTGTGAAAACTAAATTAATCCTTGTGATTATTTTCTTTTTGTAGCTCCCTATACAGTGATCACTTTTCCTTTCCTGTTTGCTGTCATGTTTGGTGACGCTGGGCACGGATTGATCATGTTCCTTTTTGGATTGTTCATGGTTCTGAAAGAGAAGTCATTAGGTAGCAAGAAAATGGGTAACGAGGTATGTACATCATTTGAAAAAAAAATTGTTTAGAGAGAAAGTATGAAAATGTAATCAGTCTCTATCTTCTTCTCTTCTTCTTTTACCATGGACAGCTAAAAAGTTTAATGAAGATGTCTTGAAATAATTTAACTCACAAGGAGAACTGATTACTTGCATCATCAGCGACTAGGTCATCCAGTGGCTTTGGCCGGTAGATGACTTCATTGTTGGTCAGGACAGTATTTGGGTCTGTCTCCTTTGATTGCATGAACACAGCAAGAGTTTTTTTTTTGTTTGTTTTTTTTCAAAGTTTCTTGGTGGCGTGCAGTGCTAAGCCATTGAGTATGGTGCAAATAACTTAGCCATGATTATAACCTAAAAGTGCCCCTTCGGGGATACTGGCTGATTTTTTGCTGAAGTTTTTTTCTTAATTTTCATTGGTCATTAAAAACAAATTATGCAACTGCTCACAACAGTTGTGGCGTGAATAGAAAGATTGACCTTAATTAAATAAACTAGTAGCATATATCTTGAAAACTAGAGCCAGTCAACATTTTTTTTAATGTGATTTTCATTTTCAGCACACCAAAACTAGTTTGATTAGCTATTTTCATTTCTGGTACATTCTGTTTGTTAACCAGTGTTGTTACTGATTTAACAGATAGCAAATACCTTCTTCAGAGGGCTTTGGAAGGTTAAGATCAGCTGTTTTCATTTCTGGTATATTTTGGTTGTTGACTAGTATTATTATTGATCAACAGATTGCAAATACCTTCTTTGGAGGACGATACATCATCATGATGATGGGTCTGTTCTCCATCTACACTGGGTTGATTTACAACGATGTCTTCTCCAGGTCTCTGAACATCTTTGGCTCTCAATGGAAACCAGTCACATTGTATGTAGTGTATTATAAAATCTTGACTGTCAGACTGTTTTATATGTGTGTGTGAGAGAGAGAACTGATTGTCAGACTGTTTTATATGTGTGTGGGAGAGAGAGAGAATTGACTGTCAGACTGTTTTATATATGTGTGTGTGAGAGAGAGAGAGAACTGATTGTCAGACTGTTTTATATGTGTGTGAAAGAGAGAGAACTGATTGTCAGACTGTTTTATGTATGTGTGAGAAAGAGAACTGATTTCCCAGATCAGACATTCTACATTCTTTGGTCATGTCATGAGGAAGAGAAAACTGGAGTACATTATGACAGTGGGAAAGTTGGAGGAGAAAAGAAGCAGAGGGAGACCGAGAGAAAAGATGCTGGACAGTTTGGCATCAGGGCATGGAGGATCATCTGTGTCAGAGTTGACTGAAAGTACACGAGACAGTGGATAGACATGACTACCAACGCCATATGACATGGACTTTAAGAAGAAGAAGAGTGTGGCTCGGGCTTAGAGGTTAGTGAATGCGTTTAACAGTATCATTTGATCTTCCTCTTACTGGGTTTTTTTTTTTCTTTTTTTAATTAATTGTCCTTGTGTCTTTTGGACATCTGTAAGAGAGATGTACTGGGAAAGAGGTCAGAGGCCTCACTATATAATATTCCCAAGCACAGCATTCATTGCAGCCAGCCTTTAGTCTGGAGACGGTACACACATTTTGTTAATGTGTAAAATTGATTAGCCAATTTGTTTATGTGTCTCGTTCTTCTACTTCACTGTTTTCTACTTCTTCCTTGTTAGCCCTTGAAAGGATGGTTAGATAAACTCCAAGTCTCTACTAGTCAACAAAACCAAAAAAAGAAACTACTTAAATTGACACTAAATCTGCACTAGCAGAGGAATATCTGCTAGATTGACACTAAGTCTGTACTGACAGGGAAAAATCTGCTAGATTGACACTAAGTCTGTACTGACAGGGAAAAATCTGCAAGATTGACACTATGTCTGTACTGACAGGGAAAAAACTGCTAGATTGACACTAAGTCTGTACTGACAGGGAAAAATCTGCTAGATTGACACTAAGTCTGTACTGACAGGGAAAAATCTGATAGATTGACACTAAGACTGTACTGACAGGGAAAAATCTGCTAGATTGACACTAAGTCTGTACTGACAGGGAAAAATCTGCTAGATTGACACTAAGTCTGTACTGACAGGGAAAAATCTGCTAGATTGACACTAAGTCTGTACTGACAGGGAAAAATCTGCTAGATTGACACTAAGTCTGTACTGACAGGGAAAAATCTGCTAGATTGACACTAAGTCTGTACTGACAGGGAAAAATCTGCTAGATTGACACTAAGTCTGTACTGACAGGGAAAAATCTGCTAGATTGACACTAAGTCTGTACTGACAGGGAAAAATCTGCTAGATTGACACTAAGTCTGTACTGACAGGGAAAAATCTGCTAGATTGACACTAAGTCTGTACTGACAGGGAAAAATCTGCTAGATTGACACTAAGTCTGTACTGACAGGGAAAAATCTGCTAGATTGACACTAAGTCTGTACTGACAGGGAAAAATCTGCTTAGATTGACCCCAAGTGTACTAGTAGGGAAAAATCAGCTAGTTTGAACCCGTCTGTACTTGTTGGGAAAGATCTCCTTAAATTGGCCCATATGTCTGTACTGGTTGGGGAAAATCTGCTTAAATTGACCCCCAGGTCTGTACTGGTTAGGGACAATCTGTTTAAATTGACCCAAAGTCTGTAATAATAGGAGAAAAAAATCCTGCCATTTCTGGGGATTGAACCCAGACCACTATCTTTGCAGACAAGTATACTAACAACTGTGCATCTATATCGTAAATATTGGCAGGTCAACTTGTCTGTTCTTGCCAGGAAAGTAGGTTCTTGCTGATGTATGTCTGCATCTGACCTCTCCCATTTACAATGAAATGATTCAACCTGTACTATGGAATATGAAGATTTAAAATTAAGAGGGCTGATTTTATTGCACTGGTTTTTATCCCAAAGGGCTTAGTTTCGCTCCAGTTGAGTTGAGTTGAGTTGAGTTGAGTTGAGAATTGACATCACAGCCCTGGGGAGCTTCCTGTGTGGGTCTCCAGGCCCCATATTGGGAGGAAAAGAATTAGACCCACTGCCACCCCTGAACAGCGGGTCATAAACGACTAAATAAGGGTCTCTTTGAATTTGGAGTGCATCTGCATGAGAGGCAAAGAACCAACAGTCTGCTTACAAAGAATTCAGTGTGTTAAATGGATGTGCACTCAAAAATCAATTTATAAGAAAGACTTAAAGTCCGGAGGCTGACAAACGGCCAGAACTTTCCACCAGTTTGTAGTCATTGAATGTGACTAAGAAGAAAAAGAAATGCATGAGGCACACAGCTTGACCACTTAGCCATGTGGATCTATGAATAATGAGATGTAAGTTACACACGATTTTCTGTTCATTTCAGAGAAAAAGATTTGAGAATAAATGAAGATATTCAGCTGGATCCTAAATATGACCACATCAATGGCACAGCATACTTCTTTGGAATTGACCCAGTAAGATTATAGTCATTGCTCACTCATTGCTGTGTAGAATATGTGAACTGGTTAATGATAATCTGTCACTCATTTAACACTGAGTTATAGAACATATGAACTGGTTAATGATAATCTTTCACTCATTTAACACTGAGTTATAGAACATATGAACTGGTTAATGATAATCTTTCACTCATTTATCACTGAGTTATAGAACATATGAACTGGTTAATGATAATCTGTCACTCATTTAACACTGAGTTATAGAACATATAAACTGATTAATGATAATCTGTCACTCATTTAACACTGAGTTAAAGAACATATGAACTGGTTAATGATAATCTTTCACTCATTTAACACTGAGTTATAGAACATATGAACTGGTTAATGATAATCTGTCACTCATTTAACACTGAGTTATAGAACATATGAACTGGTTAATGATAATCTGTCACTTATTCAGTATTGAATTATAAAACATATGAAGTGATTAGTTATGATTTCATTCACTCAACATTCATTTACTCAACTGGTTAGTTGTAATCTTTCACGCACTCAACTTTTAGTTTTAGAACATGTGAACTGGTCAGTTATGATCTTTCACTCACTCAACATTCAGTAAAAGAACATGTGAATTGGTTAGTTGTAATATTTAACTTGCTAAACATTCATTTATAGAAGTTATGAACCTGTTAGTTATGATCTTTCACTTGCTCAACATTCAGTTACTCAACATCTGAACTGGTTAATTATAATCTTTCACTTGCTCAACATTCAGTTACACAACATCTGAACTGGTTAATTATAATCTTTCACTTGCTCAACATTCAGTTACACAACATCTGAACTGGTTAATTATAATCTTTCACTTGCTCAACATTCAGTTACACAACATCTGAACTGGTTAATTATAATCTTTCACTCGCTTAACATTAATTATAGCAAATCTGAATCAGTTAAACAGAATAGGACAGGGAAATTAACATTACGCTTGTAATGTGGTCAACATCACACCACCCACCTGTACTTCCCACGACTTTACCTGGTACCCATTTTAGGCTGGGTCAGTCTGGGATCGAGGGTCATTTAAAGAAAATAAATGCCATGCTTAGTTCGGATTTAAACCTATGACCTTTGGATTCACAGGCAAGTGTCTAGCCCTACATCAAGGCAGCCAACATCGAAGGTAGACGGTCATAATTTTTGTGGTCATGTTATGAGAAGAGAGAAGCTAGAACATGTGATGGCAGGAATCATTTATGGAAGGAGAGGTAGAGAAAGGCATCACAGGAAGATTCTTTACAGCCTTCCAGAACATCCATCAGAGAGAGTGTACAACCAAGAAAAGAGATAGTGTACAACCAAGAAAAGAGATAGTGTCCATCCAAGAAAAGAGATAGTGTACATCCAAGAAAAGAGAGAGTGCACAACCAAGAAAAGAGATAGTGTACAGCTAAGAGAAGAGATAGTGTGCAACCAAGAAAAGAGATAGTGTACAACCAAGAGAAGAGATAGTGTGCAACCAAGAAAAGATAGTGTACATCCAAGAAAAGAGATAGTGTACATCCAAGAAAAGAGATAGTGTACATCCAAGAAAAAAGATAGTGCATGTTGGAGAGCCATTTCAGCCAACCTTCAGTGTGGAGATGGCACATGATTGACAATGAATATGTTTTTTGTAAGGTTTTGTCCGGTTATTTAGGAGATGTTTTTATATGTAAAATAGCACTATTTGAATACTTTTGCAGATCTGGCAGGGTGCTAAAAATAAGATCTTGGTGCTAAACTCTCTGAAGATGAAGATGGCCATAATTCTTGGCGTCATTCACATGTTGTTTGGAGTGAGTCTGAGTGTCTTCAACCATATGTAAGTGTTGGAATTATGTGACCTTTGCTACAGCCAGATATACTATAAGATCATGCTAGGTTATCCAGTGGGAATACTCATAAACTGCATTTGTTTCCCACCTTCTAGGATTGAGTCTTGAAAGAGTAACACCCAGCGACTTAAAGAGACACTATTCAGATGAAAATTCAACACGAACAAATCTCAGCATCTCTATTTGACATTATAATAGCCAGAAAAAGCTGTGTCAGGCAAAGGCTGTAACTTAAAAAATGTAGATAAAACTACTTGGGTGGTAACAACTAGATGGAACACAGAAAGTTGGAAGATGATTTCAGGCACTAGGGTGGTGAAGCACAAGAAGTTGGAATAACAGTTTGAAATACAAAACTAACAGTTATCTCTGAGACAAAATATACAAATTTGCAGGTTATCAGAAGCCTTTTTTGGCAGTGATGAAACGTCACAAGTTAGCTTGGTTCGGGCACTTGGTGAGACATGATTTGATTGCAAAGACTGTGCTTCAAGGAACATTGGGGTGGGGTGGGGGTAGTCGAAGAAGAAGAGGGCAGAGAAGAACCTGGAATGACAATATCAAGAAATGGACAGGACTAAGTTATCGTACACTTATTCCTCAAGTGGAAGACAGAGAAAGATGGTGGGTTTTTTATGCTAGTGCTTCCATCAATACACCTCCACGACCATAACGGGTCAAGGGTTATGTAATGTTATGTTGGAATATATGGAGTTAATCTGATAACTGAATAAAACAAAGGAAGTAAGAATATGATTTCAGATACAGGGGTTGTGAGATACATGAAGTTAAAATAACAGTTTAAAATACATGGAGTTAATCTTAAGAACTGAAAAAGACAAAGGAAGTAACAAAGAAAGTAAGGCAATGCTTTCAATCACTGGGGTGGTGAAAGACAAAGAGTTGAAATAACATGATAAATGGAGTTAATGTTTCAACTGGATGGGACAACAACAGAAAAGTAAGGTAATGATTTCATGTACTGCGAAAATGAGACACAAGAAGTTACAATAACAGTTTGGAATACTGAGAGTTAATGTTACAGCTGGATGGCATAAAATAAATAAAGAAATGATTTCACATACTGGGATAGTCAAACCTGAGGAGCTGAAATAATGGTTTTGAATACATAGAGTTAATGAAACAATTGAATAGGACACACACACACAAAAAAAGATAATACTTGTGTGGTGAGACCCAAGAAGTTGAAATGATAGTTTTTAATAAAGAAAGTTAAAGTTCCAAGTGGATAGGGCACAAAAGTAAGATAATTATTTCAGCTTCTAGGGTGATGAAACATTATGGCATAAAGGGCGTTGAATTAACAGCTAAGAGTTAATCTAACAACTAATTGTATGGAACAAAGGAAGTAACATGATTTTAATACTGGGGTTGTGAAACATGAAAGACAAGAAGTTGAATTAACAGTTCGGAATGTTTATGTTTATCTAACGGATCAAAATCATGGCACACGGGTGTAACCATTAAGTGCTTCAGTCTTCCTCTAACTCACGCCTGAGTCCGAAGAATCTCAGCACTGTGCACAAACTCTGTTGCACCTGCGAGGATCCTGAAATACTTTGGATAGATTTTTAACTCCAAATTTTCTCCGGTCAGCGCCGTTAGGCGACTCTTTTCGATTTTCCACTGCCAAGGTTTTTATTTTTACGTGTGCAACAATACACACAGGCATTCGGTTTTTCTGCCCAAAGACCGGGGAAAATTATTAGAAATCCATGTGAAAAAATCCCAACCTTCACTGGGGCTTGAACCCGAGACCTATAGCACTCGAGGCGAACACCATGACCGAAGACCAAGCAGCACAGTTCTGAATACAGGTAGTTAATAAAACAACTAGGTCGGACAGAGAAAGTAAAAACAATATTTCAGGTGCTGGATTGGTAAGACACAAGTAGTTGAAATAATAGTTTTGAGTACATGTAAGTAATCTGTCAGCTCTGTGGCTAAGTCGATGCGAACGCTTCGTAATGCCGGGATGCCGGGTTCGATCCCAGCTGCGGGCCATGCGCCTTGCGTTGGTTTCGACAGTGGTATCAAGAAAGCTGACTGTCCAGAAAGCAGTGGCAAACTACTGGACATAAATTTGCCTAGAAAAACCACACAACAGCCAGGGTCTTTTGGGGTTGGTTCTGCAATATCCTGTAAAGGATACACAAAGTAGGTAATCTAACAGATGAATATGACAAAGGAAGTAAGAATATGAACGCAGCTACAAAGGTGATTATGATCCACAGTAACGCAGTGGCTAGATACTCATGTGCCAGCCTGAAGGTTTTGAGTTTAAACCCTCATTGAGGAAGATTTTCTTTAGTCAACAAATTTTCAAAAGTTATTTGTATCAGAATTTAGATGCACCATTTCTCATTGATTTTATCATGCTGATTTAATCATGCTGATTTAAAACATCATGATAAAATTCACCAGTTGGCTCAGAGTTTTTATTTTTAAAATAATGAATATACATTACAGTTAAAAGTTATGCATGTTTAATTTTGTGGGATGAATAGTTAAACTTTCTACTTTAGCATTATAAAAATTGTGGTTACAAACTCAGTTAATATATATAAAAAAATTAAAACATTATCTAAAATTTGCATGTAATGTTTTAAAAAAGCACATTGAACCCAATTCATCATTATTTAGTCGCTGTTCTAGCTCTCTTTGCTTGCTTCTTGAAGTCAGTCGACGAGGTGCTTCTCTTCCAACAGAGACACGAATATGAGTGTATTTTTATGAGAAAACGGTTAAGAATATATCGTAACATGACCTTCTTCTCCTTCTTCTTCAGCATTCCGAGCCCTTGAGGTTCATTGCTGCAGATATCACCAGCCTCCATTCATCTCTCTGGTTGGCTTTTTCTTTCCAGTTGGTGACACCAAATATTTGCAGGTCTGTCTGGATATTATCTCTCCATCGTTTTATTGGTCTGCTTTGTGGTCTACGACCATTCATCTCCCTTGTGTATACAGTTTTTTACTTCTCTGTCATCTGACATTCTTTTAATATGCCCCAACCATTTCAGTTTATTAGCTCTCATGATGCCAGTTATCAGTGGTGATTTAAACAGATTATGAATTTCGTTGTTGCTATAACATGACCTTACTTTTTTTTTTTTTAGTTGATTGTTTTTTTTTTTAATTTTTATTTTGTTTCATTCTTTAGACATGTAACATGACCTTACTTTCTTTTTAAACTTTTTGTTTTTATCCCACAGCCATTTTAAGAATTACATTGATATTTTTGTGAAGTTTATTCCTGAACTTCTGTTCTTGGGCTGCCTGTTTGGCTACTTGGTCGTTCTTGTCTTCTATAAGTGGATCATGTTTGATGCTGTCAGCTCCAAGTGTGCTCCGTCGCTGCTTATCCGTAAGTTATCTTTTACATTTTATTGTCCACATGTAACATTTTAATATATCTTGATACCTTTTACTTTGTTTGTTTGTTTCTTTTGTTGTTGTTTTTGTTTGGCCAAACAAAATCACAGTAGAATAACTGAAGAGGAAAACAAAATGTTCATCACTGGTAAACATTATCAAAGGAAGAAGATGGTGGGAGCTTAGACATGTTTGCAGGATGCCTCCTGACACTTGACAAAGGGGCTGAGTGGTCTCGAGATATGGTGTCCGCTTCAAGTGCTGGAGGTCCCGGGTTCAATCCCTGGTGAAGGCTGGGATTTTTTATTGTGGACGTCTAGTAATTTCCCCTGGTCTCTGGGTAGTAAGATTGGATGCCATGTGTATTCTTGCGCACGTAAAAAAATCCCTTGGCAGTTGGAAATAGAAAAAAGGAGCCTAACGGCGCTGCCTGGGCAAAATTTTGAGTTAAAAATCTACCCAAAGTATTTCAGGATCCTCACCGGTGCAACAGAATTTGTGCACTGCGCTGAGATTCTTCAGACACAAGGCTTGAGTTAGAAGTAGAACGGAGCATTTATGGGTTACACCCCTTGTGCCATAATGTTGATCCATCTAATAAACATAAACAAAAACTTGGCAAAGTCAGCTTTCTGATTGGCAGCAGATTGTCAGAGGAGATATGGACAACCCAAGGAAACCTAGAGAAAGACAGCAGAAAGGGAAATGAAGGAATGTAAAATGACAAGGGATACCATAGGTTAAAAAAAAGCAACAGACCAGCATTGATGGAGATCACATGTAAATGCTATTTGTGTGAAAGTGATGTGAAGAGTATATAGATATATAGGTCTTTTTTTTTACTGAGGTTTGTTTAGAAACCCCTGTCAAAACCAGCATCGATTTCACCGATTAAAAAAAAAATAATTAAACCAAATTAAAATCGAAACAACAGAAGGGAAGTGTCTGTGATGATCCTAAATGTAACTATGAGAGACAGGATCAGAAATGACAATATCAAAAATCAGTTTCACTTTTATATTTCTTCATCAGAGATTATATCAATATGTTCACTTTGAAGTATGAAGAGGATTAAAGTTTCATATTCCTTGATCAAAGGTTACATAAACATGTTCACGTTAAAGTTTCCTCTTCCTCAAAGTTCATCCTTTAAAAGGGCAGTTAGCACATTGTGTTGTTGCTATTGTTTACAGCTAAGCTGCAATTTATGTGCCTTTTGGTTCAACACATCTGATTTTAGCAAACCCCCTGATTCATCGGTTCTCAACTTGTGGGTCACAACCCTTTTTTTTTTAGTCAAACAACCCTATCATAGGGGTCGCCAAAGACCATTGCAAAACACATAGTCATTAAAGTTATGAAGTAGCAACGAAAATAATTGTATGGTTGGGGCGTCGCCACAACATGAAGGACTGTATTAAAAGGTTGTGGCTTTCGGAAGGTTGAGAACCCCTGCCCTAATTAGTCACAATATATAACATGCTTGTTAATGACAGTGCCCCCCCCCCCCCACCCCCGCTCAAAACAGAGCCTCAGAGCCCACACAAGGAATGTTAATGTATAAAGAGGAGGAAGTTTTCATATTCTTTCTTCACAGTATACACCAAAATGTTTGTGGGGAAGTGTAAAAACTAGTAAGCTTTCAAATTCTTCATGATAGATTACATCAACATGTTCACGGTAATGTAAGAAAAGGAGTAAAGTTTCATATTCTTTCATGATAGATTACATCAACAAGTTTATGGTAAAGTGTAAAAACTAGTAAGGTTTCAAATTCTTTCATGATAGATTACATCAACATGTTTATGGTAAAGTGTAAAAACTAGTAAGGTTTCAAATTCTTTCATGATAGATTACATCAACATATTTATGGTAAAGTGTAAAAACTAGTAGGGTTTCAAATTCTTTCATGATAGATTACATCAACATGTTTACGGTAAAGTGTAAAAACTAGTAAGCTTTCAAATTCTTTCATGATAGATTACATCAACATGTTTATGGTGAAGTGTAAAATCTAGTAAGGTCTCATATTCTTTCATGATAGATTACATCAACATGTTTATGGTGAAGTGTAAAATCTAGTAAGGTTTCAATTCTTTCATGACAGATTACATCAACATGTTCATGTTAATGTATAAAGAGGGGTATAGTTTCATATTCTTTCTTTCTTTCTTTCTTTCTTTTGTTTAAATGATCATGTTAAGGATAAAGAGATGTAAAGTTTCATTTTCTTTTTTTTTTGTTGTTGCTAGAATGTTCATGTAAAGTGTTATAATCTTTGATCACAGATTACATCAATATGTTCATGTTGAAGTATAATACGAATGAATGTGACCCACAAGCTATCTTTTACAAGGGTCAGGTAAGTGTCATTTTCACTTCAATCTTAAAAAAAAAAGTAAGTAAATGATCTTTTACATACCATTGGTGTATCGGATATATGCAGCTAGATCCATTGTTTTAGACCAGTCTGCACTCCTTAAATAATGTGGTCAGTATCATGTCAGCCATCTTTACTTCCCAGGATATTACTTTATACCAGTTTAAGGCTTTGACCCCAAGATCAGGCCAGCCTGAAAGGGGTGCCAGGTAAATTCCTGGGAAGTAAAGGTGGCTGGCATAATGCTGACTACAACACCCACGGATGTCGATTTGTATTTAAAATATAGGTCCAGCACTTTAAGCTCAATATGCCTGATGGTGTGAAAGAGAGTCCTTTACTTGACTTACTTTTACTATATACCCAGTACACATGTGGGGGGGGGGGGGTGGACAAGAGTCCTAAACCCAGGTCCGTTATACAAATCTACCATGAGGTAAGTTCAAATCCAAGACTTTCAGGCTGTCATGTAAACGTCTAGACACTGCGCTATCGCAGCTTTATTTCTATCATAGCCTTGTCGCCCTGAGAAGACTAAATCCTGACACTTCCCATTGTGACAGTCATGTAAATACTGATATATCAGCCATGTTTGCAGTGATCTGTTTTTTTTTTAAAAAGCATTGGTTCTGTGTGTGCCTGCAAAGTGTTGAATAGACTGGGATATAAATATGTTAACAAAAATAGATGGGATGGAGAGGGGGGGGGGGAGGGTAAACTTGTTGACCCCAATAGCTTTTATAAAGCCAGGTTGATGTCATATTTTCCCATAAGCCTCAGTGATGCAGATCATAGAGTCACGACATGAGTCACCAAATAGTTATTGTTTTTAGATGAATGTATTCCATTTAATGCTTAATTCTGTTCATGTTTATTGATTTTATATATATTTATATATCGCTGTGTGTGTGTGTGTGTGCGTGCGTGTGTGCATGCATGCGTGCTCGCAGAGATTGTTAGTCATTAGTCTAGAGTTCCAACATCACTGCAGATGGTTCACCCAGCCCAAATTGGTTACAGTGTAATGTTTCGGGAAGCGAAGGAGGCAGGCGTAATATTCACCACATCATCCATCCGGTGCTAATTTCTAGTTCTAGAAAAATATAGATCTAGCACTATATGTTTGATGCCCCAGAAGACATGAAAAAGGTTGTGTAATTTCTTTTTTACAGGTCTGGGGTCAACTTGACCTAATAAAAATTAGGTATTAGACTTTCCAGAATTTTATGGAAATTCTCGGGAAATGAAAGTAAATGAAGAATTGAACTGGCCACACTACCTGATATATCATGGCCTAGAATATGTGAAAGCCTGACACATCACAGCTCGGTGGCTCAGAGGTTAAAGATGTTTAAACAGTTTCATGATTCTCAAGTACTAGGGTTCAGTTTCCGCAGTGGGTGGTATTTCAAACAAAAAAGTTCTCATGGTTTTCAGATAGTAGTATGAGAATCATTATGCAGAAGATATTGGGGCCTTGCCATGAAATATTCAGGAGCCACTATGGTATAGTGACTAGATGCTCGCCTACGGATCAGAAGGTCATGATTTCAGGCCCTGACGGAGCGTGACCTTTTAAAAAAAAATTTCCCCACCTGCCAGTCGACCCAGCCTTAAATGGGTACCAGGTAAAGTCCTGGGAAGTAAAGGCAGCTGGTGTGATGCTGACCTCATCATCCACCAAGTGCAGATTGGTCTATAAAATATAATATCTAGCCCTATATGCCCAGTACACTGGAAGGTGTGTAAAAGGCCTTTTACTACATAATATTCCATCCCAACAGCAGTACCTGCCATGGGAATATCTTTATTTAAAAAAAAAAAAAATTTTCTGTTTGCTTTGGTGCAGCAAGGGGTACAGATCACTATGCTTTTGTTGGCCGTGCTTTCAATTCCTGTGCTGCTGATTGTCAAGCCAGTGGTTCTGATAGTAACACGCAATCGTCGCCAGGCTGGGGTAAGAAATTCATTCTATTGACCATTATTCTTATGAAATTCATAAACTGTTCTAACCTTTATTTTTATGTCAGGTGTTTGACGCTACGAGTCTGCAGATTATCTGGTAGACGCTTCAGTTGCTGTGACTGATCCGATGCTGGACAAAAGCAGTGTCATCAGGCATGCATGATGCCTATCACAAAGACCGAAATGGCAAAATATATGATTCTGTATCCCTGTCCAAGCTGATGAACATTGGGTGCTCATGTTTGGCAGCTCCTGGTTGCATCCTCATGTTCATGCCCTTTGGGGACATGCAACGGAATCAGTAGAGAAACAAGATTATAATGGCCTGGAGAGAATGAGGCACCTGGCTGTAACCAGAGGGTCTGGCCGGCTCACTACACTCAGAGGAAAGGCAAGACGGACATATAACCAGACTGTGACTGGTACCATCAGTACTGGAATTCTGTGATGGCTGCTGAAGATAAGGACAGAGCATGCATGGGAATGCCTGGAGTGCTGTGAGGTCAATTCTTGCTCAACTTTCATATCCTTTACAGGACGTTGCAGGACCAACCCAATCATTTTTTGTCTGTTGTGTTTTTTCTGTGCAGATTTTACATTCATTAGTTTACCATTGCTTTCTGAGCGATCAGCTTTTGGGAGCACTATTGAAACCAATGCAAGGCGGTCTACTGCCAAATCGCCTGCAGCTGGGATCTAACCCTGCATTCGGGCACTAACCTGCTTCTTGGTGATTTTTAAAGTTAAATTATTTTATTGCAAGTATGATATTAGACGTCACAGTGAGCTGAATTTGTTGTAATTATGATATTAGATAACAGAGTGGGATAATTTCATTCTGTTTATATTCTTCTTCTTCTTCTTTTTCTTCTTCTTCTGTGTTCAGTCTTGAAAGAGCAGTTGGTACATTATGTTTACGGCTAGGCTGCAATATCTTTGCCTCACTGACCTCTCTGTTTTCAGCAGATCTTTAAATAGCCATCCTTTATTGACTTGTTTTTGAACTAAGACCAAGTCACAGTTTTTGCACTGGACACTACAGACTCAAAAAACACTCACATAAAGTGGGTATGGGCCAAAAAGTGCCTTCGTGCTGGTATGGCATGCGGAACATATGGCAATACCCAGGAACTGACAACTAAGCTTTGGGGAAACCTAAGAGACCTTACAGTTTATGACCCACAATTATGATACAGATTATTGACTTGTTTGCTAAGTGGCAGTTAACTATCATGGAACTCATACGGGGAGTAGTTGCAGTATAAAATGATACAGTTATTTTTGTTTTTAACTAAAATTACAATTTAAGTTAGTATTATGAGAATTATATGCGTATCAAAAGTTAAAAATGTGATCACATTGTTGAATTTTTAAAAATATTTTTTTTTAAAGCTGATTTTGTTTTCTTACTTCCAGATGCGAGATGTCTATCATTCCTCAGACCCATTGCTGTCCAATGAGATTATGCCCGCAGAGGTAAGCATGTTAATGGCAGTATCTCTATACACAGATAGCTGCTTGTACACCAAGTTATGAGAGACGCAAGTGCAGACAACACAGGCCACTTTAGTGCCTGTGCTTTTTTAAATAAATGTATGATTTGTAATGGTTACTTTTAGAAGTAGTCTAGACTTCAGGTTTATCTGTTCTTATTTCTCTTCCTGCAGTGATCTCATTGAAGTGTTAGGAGGAAATTTAAGGATACTCATTGTTCTCTTTCTAATGTCCATTCCATGTGTTGCGCTTTCTTTTCTCTTACTCTATGTTTGGTCTTTCTGCAATAGTTTAGTATCGGGGCATTCTTGTAAGGCCACACTGTTTCATTTATTTCTTTAGTTCTTTAATTGTAAAACAGATTTCAGTCCTAGTCTTGTTTTATTTTGTTTATTTTAAAATGTAACTTTTCTAGTTACCCTAGGTCCTTTCCAGAACATCACTCTCATCACAGTCTGTCTGAAAAAAACTTGGTCTTTCGCCAGCTCTCCCGCCTTATGCACTTCCTACCCAATACGTCACTTATATCCTGTGCCCATTTACGTGCTGGTCGGTCCCTGCCCCTCTTTTCTGGTACAATGCCTTCTGTTATTTTTTTTTCTAATCTCCCATGGCCCTTGATAACGCCAAAATATTTTAGTTTCCAAGACAAGATGCTGTTTACTAGCCAGTCTTCTTGAAATTCAGATCTTTCTGGATGTCATTATTTTTTTTCCTCTTTGTCCATCATTATTTGATTGGTTTTTTTATCTCCATGAAATATGACCTATTTTTCGAAAAATCCACAACTCCAGTCTCATGTGAACTGTTTTATTCTGGTTTATTGTTAGGTGTTTACCCTGTTTAGTATGGTTGACTATACATAGCATTTGACATTTCTTTTTTTAAACTACTGTCTGCCTGGATGTCACTTAATTTTTTTTAATGTTGTTGAACATGTCTTTTCTTTTGGAATTTTATCTCACTTCTGTTATCATCCGTAATTACAAGATCTGTTGTGTTTTATTTTGACACATCTCCCAGGCCTTTATTCAGTTTTCTGATTGCTAATTCACTGTTTTTTTTTTTTAAACCCCATATAGTAGGCAGTTATTTTTTTTTTTAAACTGATACCTAGATATATTTTATAAACTTGCCTCAAAAGTGATCTTTCGGGAGCCTGAAGATGTTTTTTGGACCATCTTTTCTTTGGAATTATTACATGTGTGTTGCAGCCAACAACATCCCCTTTATTTTCCAGGTCCTCATTTCAGCTTTCTAATTGACTATTTATTGTTCACGTTTCTGCACCGTGCAGTAGAGTGACCAGTTACATAATTGTCCATTTACCTTGGAAGCGATCTTTTACATGCAGACCGCATGGTTTTTTCTCATCACTTAGTTAGTTAGTCGGCAGATTATCCTCATTGCACATTGAACCATTCAGTCCATAAGTGCTCGAATCCCCTCCTTGGTAAATCCTGCAGCGTGTAGGGGCTCACGACACCAATTCTGTGTTGGTTTCTTATTCTTCTTTGGCTTCCTGCATAGTGCTCTTGTCTGGCCACCTCCCTTTTAACATGTTGTTCTTGCAGTCTCTCATCACTTATGGTGTAGTTAGTTAATATATCTGAAAGTGATCTTTTACAAGCCTCAGCTTAATGATTGATGTCAGTTAATAACACATTATGTGCTTTAACTGCACATTACATGAAATATGGATGCAGACACTAGTAAAAAAGTGAGTTAAATAACCCTTACAAGGTTTCTGCCCTGTATTATAGGGTTAGAACTCACAGAAATGTCCGTTAGCCTTGAAAGTGATCTTTTACAAGCCTCAGCTTAATGATTGATGTCAGTTAATAACACATTATGTGCTTTAACTGCACATTACATGAAATATGGATGCAGACACTAGTAAAAAAGTGAGTTAAATAACCCTTACAAGGTTTCTGCCCTGTATATAGGGTTAGAACTCACAGAAATGTCAGTTAGCTTGAAAGTGATCTTTTCCAAGCCTCGCTTTCAGAGCTCGTGATTCTCTCTCATCATTTGTAGTACAGGTTGTTAATAACAGCATTATATTGCAATCATTAACTACACTCGCTGGCCATCATGGCAGCCACTTTTACTTCCCAGGACATTTCCTGTTACCCATTTTAGGCTTAGTCGACCTGGGAGCCCTAGGTCAGTTATGAAAATCTGCATTGATACAGATTCGAACACATTTCCTTTGGGTCTTCACTTAAGTTTCTAGCCACTGCATTACCGTGGCTGAAGCAAACACTTGTGGGAAGCGTAATTTATATAAATTTTGCCACATTTAACAAGATAAAAAAATGGGCTATTAAAAAAATGGGCTATTAGAAAATATTTATCTTCAAAATGATAATTCATTCAATAAAACATGTTGCAAATTAATTAAACTGTAGTTCAATATGTGTATAAATCTACTCGATAACAATTGTTACACAGACCAGCCACGCCAGCCTCAAAAAACGGGAATTTCCGTTTCAGCTGCATGGCCTTATATCTGAAGTTGGCCGTGGCTTATAATAAACAGACTATAGAAATTTGAAAAATAAAATCATGTAATTTTATTTACAAAATAAAATGTTACATGTTCTTTCCCTTATTGAAACCATTGGGTTCTTCTCTGTGTGTAGCCCCCTGTTTTCCATGTGAATCATAATTTTTCTGTGCAGTTCTTTAATTTACATGTGATTCTCTGTTTATCAGATACTCCATGTTTTCCATGTGGCTCCCCATTTTCCGAGTGATTCCTTATCTTCTGTGTGATTCCGTATTTTTTCAAATGGATCCCTGTTTTCCATATGATTCCCTGTGTTCCATATGATTTCCTGTTTTCCATGTCGTTCCCTGAGTCACTCATCCACTTACCTATGCTTTCTATCTGCAGCATACAATCCACACTAAGAAATCAATTTTGGGGAGATATTTATTGATTGATTTTAGTACGCTGTGATTGATTTTGTTAGATACTGATTGGCTGATTTGTTAGATATTAAATGATTGACTGTGGAAGACTTTTTAAACAAAAGCACAAATTTTGCTTGTAAATTGACACGCTGCTTTTCTGTTGTGCTCATGGCAACTTTGATTGTCATTAATTAACTCTGTCAGTACCAGTTAATAGTTAATTTAACTCTTTCTATCCCTGAAAAATTTAAATTTAAAGAAGAAGAGTGGCAATAAGTTAAAACAGAGCACTATATGATAGAAGTAACTAAACCTGCTCACTGTATGATTGTAGTAACTAAACCTGCTCACTGTATGATAGAAGTAACTAAACCTGCTCACTATATGATATAAATAACTAAACCTGCTCCTATAGGATAGAAGTAACTCAACCTGATCACTATTTGATAGAAGTTACTCAACCTGCTCACTATATGATAGAAGTAACTCCACCTGCTCACTATATGATAAAAGTAACTCAACCTGCTCACTATATGATAGAAGTAACTCAACCTGCTCACTATATGATAGAAGTAACTAAACCTGCTCACTGTATGATTGTAGTAACTAAACCTGCTCACTGTATGATAGAAGTAACTAAACCTGCTCACTATATGATATAAATAACTAAACCTGCTCCTATAGGATAGAAGTAACTCAACCTGATCACTATTTGATAGAAGTTACTCAACCTGCTCACTATATGATAGAAGTAACTCCACCTGCTCACTATATGATAGAAGTAACTCCACCTGCTCACTATATGATAAAAGTAACTCAACCTGCTCACTATATGATAGAAGTAACTCAACCTGCTCACTATATGATAGAAGTAACTAAACCTGCTCACTGTATGATAGTAGTAACTAAACCTGCTCACTATATGATAGACGTAACTAAACCTGCTCACTATATGGTAGAAGTAACTAAACCTGCTCACTATATGATAGAAGTAACTCCACCTGCTCATTATATGATAGAAGTAACTCCACCTGCTCACTATATGATAGAAATAACTCCACCTGCTCACTATATGATAGAAGTAACTCCACCTGCTCACTATATGATAGAAGTAACTCCACCTGCTCACTATATGATAGAAGTAACTAAACCTGCTCACTATATGATAGAAGTAACTCCACCTGCTCACTATATGATAGAAGTAACTCCACCTGCTCACTATATGATAGAAGTAACTAAACCTGCTCACTATATGATAGAAGTAACTAAACCTGCTCACTATATGGTAGAAGTAACTAAACCTGCTCACTATATGATAGAAGTAACTCCACCTGCTCACTATATGATAGAAGTAACTCCACCTGCTCACTATATGATAGAAATAACTCCACCTGCTCACTAAATGATAGAAGTAACTCCACCTGCTCACTATATGACAGAAGTAACTCCACCTGCTCACTATATGATAGAAGTAACTCCACCTGCTCACTATATGATAGAAGTAACTTCACCTGCTCACTATATGATAGAAGTAACTAAACCTGCTCACTATATGATAGAAGTAACTCCACCTGCTCACTATATGATAGAAGTAACTCCACCTGCTCACTATATGATAGAAGTAACTCCACCTGCTCACTATATGATAGAAGTAACTCCACCTGCTCACTATATGATAGAAGTAACTCCACCTGCTCACTATATGATAGAAGTAACTCCACCTGCTCACTATATGATAGAAGTAACTCCACCTGCTCACTATATGATAGAAGTAACTCCACCTGCTCACTATATGATAGAAGTAACTAAACCTGCTCACTATATGATAGAAGTAACTCCACCTGCTCACTATATGATAGAAGTAACTCCACCTGCTCACTATATGATAGAAGTAACTAAACCTGCTCACTATATGATAGAAGTAACTCCACCTGCTCACTATATGATAGAAGTAACTCCACCTTCTCACTATATGATAGAAGTAACTAAACCTGCTCACTATATGATAGAAGTAACTCCACCTGCTCACTATATGATAGAAGTAACTCCACCTGCTCACTATATGATAGAAGTAACTAAACCTGCTCACTATATGATAGAAGTAACTAAACCTGCTCACTATATGGTAGAAGTAACTAAACCTGCTCACTATATGATAGAAGTAACTCCACCTGCTCACTATATGATAGAAGTAACTCCACCTGCTCACTATATGATAGAAATAACTCCACCTGCTCACTAAATGATAGAAGTAACTCCACCTGCTCACTATATGACAGAAGTAACTCCACCTGCTCACTATATGATAGAAGTAACTCCACCTGCTCACTATATGATAGAAGTAACTTCACCTGCTCACTATATGATAGAAGTAACTAAACCTGCTCACTATATGATAGAAGTAACTCCACCTGCTCACTATATGATAGAAGTAACTCCACCTGCTCACTATATGATAGAAGTAACTCCACCTGCTCACTATATGATAGAAGTAACTCCACCTGCTCACTATATGATAGAAGTAACTCCACCTGCTCACTATATGATAGAAGTAACTCCACCTGCTCACTATATGATAGAAGTAACTCCACCTGCTCACTATATGATAGAAGTAACTCCACCTGCTCACTATATGATAGAAGTAACTAAACCTGCTCACTATATGATAGAAGTAACTCCACCTGCTCACTATATGATAGAAGTAACTCCACCTGCTCACTATATGATAGAAGTAACTAAACCTGCTCACTATATGATAGAAGTAACTCCACCGGCTCACTATATGATAGAAGTAACTCCACCTGCTCACTATATGATAGAAGTAACTAAACCTGCTCACTATATGATAGAAGTAACTAAACCTGCTCACTATATGATAGAAGTAACTAAACCTGCTCAATATATGATAGAAGTAACTCCACCTGCTCACTGTATGATAGAAGTAACTCCACCTGCTCACTATATGATAGAAGTAACTCCACCTGCTCACTATATGATAGAAGTAACTCCACCTGCTCACTATATGATAGAAGTAACTAAACCTGCTCACTATATGATAGAAGTAACTCCACCTGCTCACTATATGATAAAAGTAACTCCACCTGCTCACTATATGATAGAAGTAACTAAACCTGCTTACTATATGATAGAAGTAACTAAACCTGCTCACTATATGATAGAAGTAACTAAACCTGCTCACTATATGATAGAAGTAACTAAACCTGCTCACTATATGATAGAAGTAACTAAACCCACTCAAGACTGAGTCCACCTGGGAGCCAGGGTCATTTATTTCTGACATCTAACTGGCTTTCTTCTTCTCCTGTTTATTCTCTATCTATTGTTTTTTTTTTTTTTTTTTTAACTGTTTATATTTCCAGTGGAGCATAGATTCCCAACCAGCTCACACTAAATCATCCTATCCTTACCTCTGTATAAAGCTCACCCTGTGTTCCTCAGCATATTTAGCATCTGCTTCTCTAGCTCTCTGTCTCTAGTCCTCATGCTGCATTAGCTTGCTCACCTGTGGATTCAGTGAAGGTCATAGTTTCACATCCGCATTAAGATAGATTCTTTATAAATGACCTGAGCTCTCATGTTAACCTAGCCTGACATTAGTACCAGGGGAAATATTCTGGATTAACAACTCATGGTTTCTGGATATTTAAACAAAAAAAACTAAATAAATTACTTTGCTTCTTTATGATATTTGGGGGGGGGGGGGGGAAGTCGAATTTTTTTCCTTATATATTTTATAATCAGAAAGGATCAAACAACCAGCAGCTTGTTATTACTCTAAATATTTTTTTTTTTTTTTTAGAAATCTACTGATCTGTATTTCCTATTGTGATTATTGCTTGCAATTTTTCAGTCACCGTCCAGAACTTGGTTTGGGTTTGCTTTATTATTTTCTTTCGTTCTGCTCAGTATGTATTAGATTTTTATTCACTAGCTGTATGTTTCTATATTCGGAGAATATAATTAACCATTGTTTTATAGACATTCTGTTATATTAACATTATTTGTGTTTTTTGTAATTTCCTACTTCTTTTAACAAATGTTCTTATTTAAACTGTGTATATTTTTGCTGTGTTGCTGTATTCAAGAACTGTGTGCTGTTTTATGTATGTGGGAGAAAATATGCGGTTGTGATATCTTTATAATCAATAATTTAATTGGAGCTTGTAGATTTCTTTTTTGTAATATTTTCCCCTCAGTCAATGGTTTCTTCTGTTAGATTATTGTGTTACAATTATAATTTTAGTTGATACAATAGGATTGTTTTGTTCATCTTCTTCTTCTTCCTTTTCTTCCTCTACTACTGTTGCTCCTCCTACTACCATCACTACCACCACTACCAATATGACAACAACCAACAACAAACACCATCTATCAACAACAACCAGTAACCGCAGTAACAACAACCCACAAAAACACCAACTAACAAAATCAACAACAACAAACAATGTTTGACATCCACATATCAGTGGGTTCCAATTTCCAGAAGTTTTGGCGAATTATGTTAGGAGGAAAAGCCATGAGGAAGAGAACTCACTATCCCACCTCATATGTTATGCCTAGAGTGTATGAAATCACGACACTTCACACCCCAGTTGTCGGATCTACTGTGGGAGTACCTTTTTCCATCTTCATCAACAAGAATATAATTGGCACTACCATAGAGTCATCTAAGTGCTAAATCTTTGTCTTGAGAAAAATCGTGTTTGAACTTTGAGATCTCTGGAAAAAGAAAACCAATTACAAATTGTGTAATGACAAAAGTATTACTGCTTTTTGACCTTTTTGGAGTAGGAATTCATATGTGTGTCTTTGGCATATTGCAAAGTGACAAATAACAGCTGTGAAAATGCTCTTGTGTGAAAATTTCTAGAACTGCACTTCAATAACTTTAGCATAGTCTTATCGATATTTACAGCTTGTGATTGAGTGAATTACATTATAATTTGCTTTGCACTAATCAATTTTTTCTATAGAAATATTTCTTTTGATATGTAATATATATTCAAGACTTATTTTTTTTAGATGTTATTTTCTCCAAGTGCTATATATCTTTACTCCTCTAATTATTTTTACAACTTTGTAGTTAGTGATTTTAATTAAATTCTGCTTTGTGATATTGATATATTATTTTTGTTCTTCTGATATATTATTTACTCTTCCTTGCAACTTTTTAGGAGTAACAAGTCAAACTGTTGTCTTATTGAAGTTCAGTTAGTCGTGTCCTTTAGAATTCTTTTGACTCCAGCAAAAAATGTTGCATATATTATGTTTGTGGCATTCAGGACTCAAGCAAACAATGATGCATATATTATGTTTGTGGCATTCAAGGCTCCTGTAAACAATTTTGCATATATTATGTTTGTGACATTTAACACAGTTGCCTCTCTGTACTGTTTCCTCATTACAGATTGACTCTATATTTTTCACCTTTTAGTTATTTCTATTATTTTTCTGTTACATGTTGTCTCCTTTCTACTATTTTCTCATTACAGTCCCCCCCCCCCCCTTTTTTTTTTTTCTCATTACGATTTCTCTTTCTTGTTTTTGTTGTTAATTATCATCACAAATTGTGTCTCTTTTTGTCTCATTACAAATTCTTCTTTCTTCCTCGCCCCCCCCCCCTCCTCCTTTTCCATCCTCCTACACACCAGCACGCACACACATACACACACACATACATATATATATGTGTGTGTGTATTATAAATTGTCTACATTTCTCCCAGAGGTACCAGCAAAGGTACATATACAATAATGATTTTTTTTTTTTACTCATATAAAGATTAGGATAAAGAGGTTTTGCACAGTCTTAGTGCCCTCACAATGAACTGTAGGACATGTTTTACTAGTAACATATTGCATTTGGCAGTTGCCACAGCTGCTGCTTCTCCCACACTTCTCCATCTGTTCATTGTGTGAATCCATATTTTCCACTAATGTTAGGCTCATGTTACACATGAGAAAGCTGAAAGCTCTCAGCATCGTTCTTCTGAAATTGAGTTAGGGGTAAGTGATTTTCTCCCACTGGACCAACTCCCTTTCTCTTATTGCTGCCCATTACCTTAGTAATCCATGACCAGATAAAGTACAAATTATGTACACAGTGACCCAGCAGAACAGTTATTCCTAATTTTAACATTCCTGCATGCCCTCCAATGACGGTCTGAAAATATGTCATTGTAAAAAACCATATACTTCCTTAATACATTCGTATAATTTTTTATCAGTTCGTAAGTTCAGTACAGTACTATAGGTCACTCAGTGAAGAGTTGTAAGTATTCAAATAGATAGTAAGAATATGTACAATTTGGGAACCATGGTAGAGTAAGAATATGTACAATTTGGGAACCATGGTAGAGTAAGAATATGTACAATTTGGGAACCATGGTAGAGTAAGAATATGTACAATTTGGGAACCATGGTAGAGTAAGAATATGTACAATTTGGGAACCATGGTAGAGTAAGAATATGTACAATTTGGGAACCATGGTAGAGTAAGAATATGTACAATTTGGGAACCATGGTAGCATGTGCCTAGATCTTTGAATGTCGGTCTGAGGATCTTGGGTTCAGATCTGCATTGTGTCAAATCTGCATTTATAAAATGACCCTGGCTTTTATGTCAACCCTGCCTGAAGGTAATGTCTTGGAAAGTAAAGGTGGCCAGCGGGATGTATATCATGTCACCTTTCAAGAGTTGAATGTATATTTATGCCACTGGAATAAAAAGTGTCCTTGACTACTTTTACTCTTTCTTTACCAGTCAGTAAGTACTCTTAATTCTTTCTATCTAGAAATTGTCTAACCCAACCCTTTCACCCCGGTAATGGTAAAAAAGTGGGTCATGACCCTATGGAAGTTCTCAGAGAAAATCATTTAAAAATAAACATTTTAGGTTTTTTGGTTTAAAAAAAAAAAAACTTTTTACATTTAGGTTTTCTTGAAGTATATAAAGATATATATATATATATATATATATAGAGAGAGAGAGAGAGAGAGAGAGAGAGAGAGAGAGAGAGAGAGAGAGAGAGAGGTTAAGCATTTAATATAAACAGAGTGAAACATTAAATATAAATTGTTCCCCAGAGCCTAAAAAATACTTGTATTGAGTGATTCACAGTTACTTCATGACTTCTGTCACTGGGGATTACTGGAAAATTTGACGTCAAACTGGCTTTCAGAAAACCTATATGGCCTGAAGTCCCCCCACCCCTCCCTCCCCCACCCCAAACCCCCATTTCCACCCTTCCCCAATGCTATTTTTAGTTAATAAATGTTCACACATTAACTATACATCTCATAAACATGTCACTATAGACAAGTAAGAAAACTGACATTTACGGGGAATTGGCCCCAGTCGGAAGTGTCAGTTTGCACCTTCTCAGGACAACAAGGTTAAAGCAACCAATATTTGAGTTGTTAGTTTAAAAAACATTGCTGTGATTGAGAGAAAAAAAACTAAGCTGACAGTGCAGATATAATGAGTTCATGTTACAACTGTCTGCAGAAAGAGAGTATTATTATAGTGTATTGTTTTTGAACTAACCAGTACACATATGTTGAGCTGCTTTTGTTTGGAAACAGGTATAAGACCAGAATAAACCCATCCTAAAAAAATGCTGTCACATGTAGTAGTAGTAGCAGCAGCAGCAGTAGCAACAGTAGCAGTTGTAAATACACTATACATCTCAATTATAATTTGAATTTGTTACTATTCTTATTAACTATCCACTGTTCATGATAGTCGGTTTATGTTCTACTAATTACCGTATATTATGGACTATAATAAAGACACACCTGCATTTTTCATACAGTTTATGAGAAAAATATCAAATTAACACTTTCATTTTCAAACAACTCACCGTGTATCTGTTGGTTTTAAGTGCAGTTATAGACATCTCTGAACTCTTTGCCGGCTTTTATGATTGACCATTGGTGCCAACAGTGAGCTGCAGTTCTGGTGTGGGACCGTTAGTGTTGGCATATCTGACAGTTGCCTTGGCATTTTTACTTTGCATGTGCAAGCTTCAAGATTTTGTTGGGACTGACAAGTTTTTCGCTGGTTTTCAAATTGCACAGTGAAGGATATTTTGTGAAATTCCTACTGGCACAGGAACGCAGCAGTTATGGGACAACCTCTGCTGTGATGTTGGAACCTGGACTAACGACTGAGTTGTTATATTACTCAACTCTGCCAAAATTGCTAATTTAACTTCTTCTGTACCACAGTGTTATATAGTAGTATTAGTCATTTAAGCAGCTATATCCTTGTCAACTTATCTGAGTTAAATCGGCCAATGCGCTAGCTGAGTTGGTTAAATCATACGCGCAGTGACCGGGTGACAAACTCCTTGTGGTCCAAGTTCATGTTCATGTAGGCAGAAAAGCCACATTGTTTCCAGATTTACGGTATCTATCATGGAATTAACTAAGCATTTTTGTACTGGGTGAGTTTGGGAAGGAGAAAAAACCTAATGAACCTGTTCAACTGTCAAGTTTTAAGATCTAGAATTAGTACATGTATTTTTTTTTTTAAATCTAAATACAAAATATTTTTGTAAAGTTTATTATTTTTTGCTGTCTTTGTTTAAGACTTAAATTTTGGCATTTTCCTTTGTTGTCGTTGTTAGATAAATAGTGGATGATTCAAAGAAACTAGAGTAATCTCTGACTAAACATCATATTTGAGAACTTATAATTTTGCATCCTTTGAGAGTGACTAATTTTAGAGAACAGTCAGCTTTTAATAGTCCCATTACCAACAACAGACTATTCATCTTCTTCTGACAAACTATGCCACTTACAACCCTTTTCACTAACGACCAAAAAAAAAAAAAAGAATAATTTCAGGTTGTAGTTTTCTTTACAGTTTACACAATAGAGTATAGATGTATTTTTCACATTATGTACAATAATTATACTTTAATGGATTGACATTTTTTTATGTTTTGTGTACAGTTTATAACCCTTTGAATGCAAATAGCGTTGAAAAATATAAGTTCGACTTGAGACCAATTCGACTTGCGACCTGTTAGTCAGAACAGAACTTGGTCTGAAGTCGAGACCCTGTATTTACCAGTTTCCCATATATCTTGAGTGAATCTTCACCCATACTTGTATACTCCACTCCAGTGAATATATATGTATATTTTTGTGTCTTGTGTATCCTCCTCCCTACCTTCCCAGCTTCTATCTGAAAGTCATATATTTATATTTGTAATTATATGTGGGAGTTGCAGTGGCTGTTTGAATCCACTTAGTGTCTTGCCTCCAGGAACACTAAACAAAATGGGTCGTAACCCTGTTGGAGTTCCAGAAAAAATTGTTTAAAAAAACAAAAAACATTGGCACATGTCACTAGTAAATCTGTAAACAATGTATCTTTCTACATTTTCCCCCTGAAATATATATAGATGTATGAAAATGGTAATCAGTAAGTATGATCAGGGTGAAGCAGTTGATGGAATACATTGCCTGGTGCCTAAACCAACACCTGTGTATAGAGTGACGCCTGCAATGACCCCCATCACTAAGGCTGACAGGAAAATGATGCATCAGTGTAGCTAATTAATTGATTTGCCTCCCCCCTCCCCCACATCAGAAAGAGACAATCTACATTCTTTGGTCATGTGATAAGAAGGAGAAAACTGGAGTACATTGTGACAGTAGGAAAGTTGGAGGGGAGAAGAGGCAGAGGGAGACACACACAAAAAAAAAGATGCTGAACAGTTTGACATAATGGCATGGAGGATCATCTGTGAATTTATGGAAAGTACACAAGACACACGGCTGTGAATAGACATGACTACCAACGTCACATGGCATGGACCTGAAGAAGAAGTTGACTTGTTGGGTTGGGGCAGTAGGTATATTCTTCCTACCCCCTCCTCCCCCCAAAGGGTGTCCCGGAACACACATGGGGACATTAACAAAATAAATGGATGCTTCCCAAAAAATTTATAAAAGTAGATCATGTCACTTGAAACTAACAAAGCATGCTGTGCTGCTTCTTTGTACTGATTGAGTTAGGAACAGTTTAAATCTGTCACCCCTAGAAGATTAAATATAGTCATTTCAGATGTGAGAAAGTTGCTTTAAATCCTGAAATATCGCCATGTCTGCAGTGGCATGTTCTCAAAAAGTGTAGTTAAATTCTTTTGGTTCAATGTGCGCCTGCACAATTAGTAGGAAATTCTTTTGGTTCAACGTGCGCCTGCACAATTAGTAGGAAATTCTTTTGGTTCAACGTGCGCCTGCACAATTAGTAGGCCAAGATATAGTTACTAAAAATAGCATTTATGTGGGTTTCCTTATGACCCCAATGGCCTTTTTTAAAGCCACATTGATGTAAAATTCACCATAAGCCTTAGTGGTAAAGGTCACAGGGTCACGACATGAATCACCGGATACATAGTTTTTTAATGCCCCAGGGAATGTATTCCATTAAATGCTTTACTCTGTTCATATTATTTAATTAACCCTTTTAAAATCTTTATCCTCACCCCCCCCCCCCCCCCCCCCCACACACACACACACAATTTTTTTTTTAATGTACATAAATAAACTCTAAAAGTATTTAATAGTGATCTGTGTAATATGATAGTTTTTTTTTTAAAGGACTTTTTCTTCTGGAAATTCTTGCAGGTTCATACCAATGTTGGGTGGTGGGGTATTTCATTGGGTAAAAAGATTAAGCTTTCTACCAATCAAGTCTGTATCAGAACCATTTTCTATATCAAAACCTTTTTTGACTTTGAGTTAGACAATTTGTATGTCAGCTTCTTGAATAAGCTTTTTGTAAACAGGTTTGACTTTTTGTGTATAATTTATCATATGTTTAAACTGTACAGATTACAGATTTTGTTTGTTTTATCATGTGTACAACTGCTGCAAAACAGACTGTGTATGCGTTAATATTTTTATTATTTATACACATGCATGCTTTAAAGAATTTATAAATTATTAGGAAGGAATTTACACAAATTGCGAAGCATATAGCAGTGAATAAATATTCAGTGTGTAATTTTTAATGTTAAAATCTCGGAGACTGCGCCATTCAGTGGAAAAAAAAATTTGAATAAAAAGAACAACAGTATTGTCAGAAAGTAGTGATAATATGTTTATTTTGTAAACTGTATATTAATAGAGAAAAGCTCTTTTATCTATAGGAGAAATTGATTTAAAAAATTTATTTATTAAAATCTGACCCAACATGAGATGCTGTTTTAGTTACTGTTAAGCCCCGACCCAGTTGTCGTAGAGGGCCTTAATTTAACCTAACTGTTGCATGAAGTTTCTGGGACTTGCACCAGGGGAATTTTCATCCGAATGGTGGCACTTTGTGTCACCGAATGTTAGTTGTGAGTTAGTGATGGGGTTGAACGTCGCTCATTTTTGAAAAATAATCATAGAATTAAAACAACAAAGACTGACCAAATACATAAAGTCAGAGCAGTGGTAATTATTATTTGTATAAACCAGTCTGGAATGTATAAGTTTAAATCTATACATTTATAAATTTAGCTGTTTAATGCTCACAATTTATTGTCTAGGTCAGAGCTTTTCAAACTATGTGATGTGACACAGTAGTATGTGAGCTCCAGTGTGGAGGTATGTCACGCAAATTTCAAGTGTTAAACAGAATAATCTATTTGCCACATGGACGTATTCGACTATAATATTATACTGCACATAATGCTCTTACACACTTGATTATTCAAAAAACTAGTAGACTGAATTACTGTGTCTCAGAGCTAACACAGCAATTTAATGCCATGTTTAAGTTTTCAACTTTGTATTTTATATCACCAGCTGCCCATACTGTTAAGAACGCAGGGCTCACATACGGGTGACCCAGATTTCAGCACTCGGTAAGGTTGGGGATTTTTCTGTCCAGGGCATGCTCACAAAAAGAATTGCCAACCTGCAGTCTGTGGTGACAGCACTAGCCATGTGGCCCTAAATACTCAGACTCACTGACACCCCCTGCCTACGCCAAAAAAGTGGTAAAATATAGGCAGAATTGGCAGTTTTTATATCAGCTACTAGTTTTAATTGTCAAAGTTTCTTACATACTCGACTATTCAGTAAATTAATAGACTGAATTACTGTGTCTCAAAAGTATGTTTTTCTAAAAATTGAGTAGTAACGTGAAAAGTTTGGAAAGCTCTGGTCTAAGTATAATCTAAAGCTTAAAGTAATACAGAATTGTTTCTGTTTAAACCTGTTTCAGAATTGACTAGTTGTGTTTGTGCTTTGCACATGCAATCACACCTGTGTTCTGTAAATTAGCAGATAAAAAATGTTGCAAATCACTAACTCGCATATTCATTACAGCAAGTCAATCAAGCTTACCAGAGTGACAATGGTAGCGGTGGGAAGTCACCGGTATGTTTTTGTTTTTACTTTTCCCTTGATTACTCATGAAGACACAAACAGTTTATTGCACTTCTCATGTGGGTTCTGACACACCCCATTTGTGGGGTGCTCAGACTCACTGTCCCCCCTCAACAAGAATTTGGTAAAAGATGACTAATTAGGGTCAAAGAAATGTTTCTCCATTGTACATTTGAACAAACAAAAAAAAGAGACAATAGATTGCACAATTTATTGCCTGGCATATTTCTCTGCATGTCGCCTGTTGCATACTACAATTACATAAATGAAGCAAATAAGGGAATCCTGTATAGCTGAAGTAAAAAATTCAACAACAGTCAAACGCAACTGCCTGTTTGTTTTTTCTAGGGCAGCACAGTGTCAGAATCATGTCTTTTTGTTTACAAAGTTTAGGACTTTTGAACAGACCTGTATGTTGAATGTTGAATTAAGAATCGACATCACAGCACTTGGGACACTCCCATACGTGCTCCGTCTCCATCTTCAGCAGAAAGCGCAGAGTTAAAATTCTGATGGTACCAGTAACAGTCTGATTGTATATCTGTCTCGCCCCTTCCCCTGTTCGTGAAAGTTTGCTGTACATTCCACTTACCGCACAGCAGCATCTAAAAAAATATTTTTTTTTTAAGGATTTTAATATGTTTGTCTTGTTTTACTATACTGATTTGTTTAAATCAGATGTCACCATCTTTAGCTTAGGTTTTATCAATTTGTTTGTTATTTTTTTGGGGGGTGGGGGAGGAGGTTCGATCCCAGCTGTGGACAATTTTGCAGCATTCTGCAATGGTTTAGACAGTGGTATTGAGAGCCAGGTGTGGAGAAAGCGGTGGTAAACTACTGGTTGTAAAATTGCTGAGTAAAACACCAAACAGCCAAAAATCGTGGAGGTTGGTTCTGCAACTTCCTGACAGGCAACTAAGTTTTAACTTATGGGTCGCTGAGTCCTGGCAGATATTTCTTTAACATTAGAACTATTTTATTTCTTAAGATCAAGCAGCTTAACTCTTTAACAACTAAGGAGGTGTTACTTTAACTTGCTCTGTTATTACTGGTTACTTTAAAAAATCAATTTTTGGGTCTGAGAAGTAAAAAAAAAAAAAAATAAAGATTGTGAGGCAGAAATAGTTAAGTTAAGCTAATACTGTGACCCCTGACTTTAATTACTAAGGGCTAAAAGGAAGTTATGACATCATTATGATTTCATAATTACTTAAAAACAAAATAAACACCCCCATCACAATGTTATTTTTAGTAAATATAATTATACCCTGGTCCTCCTAAAAACTGCACAGGTGCAAACAGAATCAGTGCAGTTAACTAGGCTTGTCAGGTACTTGCCAGTGTAGTAATACAGGTTTAGTGGCTTCTCAGGGGTTAATAGCAGATGCTGATGCCAGATTAGGTTCATTAAAGAGCCAAAGTGTATCATATCAGTTAAAACCAGCAAATGCATGTGGAACTGCTTTATCTTGAGTGAGTTAATATGACAAATAATTTTTTTTTTGTTTTTGTTTTGTTTTTAGGTTGCCTGAATTTGTCTTTATTTCCATGTTTTTTTTTTTTTTAGTGTTTTTAATTTATGAGGGAATTCTGTCCTTCTGTGTAGTAGTTGTTTGTGTAGTTTGCACTTATACTAAATGTTAGTGTTTTTCCAATTGACTTTAAAACGATAAGCTATTATTTATGATTACTTTAACATTTTGCTTCTAGGATCACTATTACTTATTGGTGTTTTTTTTTTTTTGGTTTTATGTTCATACAAGGTCCGACAATAAAGTAATGAGACTGATTTTATTATGGCCAAGACAAAAATACCATCTTTAAATCAAAGCATGGAATACTTCGTCTATGATATGGCAACTTTTCATCGCTGCCGGATAAGCAGACAACAAACAAGCTGCCATTTTGTTAACCTAGTCAGAGGTGCATTGTTACGTAATCAGCATTGAGCACACAAAAAGCTAACATTAAATTCTGTTTAAAACTCAGAAAAAGCACCATTGTGACATTTGAATTGATGCGACAAGTTTAAAGGGATCATTATTTATCTCGTGCACAGATTTTCAGCTGGTATTCACGATTCAAAAGTGGTGTGGAAATGATTACTAATACAACAAGACCTGGACACCCAATTTCTGTTCATAATGGGGAACTCATTGCAAAATTCCGAAAACGGATAAAAGAAGATCGTTGTTTAACTGTTAGGACGATGATAGATGAATTTGGTGTTAATACACAGACTATTCATAAAATTTTCGTAGAAGTTTTAGGCAAGAAAAAAGTTGCTTGTTGGTTTGCATTCAACACCTGGCAATTTTTTCCTTCTTCATGACAATGCACCAGCTCAAAGGTTGGTAGTTGTATATAAATTTTTGGCCCAAAAACAGATGCATGTTCTCAACCATCCATCCTGTTGCCCAGATTTGTCTCCCTGTGACTATTTTCTATTGCCAAAATTAAAGTTGCCATTAAAAGGACGCTTCTTTGACAATATTGGTGGCATCCAAAGGGCCGTAACATCGACTTTAAGGGCCATAACGATAGAACTACAGTGGGCATTCCAGTGTTTGTTAGATCGTGCCACTCGCTGTATAAATGCACAAGAGGCTTACTTGTAATAAAATACAGGTTATATCTTCAACTGTTGTTATTTTTATGGAATTAGTCTCATTACTTAATTGTCGGACCTTGTATATCAATTTTAAACTCACTCTGCCAAACAATTTACTGAAAACTGATTGTGACAGAAAGACTGATGTCTTGATACCAGAATTACCTCAGCTAGCTAGCAGCAGTCTGAAAGTGGTCGAACTTTTAATTTTTTTTTCTTAGAGGGAAGGAAGGACACCGAAATTAGTTTTAAGTCAATGAACTGAAGGCAAGAGGTAGTAAGGATTAGAGGGCTTGGAATGGTATTTTTTGACTGTTTTATTAAATATAATTGATTTTCCCACACATGAGTCACATTTAATTGTTCTCTGTCTCGCTCTCTCTGTCTCTCTCTGTCTCTCTCTCTCTCTCTGTCTGTCTGTCTCTCTCTCTGTCTCTCTCTCTCTGTCTCTCTCTGTCTCTCTGTCTCTCTCTGTCTCTCTCTCTCTGTCTCTCTCTCTGTCTGTCTCTCTCTCTGTCTGTCTCTCTCTGTCTCTCTCTCTCTCTGTGTCTCTCTCTGTCTCTCTCTCTGTCTCTCTATCTATCTCTCTCTGTCTCTCTCTCTGTCTCTCCCTCTCTCTCTGTCTCTCTCTCTGTCTCTCTCTCTCTCTCTCTCTCTCAGCAAACCACTTTACATTCAGTCATTTAAATACTGATTGCATGTTTCTCTGAAGAAAGCACAGTGTTTGAGTCTTGGTTGGCATTTCCCTTCAGTAACTTGTGATTTGCTTGAGCTGAAATAGAAATATATGAATTCGTATATCTCATCTGCCTGGGACATCAGGCTACAGCAAGAATAAACTTCATTACAACCATTTGGTGTTCCAACAGTATGTATATATTATAAATGAAAATAATGTCCATAGACCTAACTGGCTGTCACCCAAACATAACAGTAAATGTTGAAGAAATTGAAAATGTCACAAACTTTGAATATCTAGGCTCTGTAATTAATAACAAAGGAGACTGACAAAAATCAGAAGGGGGATGGCCATAGCAATGCAAAGATTTAAAAGTCTGTGGTTAAGCACCAACAAGGAAATCAAAATTAAAATTTTGAGAACATGCATCTTCCCTGTAGTACGGATGTGAGTTATGGACTATCTCCCAGTCCTTAAGAAAGAATATAGAGGCTTTTGAACTGAAATGCTATAGAAAGTTTCTCAAAATACCATAGACAAAGAAGAGAATAAATACTGACATTTTGAAAGATCTGAACATCAAGGAAATTCCCTAATAAACGGCATTTTGTTTCAGAAGCTGAAATATTTTGGTTGTATTAGGCGCCGTGGCAGAAAGGACAAAATTATAGCAGAGGACATGGTACCAGGAAGGAGAGGCAGGGACTGACCAACACAAAGATGGGCACAGGATATAAGGGACTCCTTGAATATGAAAGTACATGAGGCAGGAGATTTGGCAAAACACTGAGTTTCTTTCAGGCTGACCGTGATGAGACCGACGTTCTGCAAAGGACCTGCTACATGATTATCATATATATGGTTGAATGGAGGATTTGTTTCTGTGGAATTGACATCGAATATGTGACACTTTGAGCCAATGTGGCAGTAACCTTCAGTTAGCAGTGACAAGGGGCAGTGCCAAAAAACATATGCATCCATTCCCTTTAATGTGATGTATTTCCTACTGCAGGATGGTCCAGTGACCCCGCCATCCCAGTCTGGTGAAACTGTGGTAGCAGTGCCAGCACATGCAGAGGGTGGCCATGACCATCATGAGGTGGGTAAACTTTTACGACATGTTTTTTCCTTTTTCACCTGATATCGTGTGTCAGCACACAAACTGATACATGCTGCAGGAGATCGCAGATTGTGGAGAGGCATGATCGCCCATGCCAGTCGGCAAGGCACCTGATGATGATGATGATGATGATCCACACAAATATGTTTTATATCCCCAAGTGTAAGATGCACGTATTTCCCCAAAAATGTAGGGTCTGAAACCAATGGGCTTTTTATACATTATCATCATCATGTGCCCTGCCAACTGGGGAAGGCGCTCATGCATCTCCACAGATCACGATCCTTGGTTGCCTGAAACAGCTCTCTTGATGATATCCCTCCATGACATCGTTTCAGCCCATCCAGCATCATCTGTCTTTTGGTCTGCCTCTACCCCTTTTTCCACTGATTTGTCCAGTTGTCACGATGTTCTCCAGTGTCTCTCTTCTCATTATGTGGCTAATGAATAGTGTTTGTCTCTTTCTTATTGTTGTATATAGAGATCTAATTTCATTAGCTTCTTTCAAGCAATTGTCAGTTACTCTGACTGTCCAAGGTATTTGTAACATTCATCTCAAAAACCACATCTCTGTTGCTTCCAAATTCTTCCTAATTTGTACACTGACATTCCACGATTCGCTGCCATACAGCAGAACAGGTTCTATGTAACATTTTAGCATCCTCTTTCTGAGATTAAATTTGAGCAATTTATTGCATAAGATATTTTTCATTTTCTGAAATGCAGCTTATGCTTGACCTGTTCTGGCTTCCTTTACACTGGTAGTATTATAAATTGTTTCCATTTCCAATCATCTCAACATTGTCCTGCCATTGGATCAAGATGGACACAGGCGAGAGAGTGAGGTCGACCAATTGTGCAACTCTTCCTCGCTTAAATCCAAGTCCTTGCGCAAGTCACTTTTATCTACTTTGGATGAAAAGTGGTCTTCAGCACTCGTGGTGAATGAACAACAACAACAGTATATTATTATTTTATTTTCACAATTTCCGTCTCAAAACCAAGGTGTGCCTCATACATGGAAGCCTCTTATACTTGAGGAAATAAGGTAATGAAGAAATGCTTAAAGAGGAAAATCAAAAATGTGTTTAAAGGCCAGAGGATTGACTTTACTGCACTAGGTTTGATCCTCTAGGGCTCGTTCTTTCTTTGCAGATTAGCTGTGAGGCCACTGAAAGCCTTGCACAAACTCCAGTTTTAGTGACAACGCCCCAGAGACCCCTCAAAACACTGGCACTTATGAACTTTTATTAGGTTGGCCCTTAAAAGGGTGGTTGACATAATGTGTTGAGGTTTACAGCTAGGCTGCAATATCTGCACCTTTCAGCCCCACATGTGTGATTTAAGCCTCTAACATGCGTGTTGAGGAAAGGGGGGGGGGATTTCCCCCACCCAGATCCTAGAACCAATACAGGAAACTCATGAACCAAATGACAGGGGAACTCATGAACCAAATGATAAGGGAACTCATGAACCAAATGATAAGGGAACTCATGAACCAAATAAAAAGGGAACTCATGAACCAAATCACAGGGGAACTCATGAACCAAATCACAGGGGAACTCATGAACCAAATGATAAGGGAAGTCATGAACCAAATTACAGGGGAACTCATGAACCAAATCACAGGGGAACTCATGAACCAAATGATAAGGGAACTCATGAACCAAATGATAAGGGAACTCATAAACCAAATAATAAGGGAACTCATGAAACAAATGATAAGGGAACTCATGGACCCAATGATAAGGGAACTCATGAACCAAATGATAAGGGAACTCATAAACCAAATGATAAGGGAACTTATGACAAGGGAACTTATGAACCAAATTAAAAGGGAACTAATGACAAAATTGCAAGGAAACTCATGAACCAAATTAAAGGGAATTCATGACAAAATGACTGGGGAACTCGTGAACCAAATGACAAGGGAACTCATGACAAAATGACAGGGGAATTCATGAACCAAATGACAAGGAAACTCATGACAAAATGACAGGGGAACTCATGAACTAAATGACAAGGAAACTCATGACAAAAGGACAGGGGAACTCGTGAACCAAATGACCATGTCCTGAGAAGTAAGGGTGACTGCTACGATGTTGACTGCATCATTCATCAAATAACAAAGGCAGTTACCTGGCTAGAGACACAGATTATTTTCCCAAATGTACTTTCTGATTCCATAAACTTGTTAAAGAAGATCAAGTCAGGATGGGGTCGAAGACAGTTGGTGGGAGTCTCTGAGGAAATCTCATGTGACAGGAATCAGTTTCATTTTCATGTCAGGAGGCTTTGTCGTAAGAGGGAATGAACGAGTGGATTGACTTGCTGTCATGACCACGGCAGGCACAGGAAAAGTAATGGACCGGGCTGAGATTTTCACTGCTCTCAAGGAGGCAGGACAAGTAACTGTTTCAGGAGATGGCAGTGAATCAGCAACACTAACAAGACTAGAGCAAGAAATTTGTGTCAAAAGAGGTAATGCCAGAAAAAAAGCACAGATAGCTAAAGAAGAATATTAAATCAGGACAGAACTAGTGTTATTATTTGCCACACGCTGAGGGATGTATTGAACATGGGATCCGAGCGCTTGGATTATCAGTCAACTAACTAACTGTCCCATTAAGTACAATTTCTTTTTCTTCTTCTCTTCCACCTTGTACCTCAGCGAAGTGTTGGGGGGAGGTGTAATGTTTGTTGATGAGCTCTGTCCATAGCATATATTAAGATTGATGTTCATTTTGTACATCAAAGTACAGTTTGGTCTGTAACAATATGGGTCTGACACATTATGCTTGATGCACAACTCACGTAAAGTCCTTCACTTTTACTAAACGTCATATTATAACAATATTGCAGGAAACTGGCGAGATAATTATTCATCAGGCCATTGAAACCATAGAATTTTGCCTGGGATGTATTTCACACACAGCTTCCTACCTGCGATTGTGGGCTCTGTCACTGGCCCATGCACGTAAGTTGATTTTAAATGTGTGATGATTTGTGTTTGTTGCATTTACTGAGTTTACAGAGCATTCAAGTGATGTGTGTGTTGTATTGGGACCCATATTGGAAGCAAAGAATAGTAATACTCTATTCAAGCATGCATGTCAAAAGAGGTGTCTAAGAATGGTTGCAGTGAGACTGGCTACCTCATCTCATAGGAAATATTCAAGCATTGTTACCATGAGACTGGCTACCTCATCTCATAAGAGTTTTCTAAGCATAGTTAGTTACTATGAGACTGGCTACCTCATCTCATAAGAGTTATCCAGGCATGGTTACCATGAGACAGGCTACCTCATCTCATAAGAGGTAACTAAGCATTGTTACAATGCCACTAGCTGCCTTTTCTCATAGGAGGTATCTAAGCATGGTTACCATGAGACTGGCTACCTTATCCCATAAGAGGTATCTAAGCCAAGTTATCATGAGACTGGCTACTTCATCTCATAAGAGTTATCTAAGCATGGTTACCATGAGACTGGATATCTCATCTCATAAGAGTTATCCAAGCATGGTTACCGTGAGACTGGCTACCTCATCTCATTAGAGTTCTCCAAGCTGGGTTACCATGAGACTGGCTACCTCATCTCATTAGAGTTATCCAAGCATGGTTACCGTGAAACTGGCTACCTCATCTTATTAGAGTTATCCAAGCATGGTTCCCATGAGACTGGCTACCTCATCTCATTAGAGTTATCCAGACATGGTTACCATGAGACTGGCTACCCCACCTTGTAGTGGGTATCTAAGTACAGTTACCATGAGTCTAGCTACCTCAGCTTATAGGAAACTGAATCTACAAAATCCATTAATCAGAAATACATTTCAGAACTAGATGTGAATTTGTTGATGGTCTCTGTTCTATAAGATGTTGAAAAATAGAGGAATCAAAAAAAAAAGAAAAGTCGGAATAACTTGATTGTAACTCTATTTTTTTTTTTATAACCTGGTAGATTTTTTTTTTTTTTTGGATACTTGTAACTGATTACACCAACTAGTGCAAATACATTAACCCGAAAAAATATTTTTACCAGACTAGATCATGCCTTTTTTATACCATCTTGTACTTTCTTGTGATTTACCTCATGACTTTTTTATACCATCTTTAACTTTCTTTTGATTTACCCCAAGACTTATTTATACCATCTTGAACTTTCTTTTGATTTACCCCTTGACCTATTTATACCATCTTTAACTTTCTTGTGATTTACCCCATGACTTATTTGTACCATCTTGAATTTTCTTGTGATTTACCTCATGACTTTTTTATACCATCTTGAACTTTAGTGTGATTTACCTCATGACTTATTTGTACCATCTTGAACTTTATTGTGATTTACCTCATGACTTATTTGTACCATCTTGAACTTTCTTGTGATTTACCTCACAACTTATTTATACCATCTTAAACTTTCTTGTGATTTACCCCATGACTAATTTGTACCATTTTGAACTTTCTTGTGATTTACCTCACAACTTATTTATACCATCTTAAACTTTCTTGTGATTTACCCCACGACTTATTTGTAACATCTTGAACTTTCTTATTTGTTTGCAGAACTGTCTGAAGTACTTTGGAGCATGGTGCTACAAAATGGAATGCACATGTTAGGAACTTATGGCAGCAGCATCTCCCTGTTCATTGTCTTCTTCTTTTGGGCAAACCTGACCGTGGCCATCTTGCTGCTGATGGAAGGGCTCAGTGCCTTCCTTCACACCCTGCGACTTCACTGGGTGGAGTTCCAGTCCAAGTTCTACAAGGGCGAAGGGTACCAGTTCTTGCCTTTCAATTTCAAGTACATCTTGGAAATGAACTCTCTGGAAGAAATTACTGCATAACTGCAATGCCCAGCAGTCGCTGATCAGTAAAGATTGTTCCTGAATAATTTGAGGGTATATTTATATACCCATGATTGTTATAAAATTATAATAATGTTTTTGATTTTTTGGACTTTTTTCTTCAGGGCGCATTTTTGAGCACATTGTCAATAATCACAGATTGGTCTTTTGGGTCTTATTATGTTTATTTTAAACCTGACTGTCCTAATTGCAAGTCTGTGTTTTGTGACTATGTTATGATGCAGGCATATTTCCTATCTGTAATTTTGTTGTTCTCTTTCTTATCTGCATCATTTTGTGGTTCTCTGGCTTATCTTTCATGTTGCAGGTCTGTTTCTTATCTTTGTCCTGCTGCTGTCCTGGTTTTTTTTTTAACCTGTGTCATTTTGTAATTCTCTTTCTTATCTGTGTAATGTTGTAGTTCTCTTTCTTATCTGTCATGTTGCAGGTCTATTTCTTATCTGTGTCCTGCTGCAGTTCTGTTTTTTATCTATGTTATGCTGCAGGTATGTTTCTTAACTGTCATTTTGCAGGTATGTTTCTTATCTGTGTTATGCTGCAGGCTTATCTTTATGTGTCATGTTGCAGTCTGTTTTTTATCTGCCATATTGCAGTCTGTTTCTTTTCTGTCCTGCTGCAGCCTGTTTCTTAACTGTCATGTTGCATTCTGTTTATTGTCCATGTCAAGCTGCAACTCTGTTTCTTATCTATACCATGTTGTGTGTCTTTTAATTTTAATCTTTATCGGGCTGCAAGCCTGTTTCTTAAATCAAATTAAAAGTCCTGCTTGTCTTTTATAATTTGTGCCATTTTCAACTGTTTATGTGTGCCAAGCTACAGGGTTATATTTCTAGACTCCATTCAGTCGATATTGTGTTGATCTGTGAGGTTAAATCATATTCTTATCTGGCAAGTCGCACATATTTATTACTTATCTGTGCCAAGCTGAATTTGTGATCTTTAGTATTCCAGTAAATTACAGACCCTTATTTTTATGTATCTCCCCCAATCTGATTATCTTTGTTTTTGATATTTGCACACTGTGGTCTTTCTTTCTTATATTTATCTAGAACATTTGATACTCAAAGAGTGAATATGCATGCTGTTACTAATTCTTTCATAACAAGCAGATAATTTATCAGTCCTTTCTATCCCATAGATTTTTGTTTTTTTCTCACTTTAGTGAGTGAAATTAATTCAGCGCATAGGACAGTAATTTGATGAATTTGGAAGACAACAAACTAACATTACAGAAGAATGGATACATGACAAGGCAGTTGTGGTCAAGGTCATTTGGGAACAAGCTAAGGAATCAGTAGAGAAACAAGATTATTATGGCCTGGAGAGAGTGAGGCTCCTGGGTGTAACCAGAGGGTCTGGCCTGGTAACTACACTCAGAGGGAAAGGCAAGACGGACATATAACCAGATTGTGACGAGTACCATCAGTATTGGAACTCTGCGCCGGCTGCTGAAGATGAGGACAGAGCATGCTGTGATGTCAATTCTTGACTCAGCTATAGAAGAATGGAGCAGGAGAAGAAGGCAGTGTATACCATCAGGTAATCAGATAAATTGCTGTTTCAGTTTCATACCTAGCAAACGGGTCGCACCATAGTTGCTTCGTTCCTGTGCCAATGAAAGCCACACATAATGTATATAACTGTCCTTTGTGAAACAGTCGCACAGACTGCAGTCTGAACAAATCTGGTAGCATACACATGAATTAAATGCAAAGGGCAGCCGCTAGAAGTGCCACACAAACAGTGCAACACCAGAAATTCAGTTTATGGTTAATGGAAGCAGCAGTTACAGCAGATCAGTAGTTGGACACGTAATTAATCAATTGAAGCACCACCAGCTCTCTAGCAACAGGCCACTTGCCATTTTCTAAATCTGCAGTTCCCAACACAAACAACCTTGGGCACAGTAGAAAAAAATTCCAAATAAAATCTGCAGCTCACACTGTCACGCCATGCACTCAACTCGGTAGCTGGGCGATGAAACTATAGCCTTTCAGTCTATATATATATATAGAAAAATGCAAAGGCTAACTATTGTCAGAAACCAAAAATTGCTGTGACTCAAAACAGTAAACCTGTCTCAAAATGTATACTGTGTTTAGATAAGTGGCTGGAGGAGTAGTTACATTGCTGGACTCTCATGTAGGAAACCCAGGTCTGATCCTCACTGAGGTATGGACATTTTTCTGTCGGGTGCAGAAGTAAAAATGCAACCTGCATTGCTTGAGGTGACTGCACTAGCCATGCAAAAGAATGGGTCATGATTTGTGGGTATTCTCGAAAGAATACTTTAGAAAATCAAGTTTTACACAGGTTGGCATTTTTTAAAATTTTTTTTTTTTTTTTTTTTATTTTAAATTTATTCAGGTACATTTTGTAAAAATATCTAAAGATATGTAAAGGACATAATCCATAAACATAAATAGAGTGAAGCACCATATGTGATACCTTTTTGGAGGTCTAAAATTATGTACAAGTTGACTCATACCATGACCTTTAACACCGAGGCTTAAGGGAAAATTTGGCTTTTAAAAAGCTGTTTAGCTGAAACGAAAAAAAAAACCTAATGCTGGTTTCTTAGAGATTATTTTTTCCTCTGTGTAGTTCACCATAAAATATTCTTTTGAAACTGGTTTGTTTTAAGTGTAAATCTGATATTCATCAGGTATGCCTTTTTTTTTTTTTTTTTAAAGACATGTAACTTTTTCCAGTAAACTATTAATTTAACCAGTTCTGTGCTAACCCATGGTAACTTTACATGTTTGTATTATGAAAAAGAAGATGAAGTCTGCTTATCATTCAGTGATATTTAATTTTTTTTACAAATGAATGAATGAATCAAGAATTGACATCAGTGCACTCAAGACATTCCCACACGTGATCTGTCCCCTTCTTCAGTAGCCAACAAAGAGTCAACATTCTAATAGTACCAGTTGCAACCTGATTAAAAGTCTGCCTATTTTACCCCCTCAGTTTTGAATATCTTCCATTCTCTACACGCCCCCCCCCCCCTCCCCTTTCCACTGAATTAGTCTATCAGTGTATGCATTCTCTATCTGTTCTAGTGCACTGCTTATTTGATCCCATAAAGTCTTCACCAGATCCACTTTATCATAAAGTAGCTCTCTGCCCAGAGGAGCGGCAGCAGCTAATCCATCAGCTTGCTCGGTCCTCATCTAGCCAGAACATCCATGTGTCACTTCAAGCACTTAATTCAGTAGCTGGGCGATGGATCCTTTGGACTCTTGATCCAGAAATGGGGAATTTGCATCAGAAAACACTGATTAGAAACACTAAATTGTGTTATACTGGACTGGAATCAGCTTATTCTGTTCTAAGCAGTTGTTGTAAAGGTTGTGGTTTCAACTGTGAACTGTGTCCTTTGGTTTGCTGCTGCAGGTCTGAGCTCCTTGTTGAGTCATTACTGGAGCTACACATCTGATGCTGTGTGCAAGCCACCACTCTGTGCAGAGAGAATGAATCATATGGGATAAACGTCACATCACTACTGTTGAATAGAGCGGAAACATGGAGAACAGCTGAGGCAGTTACTCATAGACTACAAACGTTTATTAACTGGTGTCTGCACAGAAAAGAGGGAATTAAAATGGTATGATAGAATCATTAATGTTGAGATTCTGGAGAGAACTAAACAAGTTCCAGTGGACCAAGAGGTGAGGAAAAGAAGCTTGCATTGGATATGACGCATGTTGAGAAAACCTGAGAACAATATAATGTTCTTGTATTGGAATCCACAAGGACATAGAAATAAAGTAAGACCCACACACACAAAAACACATGGCGAATGAAGCTAGAAGTTTGAAGTTCGAAGTTTGAACAATGGAAGAACATCATGGCACACGGGTAGTAATCCATAACTGCTCCGTTCTTCTTCTAACTCAAGTCTAAGTTCGAAGAAGCTCAGCACAGTGCACAGGCTCTGTAGCACTGGTGAGATCCTGAAATACTTTAGGTAGATTTTTAACTCCAAATTTTGTCTGGGCAGCACCGTTAGGCTACTCTTTTCTATTTCCAACTGCCCAGGGAATTTTTATGTGCACAACAATGCACTCTGGCGTCCGATCTCACCACCCAGAGACCAGGGGGAACTACTAGAAGTTTCAGAACCACTAGCACATGAGGCAGACACCATGCCTCGAAACCACGCAGCCCCTCAGGAGCTAGAGAGTGAGGTTAAAAATGTGGGGAGGACACGGGGGAGCTGCATACGATAGTGAAGGACAGAATGACTTGGCGTGAGCCGACTAAGGGCTTGTGCCCCACTGGGGGAGGGGGTAGAATGCAGAAGAAGTAGTAGTTGGTATAAAACTCAGTGCTCTCGCCTTCAACACCATTATTTAATCACAATTGTACGCCTGTGAAGGATGTGTGAAGATACGGCAGCTGTGACACATATTTACATCAATAATAGTGCCTTGACCTGATCTTCATCCTTTTTTTGTTTTATTTTTTTTATATGTCATCACCTATGATTGCTCATGTTTTAAATCAGGAATGGATGCTTGTAATAAACTCAGCCAAATTTTGTTTAATGTATGTGTACTCCATGTCTTAAACCATGTTGCAGTCAATCAGTCAGGTGCCATCTCCACAGTAAAGGTTGGCTGCAATGGATCTCCAACATGCTGTCTCTTATCCCGGTTGTACAATCTCTCAGATAACTGGTTATCCATCTCTTGATGTTGTCCTCCCACTAGTATCGTTATCCACCTCTTGCTCTATTGCTTTCGACCTTTCCTTCCATGTTGAAGGGAGGGGCGGTGGGGTGAAAATGATTGCTGACAGGTTAAACGCTGAACATCTGGAAAGAAACTTGTTAAATAAATGCTATGGCAACAATGAAATCGTGTGCTTTAACTGTAGAAAATGTTTCTACCACGAGCGGGTCTTGCTAGTTTGCCATCACCATGGGCATTTGCCTCTATCTCTCTATACAAATATATATATGTCTATAAAATACAGTATAATACTTAGTCTTAGCCAAGGTTTCAGTTTCATGGCGGTCGGGTCACCCCATACTTGCTCCGTTCCTGTGCCAGTAAAAATCAAGTGAAATATCCCTGACATTGTTTGTGTAGTGCCCGTGCTGGTAGTTGTAGCTGTTACATATACATGAATACGGACAGACAAAACATTTTATAAACTCTTTTGTGTACTTTATTATTGTTTGAAGAAAAAAAAACTGATGCTTCAGGGTTTGGAAGTGAGTCATTTATTTACTCTGTACAAAGACTGTGGATTATTATAACCTATTTTTTTTTTTCATTATCTTCTTCTTCTTCTTCAGCATTCTGAGTCCTTGGGGTTCGTTGCTGCAGATATCACCCACCTCCATTCGTATCTCTGGTTGGCCCTCTCTTTCCAGTTGGTAACACCAAGTGTTTGCAGATCTCTCTGTTGTCTTCTTGGTTTGCCTCATGGTCATTATGATTATGCTAAACACTTATTTTGGTCACTTTAGTTGTGTTCTCCCCACTACAATAGAAGTATCAATGGCCCAATCCAGTGGTTCCCATTTGGTGACTGTTAACCTTCTCCCCCTGTTGACCTAGAAACAAAATTCAAAGAAACCTGTATTTTTGGTATTTCAGCTTTTCCAGAATAAATATTCCTTCAAAAACAACCACTTTACAAACATTCCTAACGATTCCATTTTCAGACATAAACAAACCACAATTATGCACTGATGAAATGGAATCATCAGTAAAAATGAATGCAGCAGAGAATCAGTGGGGTGCATCTGTCTGGAGTTAAATAAATTTAATACGCTGACCCATGTTTGACCCTGTGACCTGGCCAGTGTAACTAACAAGAAATCATTACATCCTAATTTCTATAAATAAAGCCAGCTTATCACAAGAAAATACCCACAAAACTTTTTTTTTTCAGACTTATTAAACATTGGCGCAAACTCAATCATGCCCTCAGTGAGGATTCTCATAAGCAAATCACTTTAGCTGCATAAGTTTAGGGGCGTTTGTGAGGGCAGGGTACAAATAGGAAGTGCCAATTGTAGTGCTTATCGGGCGAAAGGGTTAACAAATACAGGGTCTGTGGGAGACCTTTGAAGAAAAAAAAAAGTATCCACAGGTCTGAGCTAGCTGTGAACCACTGGTATAAGTGCACAGGGTTTAATGAACTATGATAAGATTGTGTTCTTGTTCTGTTCTCATTACAAGGTTTTTTTTTTTTTTTTTAGATATCCAGAAACCATAATTGTTAACCCTTTGGCTCAGTACTATGGATATCACAACCCTTGGGCTTTGATTCCATGATAGATACCATAAATCTGGGAGAAATGTGGCTTTTTTGCCAACCCCTGGGCGTGAACCTGGAACATAAGGAGTTCATCACCTGGTCACCGGGAAGTCAGGTTTAAGCAACTACACTAGCGAGCCGGGCATTTCTAGGGTTTTCTTAGTATTATGACACTTCTGTATTTTCACCGGCTTTTTGTCAAGAACGGGTGTTTTAAACAAAATTTAAAAAATGCTGCATGTACAATTGCCTAGTAAAACTAAAACAGCCAACACATTTTGGGGTTGGTTCTGCGATTAAAGGATATACAGCTAACTTTTTAAATTTTATTTATTTATGTCTAGAAAGTACAAGTTTTTGTTATACATCCAGTCCATCTTTGCATGTTTAGATACTAAACATTTTACAAACAGTATTAAAACTAAATAGAATGTTTTTTGACACATTTTGTTCATTTAAAAATAAATCTAAGTCAACTGTAAAGGTCCCTTTTCCACGCCTTTAGAAGTATTGGGCATATAGGGTTAGACCTATATTTATTGATGGGTGATGGGGTCAGCACCGCGCCAGCTGCCTTTACTTCCCAGGACTGCACCTGGTACCCACTCAAGGCTGGGTCGACCTGGGAGTCAAGGTCATTTTTTGAAAAAAAGTCTGGCTCTGTCAGGATGTGAACCCACAACCTTCCGATTCACAGGCGGGCGTCTAGGCGCCTACGCCACGGCGACTCCCTTCAGTCAACTGTACATACATCATAGTCTGTACCTTCTTGATAGTTTTACTCATAGAATCGTTATTTGATTTCATGTTTTGTTACTTATTTTGTTGGCTTGAAACATCCATATTTTTCTTTCCATCTTCATTGCATAAATTTATGAAACATGCATCTGTTTTTCCTGTGCACGTGCACATGCACAGTGAAAGAGAGATTTGAGTTGAGTTGACATCACAGCACTCGGAGCATTCCCATGCGTGCAGGGGGAGAGAGAGTCCTAGTTAAAAGATTCCCACTTCTTTTTTCTTCTGCATCTTCAGCGATCTCTGGTCATGTGCCTAGTCCACTATGGGCCATAAACTGAGAAGTCGGCTTTGGGAGAAGCGGTAGCGTAGTGGTTAGAAACCTGTCTGCTGACCCGAAGGACTTAGGTACAAATTCACATTAACTCCGATTTTTTTTTTTTTTTTTTTTTTTTTTGACCTTGGCACCCAGGTTGACCCAGCCTTTCAATGGGTACCAGGTAATCTTCTGGAAAGTAAAGGTGTTGTGTTGCCCACATCACCCACTGAGCACCTATTGGCCTATAAAAATGAGTCTAGCCTCATATGCCCACTGTGCTACTGGATCCTTCGAGAATTCCTCCTCTCCCCACCCCCGCCCCAAAAATGATAATAAAGTAGCAAATGTTGTCGTGCTGTGGCATTAATGTTTGACTGTTTTACATTTTAATTCCAATAAAGCTTCTATTATACATAACGATGTGTTCATGTTGTTGTTGATTTACTTGTTTCACCAGCTGTAAACTCAGGCGGTTGTTTCCGGACCTGGGTTTTGGATGTGCATCCTTTTTACAGAACTGCAGTCTGCCAAGCTTGCCTGAAGTCTCTTGTTCCCTTATCTATCAGGCAGTCTGTTGTTCCCTTGTCTATCAGGCAGTCTATTGTTCCCTTGTCTATCAGGTAGTCTGATTTTTCCTTTTCTATCAGGTAGTCTGTTGTTCCCTTGTCTATCAGGTAGTCTCTTGTTCCCTTGTCTATCAGGCAGTCTGTTTTTCCCTTGTCCATCGGGCAGTCTGTTGTTCCCTTGTCTATCAGGTAGTCTGTTGTTCCCTTGTCTATAAGGCAGATGCACTCAAACTTCAAAGGAAGTGTGTTCATTATTTGTTACAGTACATGTGATCATGTCCTGGGAAAGTAAAGACAGCCGGCGTAATGCTGACCACATTACCCACAGAGTGCTGATGGTCTGTAAAAATATGGGACGCTCTGCCCATATGCCCGATGCGCCGAAAGGCATGAAAAGGGATCTTTACTTTTTTTTTTTTTTACATGTGATCATTGTTACAGCTGCTCTGGAAGAAATATGCAAGGAGGAGGAGGAAAAAAAGAAGGAGAAGATGGAAAAGGTGGAGGAGAAGATAAAGAAAAAGGAGGGAGAAGAGGGAGGAGGAGAAGAAAAATGAAAAGGAGAAGAAAAAGGAAGAGGCTGTCTTCAAGAGATTTCACAGTCTAGTGTATACTGCGTTCACAGGTGCATAAATTATTTCCGGGTCCTTCCTTGTCAAAAATAATCAACAGTATCTAGGAAAATCCTTCTCTTGCCATTCCAGTGTGAATTATGGGACTCCATCCTGGTTGGGGAGGGGGGTGTGGTTGTTTCACCTACTGCCCCTGAACAAAATGCGACTAATTTAGATTTTTCTGAAGCTGGGTATGTTGATCAGAAAGGAGCAGAATGCAGAAGTGGTTTTCCCTTGTCAGATGCAGCCGTTAGGCCACAGTAAGCCAAAGTACCATGCTAGAACATAAGCAAAAGTACAGAGAAAACACTGTGGTCCTCAGAGATCAACAGTGACAACGGTACGGAAAAAGCTGACAGATTTCTTGTTTATTTTTGTTTTCAAATCAATTGAAGTTCTGAAAAGAGTGGGAATGAAAAGTTTGTTGCTGAAAGGAAAAAAAATTAAGTGAAAAGTGTTGGCCACATTAAAAGAAGTAACTCTCATATAAAACCATAATGGAGAGAAAAGTTGAAGGCAAGATAGATAGCAAGAGACGCTCGGCTTGCTAGTGTAGTTGGCTAAACCTGACTTCGCAGCGACTAGTTGACGAATTCCTTGTGGTCAGGCCTCACGCCCAGGGGTTAGCAGAATAGCCACATTACTCCCAGATTTACGGTATCTATCATGTAATCAAGGCCAAAGTGTTGCGTTATCCATAGTAGCAAGCCAAAGAATACTCATGGTTTCTGGATATTAAAAAAAAAATTTGCAAGAGACAGACAATGATATAGCAATATCAAGATCTTCTTATTCTTATCATTCACCAGCTGTAAAATTTGGGGGGAAAAGGGGGGGGGGGCGGTGGAGTTCTGGTTGTTCGCTCACTCCTGGACTTTGGTCTTGACCCAGAATTTAAGTTATACAAATCTAGCTTATTTCTTCTTCTTCTTTGCATTCTCTGGCTGTTTCTTGTTTTCCCCCACAATAGGGCCCTGGAACTCACATGGAAACTAGCTTATTTGTATGCGGACTGTTGGTTAGTGCCTCTCAGGGAGATGCACTCCAGCTCTGAAAGAAACACTCTCTAATTAGTCCCCTACTACGACGTACTTGTTAGGGGGGAATATTGTTCTCCAAAATGCAGCCTCAGAACCAAGACGGGGGAAAGAGATGAATGGCCAGCAGTCTGAGAGAGTGTTCAACTAAAACCAGAGACTGTATGTGTTGGAAACCCAGTTTCTGTTGTGGAGATGTCACCTGATTGACTGATTCTAATTGATTTACCAGTTTCTTGTGTCAAAGAATTCCAGTGAAATGTGACCAAAAAGCTTAACGAAACGGGGAAGCAGAAAAACATACACAAAACGTTTCTGCCAGTGGCCTTTCTCAAAGAAGTAACGAACTACACAACGGTAACACAGAGAAGGGTATTCAAATCTCTGAGAGGGGACAAGGAGCAACTTTAAAAAATTTGATGTGGAGTGAATGACAGTAACAAACAACAAGATGGCTGCTGTTGAAAATTCATGCATTTATTATAAGTTAGTCTCACATTTTTCCCCAGGTCGGTCCAGAGTCTGAGCTTAGAATCAAAGCAAGTAGTTCCAGATGATCAAAATGTGAACAAGCACACAACTATCAGTGAAAGAAATGCATGCCTCTGTGTAATGGACAATTTGTTGTCCTGTGGCACTGACGAGCCAAAAACACAGACCCCCTCTATTCCCTCAATTGTTATGTAACAAAGTTTAACATGAGACTGTAGGTAATTATTATCTGCGATCCTTTTTTTCGATTGTTTTGTCTTTTGGCAGAATAGTACATTTTTCACCACTCCACATTTCTTCACTTCCCCACAAAATTTATTCCTTAACCATCCAACTAGAACATTTCTTAACCACCCAACTAGAACATTTTCTAAACCACCCAACTAGGACTTTCCTTTACCCCTCCTCCCCCCCCCCCCCCCCCCCACATTCCTTCATCTCCCCACTTGACCATTTCTTTACCTCCCCACTTGGACATTCCTTTATCTCCCCACTTGAACATTTCTTTACCTCCCTACCTGAACATTTCTTTACCCAAACAAATCTCCAGAGAAACAGAAACAATCCTAATAACTAATAAATGAAGCACATATCAGGGTGTTGGCTGTGATGAGGCCCTGATATTTGCACATTGCAAGACAGCAAAAGAAACATAGCAAGTGCCTGTGAACATGCCATGCCTGAAATAAGTCAGCAGTATTCCGACCGTGACAAACCCAGATTACCCATCACCAGCTTGAATTCTTCAAGCTGCACAAGACTGTAGATGTCCACATAGTCCTGCAGGCCAACCACTACAGAGTATGCATCAAGGAGCCATAGATCATCTTCAAAAGCTAGAAAGAAGGCACACAACCAGACTGCCCAAGAAAGACAACTGCACTCAAAAACACCTTAGAGGTGATCATCAAATGAACATCAACTTCTGGAACTCTTTTTTATTTTGCAAATATCCTAAAAAAACTAAAGGAAATCACAAAATAGTGTAGCTAAATGGTTGAAAAGCTGCATCAGAGACAGACAAGGCACCCAATACAGTTGGCTGAGAACCTGCATCAATTACAGTTAAGACAAAACAAATGTTAACTGAGAACATGCATCAATAACGTAAGATGCAATATACTAAGAGCTCAGAACCTGCCTCAATTTCAGACAAGACACAACAATTGTAAGCTGAGAACCTGCATCAATTACAGACAAGACACAACATAATGTAAGCTGAGAACCTGCATCAATTACAGACAAGACACAACATAATGTAAGCTGAGAACCTGCATGAATGACAGACAAGACACAACATAATGTAAGCTGAGAACATGCATCAGTGAAAGACAAGACACAACACAATGTACGCTGAGAACCTGCATCAATGAAAGACAAGACACATCATAGTGTAAGCTGAGAACCTGCATCAATAAAAGGCAAGACACAACACAACACAATGTAAGCTGAGAACCTGCATCAATGAAAGACAAGACACAACACAATGTAAGCTGAGAACCTGCATCAATGAAAGACAAGACACAACATAGTGTAAGCTGAGAACCTGCATCAATGAAAGACAAGACACAACATATGTAAGCTGAGAACCTGCATCAATGACAGACAAGACACAACATAATGTAAGCTGAGAACCTGCATCAATGAAAGACAAGACTCAACATACTGTAAGCTCAGAACCTGCATCAATGACAGACAAGACACAACATAATGTACGCTGAGAACCTGCATCAATGAAAGACAAGACACAACATAGTGTAAGCTGAGAACCTGCATCAATGAAAGACAAGACTCAACATACTATAAGCTCAGAACCTGCATCAATGACAGACAAGACACAACATAATGTAAGCTGAGAACCTGCATCAATGAAAGACAAGACTCAACATACTGTAAGCTCAGAACCTGCATCAATGAAAGACAAGACACAACATAATGTACGCTGAGAACCTGCATCGGTTTCCGTCAAAGAACATAATCTGACAAATGCCCCATTCCCCCATAACAACCTCAAATCAGTAGCTTAGAATAAAAAGAGAAAATGTAACAATAATGCAAAACTTTAATACAGACAACACAGGGAAAAGGAGGCACAACTATTATTGTAGGTTTAAACAAAGCTTGTAGGCCAAGAATTTAACAACAACGGCTGCTTTTATTCAGTTCAACCTGTCACCAAGAATTCATTATGTGGCATCAGTTAACATTACAACTCATTTCTTTTTAATAACTTTCTTACAATCCAAACTGTAAGCAGGGCCATATATGGATATATGACACCCCCTGTAAAAGTCCAGGAAAGGACACTTTCCACACCTTGAGGCAAACTAGGCATTCAGGGCTGGACCTAAATTTTATAGACCAACTGGCACTTTGTGGGTGATGCAGTCGGCATCACGCCACCTGCCTTTATTTTCCAAGAGGACACCTGGTACCAATTCAAGGCTGGGTGGACCTGGGAGTCAAGGTCATTTTTTAAAACAAGTCCAGTACCATCAGAAACTAAACCCATGACCTTCCGACCCACAGCGAGCATCTAGCTGCTACACCAAGGCAGCTCCCATGACACCCCTGTGCAATCATTCATTTTATGCCCTCTTTTTCCCCTCCCCTCGGCTAAACCCCAGCATCGCTACTTATTTACAGACCATCAACAATAAGTTTGGGAACTATTGACTTTAGTTTTAAATGTACTGAAGTATTTAAACTACTAAATATGCAACAGATGACACAGATAGATGAGCAAGTCAGTGTCTTTATGGAGCAATAAGGACTAAACTTTCATAATTACAAAAGCAATAAAGATATCAACCTTTTTTTTTTAAAACTAATAGTTATATTTTTCCGCTTACCAGAATTTTGCCACTCTGTGCTGCTCAATTCCACCAAAGTACTGAAGTCTGAACACACAAAGTAATAATGCATAACTTGTCAAATGTGCCAACACTAACGGTCTCACACAAGAATTGCAGCTCACTGTTGGTGCAAATGGTCAAACATGAAAGCCGGCATTGCACCCGCAAAAGTATACGCTTTTCATACGTTCTTATCATTTTTCTGCAAAACCACTCTTCTGCAGCCTCCATAAAAACTTTCACAAACATACTCACTGTCAGTAATTTCTTTCTGCACATAATATTGTCAGCGTTGGTGGCTTAGGTGTTGTGAATGATCTCCTAAAGCCGGGGTGCCACGTTCGATCCAAGTTGCGGATGGTTTCGACAGTGGTACCGAGAGCTGACCGTTCAAAAAGCAATGGCAAACTACTTAACGGGCCTTTCAGTTCACTGCATATGAAGTACTTTTCAGTGTCTCTGATACTTCTGCAGTCCATATTTTGCATGGTCCCCCTCTGGGTCTGCTACCATTGTATCTGTATAACATTGCTATCTGTGGGACCCTGTCTGATGCCAATCTTGTTACATGGCCAAAACATTTGATTTGTTGTCTACCTATAAAGTTCAGTATTGGTTCTGTGCTGATCCTCCTCCTGATATCATCATTCTTAAGTCGATCTTTTCTCGTTACACCTAGCATAGTATGTAATCATTTCATTTCTGTCGTGTGAATACCAGAAATTAATACTAGCCAGAAAAAATTTGGCAGGAAAGGGCCTCTGGTTTCCACCCTAGAACTAAAAGTTTGACAGGAAAGGGTCTCTGGTTTCCACCCTAGAACTATCAAGCCAGTAGCCAAGTGCTACTAACACTAACAAGAACCTCAACAATATTTGCCAGACATCCTGTGGCAAGCCTTAAAAGTGATGGCTATTTACACAGCACTTTTTCAACCTAGTAGCTACACAGAGGCCTTTTTTCCTAGGCAAAAAAAGCTGCCGGTACTTCCTATTATCAGGTACGACCAGAAGGAAGCCCTGGTGGCACCACAGACAATTACAACATTATATTAGTGATATAAGTACTACGATAAAGTCAAATTTGAGAATTTATGTTTAACCTCTATGACTATGGGGTTGAAGAACACGGAGATGAGCCTGCTTGTAATCTGAACAGAAGACATGACGCTATCACTGTAGAATTATGACCTGCAGCTTCTTCTTCTTCTTCACTTCCTCTTTGACCGCTGTGGGTGTCGAGGGAGATATAAGGTTCTGTTTCTAGCTCTTCTGGCCGCCTCGACCTTAGGCCCGTTTGATCAGCCCGTTTATATCTCATTGTGTTTTCTGTAGCGATAATAAATCCATTGCTGGCTTGCTAGGTCTGTCGCAACTTCACCAGAGCCCCGTTGGCCAGGACGTTTCGGGGTGACCCAGGGTGGCCTTCATGGCTACCGTAGCGGTCCTGTGGCACGAGGCCACACCATACTTCGCCCACACCTAGCAATCCCCTACTTACCCCCTCTCACGACGAGGACGTGGGGTTGGACCTGCAGCTGGCTTCATATAATCATCATGCAGAATGGATAGAAAATATTTAAATATTACGACCAACACAAAGATGAGCACAGGACGTTAGTGACTTCTTGGATGTGAAAGTGCATGAGGTGGGAGAACAAGTTTCTGTAAGGCAGACTGTGATGACAGCAATGTTGTGCAAAGGACCTCTCAAGATACGTTTATGATTATTATGTTAATTCGACGGATCAACATCATGGCACACGGGTGTAACCCATAAGTGCTCTGTTCTACTTCTAACTCAAGCCTGAGTCTGAAGAATCACAGCACGGTGCACGAACTCCGTTTCACCGGCAAGGTTCCTGAAATACCTTGGGTAGATTTTTCACTCCTCATTTTTGCCCAGGCAGCGCCGTTAGGCTACGCTTTTTTATTTCCAACTGTCAAGGGATTTTTTTAATGCGCTAGAATACACATGGGCATCCAATCTTACTACCCAGAGACCAGGAGAAATTACTAGAAGTCCACGTGAAAAAATCCCAGCCTTCACCGGGGCTTGAACCTGAGACCTCCAGCACTCCAGGTGGACACCATATCTCAAGACCCCTCAGCCCCCTGTTACATTATGATGACTCAAAGATGACCAAGGCAAACAGACATAGGCAAAGAGCTTGTAATTTCAACAGAAGACACCACTGTATTCATTAAGACACATATAAACCATAATCGATGCAAATAAACTCTCTTCTTCCTCTGCCCATCATTTCTCAATAGAGCTCAGGCTCTCAACCAGCACACACCAAGTCATCATTTCCTTTACCACTGTGTACAGCTCACCCCATGCTTCTAACACCACTCTCTGAAACAACTGTCTAGGCTGAGTTTATTTCTTTGACACCGTGATCAGAGGCGATGCATGAACGCCAACGCCTGCAGGCAAGGCACTTGATGATGCTGACGGTGGGTTTCAGTGCAAGAAATTCTTGTTACACCACTCTCAGGTTTTCTCAAAGTGTGTCCTGTCCAATGCCAGTGTCTTTTCCTCACCTTGATTCAGTTAAATTTTTTTAGTTCTCCTTAAAAGCTCCACATCAGTGAGTCTGCCATACCTTTCAACTAACTCTATTGTGTGTGTGCACCAGTAAATGAAAATCTGTTGTTAGTAATTACTTTCAAGTTTCAGCTGCATACTATAGCGCTGATTTGAAATCAAAGCTGAATACTGTAAGTGTAGTTAGTTGCGTATCCTTTACAGGGTGTTGCAGGACCAACCCCAGCATTTTTTGGATGTTGTGGTTTTTGTAGGCAAGTTCAAGTCCAGTACTTGCCATTGGTGAGTGTAGTACTAGTTTCCATTTCCTCTGACTTCCAGTGATTTCCTAGTGCTATATATAAAATCAGCACTCAGTGGGTGATGTGGTCAGCATCAAACCGGGCGCCTTTATTTCCCAGGCCATAACTTAGGCTGGGCTGGATAGACCTGAGATATAAAGTGGTCCATGATGCAGATTCAAACCTAGGAACTTCGAACCAACAAGCGCACGTGTGCCAGCTAAACTCCTTGGCTCTTCCACCAGGTGCAAAGCCTCTTGTATATAAACATTCTCATCATCATCATCATGTGCCCTGCCAACAGGCGTAGGCATATCACGATCTCTGGTTTCCTGGAACAGTTCTCTTGATATCCCCCCATGCCATCGTTTCAGCCCATCCAGCATCATCTCCCTTGGTCTGCCTCTACCCCTTTTCCCACTGATCTTTCCAGTTGTCACAATGTTCTCCAATGTCTCTCTTCTCATTATGTGGCTAAAGAACAGTTTGTCTCTTTCTTATATAAACATTCTACAGAACAGAAATAATATATTTATTTTCCTGGTACTGGGTGATGACCATACCAGACGTGGGCAATAAACCAGCCTATAGTGCCCTACTGTCGGCTCTGTGGCTAAGTCGATGCGAACGCTTCGTAATGTCGGGATGCCGGGTTCGATCCCAGCTGCGGGTCATGCGCCTTGCGTAGGTTTCGACAGTGGTATCAAGAAAGCCGACAGCCCAAAAAGCAATGGCAAACTACTGGACGTAAATTTGCCTAGAAAAACCACACAACAGCCAGTGGTTGTTGGGGTTGGTTCTGCAACGTCCTGCAAAGGATATGCAACTAACCTTTTAGTGCCCTACTAGACCAGCCGCCAGCCAAGGTAAAGGACCTGGTCTGTACTGCCACAACATTAGGTTTTCAGGTTGCCTTTCCTCTCCCTAGGATAAAGCCAGCACCTTTCTAACTGCTGCCTGAAGCCAACTGGCACACTGTGGGATATCAGGTTTGGTAACTGGGGGGGTCTCTGTGGCTGCGCCCTTCAGTTCAAGAGTGAAATTTTTTACAGAGATCTCTGGGGATGGTCGCCTGAGCTGTGGAGTTTGAGCTCTGTGCAGCGCTCTCAGCAGACGGCTAGCCGTTCTGCTGAGAAAGACCAAACCATATGTGATCAAACCCGGTGCAATGAAGTCGATTCTCTCGACTTTAACCTTTAAAGCTTGGTAATTTCAAATGAATTATGACTATTTCACTGAGGTGTTACAAACCAATACTGGCTGCAGACCAACAGTCAAACTAATGAAAACAAAAAAATTTTATTTAAATACTAAGCTGGCACTCAGTTATTTGCACAGTACAATGACTTTAGTTATCCTCACTGGAACAAAAACAACCATAGTGATATAGCAGCTAGACACTTGCCTGCCTGCCAGCCCACAAGTTTTGGGTTAAAATCCTCACAGGGTCAAATTTCTTTTCTTAAAAACTGACCTTGGAGCAGCTGGCCGAACGGTCAGAATGCTTGGTTCTAACGCTGGAGACCAGGTTGGAATCCTCAGTGATTGCTGGGGATTTTATCCTGCCATTGGGAGGGGTTTGGGGAATTCCTACCTGCATAGTCCGTGGCGACAGCACTAGCCATGCAGCCCTAAGTCCTTAGGCTCCAAGACTCCGATCCCCCCCCCCCCCCAATTGGTAAATACCAGTAGAAATGGCAGCTGCACCCCCCTCCCCCATGTCAATTCAGTATAAAGTGGGCGTGGCAAGTTCAGCTGGCAGAGGTGATGAAGACCACATCAGCCACTGAGTACTGCTTGGCCTGCAGCAGCAGTCTCCAACCTGGAAGGGGGCAGAAGACGATTTAAAGTCAATGAAGGAAGCAGCCATATAAATGCCCAAAACCTGCCACTTTTCAGGGGGTAGCATGTCTCTTTAATTCTCTGAACAGTTGTCAGTCTCTCCTCGAAATGGTTTGCATGTAATCACTGACTTTGAGAAACTTCAAACATAGGTGGGATAAACAAACCAAAAACAAAAGCAAAACAGTTAACAAAAGTTTACTAGAATTGAAAATCCTCACTCACTCAAAGAATTACATTAATTTTAACTGATGACTCCAAGTTCAAGTAAGTAGCCAGGGCAGCCATAACAAATGTACACACACAAAAACACACACATCGGCCTTAGTTTATGACATCATCCACAACCGGCGTATCACATTCTTTCCGAGCACATGAACTGGCAATACAGACACACCCAATTCAAATATATCATAAAAGTTGGTGGTGTACAAATATACCTGGTGTATGAACTGACCTGATGTTCAGATTGACCAACCTGGTATACAAGTCAACCTGGTGTACAAGTCAACCTGGTGTACAAGTCAACCTGATGTACAAGTCAACCTGGTGTGCAAGTGACCTGGTATACAAGTCAACCTGGTGTACAAGTCTACCTGTGTACAAGTCGACCTGGTGTACAAGCCAACATGGTGTACGAACTGACCAGATGTACAGATTGACTAATCTGGTATACAAGTCAACCTGGTGTACAAGTCAACCTGGTGTGCAAGTAACCTGGTGTACAAGTCAACCTGGTGTTCGAACTGACCTGATGTACAGACTGACCAACCTGGTGTTCAAGTCGACCTGGTGTACAAGTCAACCTGGTATACGAACTGACCTGATGTACAGATTGACCAACCTGGTGTACAAGTCAACCTGGTATACAAGTCAACCTGGTGTACAAGTCAATCTGGTGCAAAAATTGACCTGGTGTACAAGTCCACCTGGCGTACAAATTGACCCGGCGTACAAACTGACCTGGTGTACAAGTCAACCTGGCATACTAGTGGACTTGGCGTACAAGTCGACCTCAAAACTTTTAGCTCCAAATTCTGAGTTAGGCAAAACCTATGTAACCCATCTGATACTCGTCATACAAGTTGACCTTTAGTTTCCGAAAGATGATTTTAGGTTCTAAAAATCATGTACATACACACCAGAATTTACAATAATATACTGGCTTGAAATAAGCAGTCCTTGAGGGGGGGACAAAAACATTGGAAATGAAAATCAACAAAATTTTTTTTTTAAATGAACAAAATAAGCCTCATATTGCTGCAACCTATCCTGCTAATGAAGGCATACCTGGAGGAGAGGAACAGTCGTACACCACTGTATTTACAACCAGTGATCTAGACTCGGTTGTTCTCACAAAGACACATGCACAGACTCAAACCCTGATAGCATAAAACCTAAGTTATTATGGCCAGGTCACGTGGTCAGTTTCTGACCACCGAGCTGGCGCCAGCTGGGGCTATGGACATCTCTCCTCCCTGCAGGCCTTCACGGGGCGGGCTCTGGAGAAGAAAAAAACATGGGTAAACTGACATTTTAATGCCAAAAAAATCAATGCCATGCACCGACAATGTGGCACCTGTGCACAAACAAAACACAAACTGCATAATTTACTGCCTTGCATATTTCATTGTATCTTATCAGGTATAGTCGGCTTTTGTGGCTAAGTCGATGCGAACGGTTCGCAATTCCGGGATGCTGGGTTCGATCCCAGCTGCAGGTTATGTGCTTTGCATTGGTTTTGACAGTGGTATCAAGAAAGCCGACCGTCCAGAAAGCAATGACAAACTACTGGACGTAAATTTGCCTAGAAAAACCACACACAGCCAGGGGCTGTTCGGGGTTGGTTCTGCAACGTCCTGTAAAGGATACGCAAATAACCTTATCAGGTACATAAAAGAGTGTGTTTTTAAAAAGAAAGAAGGGGGGGTAGCATGGTTATATTTAAGTGTGTTTGTATTTCTGTGAAAGGATTCAATCCTTTGTTTCAGCTCATTTAATTCTGTAGTATGCACTTGCAGAGATAGAGAAAAATATGCTGGGCAATCAACTGTGCTATCTGTTCTTTGTATCTTCTTTGTTGAAACATTACAATTTAACACTGCCTTTTAAAGAACCGGTGTCTCCTACACCAAATCCAATTGCATCTATCAATCTACATGTAAGCACTAGTTAATCTACACTCTTCGGATTGGAAAGACAAATTGGAAACAGAGTAGCAGAATACTTCCCTAGATGGCTCCACAAATAACTGAATTGAGATCATGTGTTAAGATCGAACGAAAAGGAGAAAACCGAATTCTTCAATAGGACATCATTTGTTTAACTCCAGGCAAATAATTGATTATTGTGCTTTCACAGTTAAAAATCACACACAATGAAAAGACATTTACTGAAACTAGTAACTATCAAAATGCACTCCCTCACTTTGTGTAAACAAAAAAGAACATGTGATATAAATTTGGAATTGCCATAGTAATCACTAGGTAAATAATCTTCAATTGCCAGCAGACAGATGTACAGTGTACCCTGACAATATGAGCCGTGTATTTCAGTCGGGGGAAAAAATTTCATTATGCACCTTAGTAGTTATGAACCTGATCAGATACGATATGGTAAATTTTGTTTAGAAAATATTGCTTTGATATCACACTCATAGACACTGTGTGTGTGTGTGTGCATGCACGTAAGTATGTACGTGCATGAGCATGTAATATAAGCAACTTTTTCTGGTGGTATTTTTATAAACTCAACTAGAAAAAATAAAGGTGTTAGAAAAACTAATCAACATAAGTAGAAATGCTGGATCAATTGGCAGAATGGCATGAAAGATTATTAGCAGTGATTAAAAAACCCCACGGTGGCCAGATATTTGTGAAGGTACATGATCATCATCTACGCCACCTGGCAGGGTACAAAGTAACATTTGTACTTCTGAATTCAACGTCCACTTCTTCATGCATCATTTTCATGTTGTTCTGTCATAAGTCATACAGAACTTGCAGGTTACTCCTCAATTACCTGCCTACTTCTCAGATTCTACTAACTCAGATGCCTGGTCCAGTCTATAGCAATCATGACCCTTCAATACTTTCTTCTCCACTTGGGGGTTGCGGAGAACCATTTTGGAGAGAAAAGAATAGAGACACTGCTTCCTAAAAAGCATGTTGTAAAAAATGGGTGTTTCCTTCGAAACTGGAGTGCAACTGCCGGACAGGCGAGGAACCAACCGCCTGGATTACAAATAAGCCATATCTATTAAATGGATGCGCATGCAAAACTCGATTAAAGTCCAGAAGTGGACAAATAACCAGAGTTTACAGAGAGTGAATACTAAGAAGAAGGAGATGAAGACAAAGATGAAGAAGAGGAGGAGGAGGAGAAAGAAGAAGAAGAGGAAGAGGACAAGGAGGAAGAAGAAGATTCTCTTGAATCATCTCATACTGCAGAGATACTGACTTTGCTAGTTTAACCCCTTTCATCCCAGGATGTCAAGGAGCTGCCAGAGCAACAGCAAAACCACAAGAATCGGCCTTTCGCAGGGGCCAAATATGCATTCATCATCAATCAGAAGGTCCTTTACAGAGCAACACTATCATCACCACATACTTTAAAGTCTCTCTTTCTGTAACCAATTCTCCAGCCTTGTGTGCTGTCACAGTCAATGTATCTCCAATGTCTTGTATCCACCTTCGCAGAGGTCTGCCTTTGCACCGCTTTCCCGAAACTACCTTCCATCCCCATTCTCTACAGGTCACCATGACATTTAACATGGCCCATAATACCTCAGCTTTCGGATCAGGATGCTGTTTATAAGCCAATTCTCCTCGATGCTCAAATCACGAAGGATGTCGGGCCAAGAACATACCATCTTATATAAAATAAAAACGTGATCAAATTGTTTAGTGTGAAGTAAAGTAAGCACAGGAACCTTGCATCTAGCATATTTTCTTCTTCACATTCACCAGCTGTAAACTCCGGCGGAAATTTCTGGTTGTTTGTCCACTTCTGGGCTCTAGTCCTGTTCCAGAACATGAGTGTTGCCTGTACATTCATTTTACAAATGTGACTCATTTTTATGCAGATTGCTGCCTCTCAGGCCGATGCACTCTCATTTTGAGGAACACCTCCAGTTAGTCGACTATTACAACATGCTTGTTGGCGAGGCAGTGAGTCTATTATTGTTTTCTCCACAATACAGCCCCAGAGCCCACAAATGATTTTGGGTAGGCAGTGGGTCTTAGGAAAGTTGCCGGTGTGACAAGAAGAGATTACATCAAGAATGAAGAAATTAGAAGCTGACTAGGACTGAAACCAGTCATACAATTCATTAAAGAACAACAAATGAGATGGTTTGGCCACCTGACGAGAATGCCCTGGTACCAGTGGCCACAGAGAGCCACCTGAAGAAATATAACGAACAAAGAGTAAGGGAAGACCACGCAAGAGAGGGAGCAACATCTCAGGAGCAACCTAAAAGAAATGAACACCAACTTGTACAATGCATTGGGAAAAGCAAACAAACGATCCTTACATATCCCCCCCCCCCCCACACCTCGATGAAGTAAATGGTCAAAGAGAAGAAGAGAAGGAGAAGTGGGTCTATTATTGTTTTCTCTTACCATGTAGCTCCGGAACCCACAGACGATATCTGGCATATGATGCTAGATCTATATAATTATACACCAATCGGCATTCGATTGGTGATGTCGTCAGTTTCACGCAGACCACTTTTACTTCCCAGGTCTTTATTTCATACCCATTTTAGACTGTCGATCTGGGAGCCATAGACATTTTTTAGAGACAAAAACTAGAGTTGACGTGGATTCGAACACCAAGATTTTGAGTCAACGGGCCAGTGTCTAACTGCTAAGCTATCACAGTTGATTTTTTTAGCATGCTCTGATTAAGCTATAAAGATATGGAATGAAACTTAAATGCTTTTCCATAATGACCTGAAGATTTGATCTTAACTCTTTTGGTACCAGAAGATTAATTGCAAGATAGGTGAAGTGAAGAACAAAAATTAATTACATTCAAAGTGACAATATACAGGTGGTGGTCACCATTTAGGTAAGCCAGATTTCTTTAGTAGGTTCTGACCAAATATAACAAGTAAGAAAGCACACTATGCTTTGGAGTGAAATTAAGAGGTCGAGTCACTAACAACTAGGCATTGCTTGGAACAGAAAGAGTTTATTAGTAACTATTCAAACTCTTACAAAAACCAACAGAACAAAAGAATGTATCTTAAAGAAAAGCAGGAATAACAAATTATAGATAACACTGATAACATTAAAAGATATACACTGATAACATTAAAAAATTTACAAACAACTTCTTCAGTGTTTGCCCTGTAAAGGACAGGTGGCACTTTGTGGTTTACAGCTAGGCTGTGAAATCTATAATGCTTAATGTCGCCTTTTATGACACATTTGTTAAGGTGAAATGGGTCTATTCTTTATCTCCTCAAAAATGGAGTCTCATTCAAATGGGATTGGGGGGGGGGGGTGTGTGTTACAGACCATGCACCACAACACTAGAAAAGGTGTCAGAGATCACCTAGGAAAATGAGGCAGAGAGAGACCTTTGTGAATGTAGCTACAAGGCACTGGAGATGTGATGGCTAGGAAAGCACACAAGCCTGGAGAATCAGCTAGAAAAAGGAGAGGATTTTCAGGTGTGCTGGGACACAGGCAACGTTCTGTAAAGGATTTACTGACAGATTGTGATGATCAACAGCAGTTAAACTTCTTTACGGAGATGGCACTTGATTAATTTAAGATCATGAATGGAATCACGGGTACTTACCTTAACATGAATCTGGCATTTTATAACTGCAGACCTGAGAATGAGTGCCTACAAAACACAAGACACAGATAATGTTATGATCAACCAACCATCAATGGTGAAAACAATATATGACATTCTTTGTATTATTCAGAGTTATAAACATTACATCACAATTAATCGCAGAAGACATTCTCTACGGTTTTAAATATTTTTTTAAGTTACCATTAACTGTAGAAGTCATTATGCAGAAGATAAATAGCAGTCATTAAAAGCACAGAAGACAGATATTGTGGAGATACATGAGTTGAGTCAAGAATTTACACCACAGCATTCAGGGCATTCCCATGTGCGCTCCGTCCCCATCTTCAGCAGCCAGTGCAAAGTTCCAAAACTGATGGTACCAGTCACAATCTGGTTATATGTCCGTCTTGCCTTTCCTCTGAGTGTAGTGAGTTGTCTGGTTACACCCAGGAGCCTCATTCTCTCCAGGCCATAATAATCTTCTTTCTCTACTGATTCCGTTGCTTGTTTCCAAAGGGCCTTGACCACATCTGCCTTGTCATGTATTAATTCACCACCCAATAGTGCAGATCCAGCTAATCTGTCTGCCTGTTCATTACCCACTATGCCGGCATAGCCTGGAGATAAGTTCCAAAGTATGCTCACTACCTGTGATACCTGATCATCTATGAAACCTGACACGGCACACAGTTAAATGTGTAATTCCTCCACAGAAAGTCCTCCACTGATCCACACAGCCTGGTTTCCACTGGAATGCTAACTGGCCAGACCTGGGATCTCCCCACTGTAAACAGTATTTGTCTTCTCCCCTGGTTCATCACCTATAAATTATGTTAGAAAGTTCTGGTTGTCGTTAACTTCTGGACTTTAGCCTTGATTCAGAACTTGAGTTCTGATGCACATCAATTTTACAAATCTGGCTTATATGTTTGCATACTGTTAGTTCCTTCCCTCTCAGGCAGATGCACTTGACTTTGAAGGAAACTCCTCTAGTCTACTTTTATGACACGCTTGTGGGGGTGGGAGGCACTGTGGGTTTATTCTCTTTCCCTCTGCAATGGAGCCCAGAAACCAAAAGGTGATGTAAACATTTTGAAAAAATGCATCTTGTGGAAATTAAGAAACAGAATCATTGACCATTTGTGCAATCCCTAAAGACAATCATGACAAGACAGCATAAGGTTTAAAGAGTGACTTAAATGCACTGGATCTTATTTCAACATCTCTTGGTCTCTTTTCACAGAGTGGCTGGTCTCTTATGAGTGTCACACAAAACACAAACTTCATAGCTCCAGAAACTATCCTCAGGACTCTCCGACAAAAACTGAACCAAAACCAAACAACAAAGATTGAGAACTAAAAAAAAAATTATAATAATGACCTTCAGAATGTGAGACAGACTGATCACTTGGTCACAATGACACCCTGGAGAAAGAGCAACTATCTTGCAGTAGTTGTATATGCTATAAAGAAAAGTTCCTTTATTATTATCTAATTTATACATGTTATAAAGACAAGTATCTTTGTTATTATCTCATTTATATATGCTATAAAGACAGTACCTTTGTTATTATCTCATGTATACATGCTTTAAGACAATTACCTTTGTTACTATTTCATATATATTTCTATAAAGACAAGTACCTTTGTTCTCCTCTGGTACTCCTTCCCCATCAAGATGGCTTTCTCAAAAGTCATGCTTCTTTGATCAACATCTTTAGCATACAAAATCTGTTCAGGAATTCAATTTGAAAAAAAAAAAAAAAAAGTAATAAAACAAAGGAACAGAGTATAAAGACAATTAGCAATGCACTCTATGATGCATCTTCAAATGAAAACCTTAAAAGTTTAGTTTTAAAATTTAAATAACCAGTCCATTGTCTTGTAACTGTACACACAAGTTCTGGAACAAGACCAGACAAGAAGTGGATGAACAACCAGAATTTTTACAGCCGGTAAACGTTAAGAAGAAGAAGAATAAGAAAGATATTTCTTTCCTCTTCACAATCCACATTTGCTGGATACATAATCGTACACAGATGCTGGCAACAAATCTATGAGTCAGTTGAAAGAATGCCTATAAGTACCTTATTGTGCGAGTCAATGCGAGCTTTGATTTGTCCATCCAGGATCAGCTGCATCAGTTCATCCTCCAGAGCACTCACTGTTGTGTTGAAAGCCTCCGCCATCTTTCTCATGTCAGCAGACAAGTAAGGGCTGAAATACTGCAAGAAACACTTCAATGTTAGTTGATCAAAGTCATCATCATGTGGGATGCAATTTTTGTGTTACTTGATGCCCTACCCTGACTTCTGCCAGGGGCCCTGAATATAGCTGGGGTGATCCTCATCCGCATGGTGGCACTTTGTGTCACCAGGTGTTTATGGCTTGTTTGATGTTCTGGTGGGGTACAACTACCTACCTACCTACCTACCTTCAATGTTAGTTTACCTTCTCTGGGATCTTTGATTATTAGTTATTTTCTTCAAATTCTTCTGTGTTTGCGGTTAAAAGGGCAGCTGGTATGTTTTATTGCAGTTTACAGCTAGGCTGTGATATCTGGTGGTAGTAAGAGGAATAGACCTACTGCCCATCAACAAGCATGTTGTAAAAGGATGACTAATTAATGATCTGCTGAAACCGGATGTGCTGGGCAAAAAGGTGCCAGCAGTTAGGGTTGGCAGATCCCCTGGTCACTCCCCGCAGCCCCATTCTCCTTAGACCATGGGGAGGGGGGGGGGGGTTGTGTGGTCTTGAGGCATGGCGTCAACCTTGAGTGCTAAAGGTCCCGCTTTCAAGCCCCGGTGAAGGCTGGGATTTTTTTTACGTGCACTTCTGGTAATTTTCCCTGGTCTCTGGGTAGTAAGATCGGATGCCCGTGTGTATTGTTGTGCAAATAAAAAAAATCCCTTGGCAGTTGGAAATAAAAAAAAATAGCAGCCTAACGGCTCTGCTCGGGAAAAATTTGGAGTTAAAAATCTATCCAAAGTATTTCAGGATCCTTACCGGTGCACTGCACTGTGGTACCTCGGACTCAGTCTTGAGTCTGAAGTAGAATGGAGCACTGATGGGTTACTACCCTTGTGCCATGATGTTGATTCATCATCAAAAAACTAAACCTAGACCATGATGATCTATCTGTGCCTCTGCACTGTTCACTTGCTCCCATAGGCCTTCAACAAGATCTAGCTTGCAATGCATCAATTCACCACAAGTGGTGGAAAACCTAACAGTCTAACTGCCTGTTCGTTTCTTAATACACTGGCATAACCTGTAGAAACAAATCCAAAGAACATAAACTACCCAGGACCTCTGAAACGATGCTTGCCACTCCACATGAAGCATACGTGTCTCCACCTTTCTAACATTACCCTGTGAGTCAATTACAATTATGACATGTGTTTATAACTGGTTCTCAAGACAAAGGAAGGCTGCAGAGAAGGAATCCACTTCCATTCTTTAATCAGATGTGGTATAATATGGCTTTGTTGCACTAATCAACATCCATTCCCTTTTGCTAGGAACTCCCATGTATCCCATCTCAACATAGAGCTGAATGTAAATACAATACATGCATCTTCCAACATTAGCCGTAAAAGCTCACAAGCTTCTCACGTGGCAAACCACAGACCCATCTATATTAATGACAGTGTCCCCCTCTAGAAGGAAGATTGGCTAATAAACAGCATCCTGTCTCGGAAGCTGAAATATTTTGGTCATATCAAGCACCACAATGGATTTGGAAAATTTTTTAGCAGAAGGCATGGTACCAGGAAGGAGGGGCAGGGGTCAACCAACGCGAAGATGGGCACAGCATGTAAGTGACTCCTTGAGCATGAAAGTACATGAGGTGGGAGAGCTGGCGAGAGACTGAGTTTCTTTCAGGCAGACCGTGATGAGAGCCACGTTCTGCAAAGGACCTGCTACATGGTGATGATTATGATGTCACCCTCTATGGAGTTCTCAGAAATCAAGTCTGCACTTCTGCCTATACAGCAGCTGGATTTCATCATCTGAATTTTCTATTTGGACGAAAACAGAAAACAAAGTCATGCAGCCCCCTGCTGGCACTTGTACCCACTCCTCACCTAGACAATGAAGATGCATTAGCAATGCAAGTACATAGGTCTGGCACTTGTTGGCACCTGTACCCACTCCTCACCTAGACACTGAAAATGCATTAGCAATGAAAGTACATAGGTCTGGCACTTGTTGGCACCTGTACCCACTCCTCACCTGGTTCTATGTCCCCCAAGTTAATATACCTGCTAAATAATGTCCTCCACCTGACCCATTACAGATTTTTCTCTTCTTGATTTTATTTCGTGCAGCGGGTGCCGTGAAAGATCGATGTATACATAAACTTAAAAGATTTAGTATTTATTTGTTTTTTTAAATGCCTTACCTGGCACAATGCTCTGTTCCTGATCTGTGTGTATAGTGTATTCACATGGGATGCTAAATACATGTCCAGTAATAAGTTATCCTGCATTGAGAACATGAAGACATCAATTATTTATATCAAGGTGCTTGCTTTCGATCAGAAACCGACATAAAATTGTACACATTCTAGCAAACAGAATTCACATATGGTAAGGCAGGAAAAAATCATCACACTGAAATAACAAAATAATAATTATCTATTCTGAGACAGTTGCCAAGTAATAAAACAATTTCTTCTTCTTCTTTTGTACCGGCTTTTTTTTTTTAAAGGGGGTGTCAGTATGTGGTTTACAGTTAGGCTGCAATATCTGTGTCATTCTGCCAAACATACCCAAGTTCAGAAATTCTTAATCATGTTTTAATATGGGGCAGCTGGTCTATTCTTTTCCCACCAAAATAGGGGTCCTAGAAACCCAAAGAAAAGCAAAATAACGTGTGCTGAGGCGGAGGAGATCACAGAAGTTACAAAATTTAACCCTTATGTGTTCTCAGGTGGTGGAGATCACAATTTAATACTAATGTGTTCTCGGGCAGAGGAGATCACAGAAGTTACAAATAACAAATTAACACTTATGTGTTCTCAGGTGGAGGAGATCACAGAAGTAACAAATCAACATTTATGCGTTCTTAGTCAATCACAAAGTAACACGCTGTAAACTCCGGCAGAAAGTTCTAGTTGTTCTTAAAACTCCAGGACTTTAATCCTGTTCCAGAACTTCCAGAGCTTTGCATGTGCATTTATTATTCAGATCTGTCTTATTTGTATGCAGACTGTTCGTACACTGCCTCTCAGGCAGATGCACTCCAACTTCGAGCCCCGGAACCTACACTGAGAATTATAAAGCAACATCTATAATTTTAACATATTCAATATCGACCAAAAAACTCAAGTGCTTTTGAAGTTTTCTGACACAGACAAAACATAAAGAAATTCAAGATACCTTGATGTCTGCCAGAAGAGTTAAACAGGATGCATACTTGGACTCATAGAATTTGCTCATTATATCTCTAAGCTGCGGCTCTAACTCCAAGAACTGCTTGAATGAACTGGGCAAGAATAGAAAACAATCAAGTTTCAGTATTCAAGTCTTGCCTCACTGTGGAAGTCAGTGTCCAGACATACACATTGCCTGGCTCAACTTAATACTTGAGGAAACTGATGTACATCTTCCTCTTCTTCGCGTTCACCGGCTGTAAACTCTGGCAGAAGGTTCTGGTTGTTCATGCACATCTGGACCAGTCTTGCTCCTTTCTTCTTCTTCTGCGTTCAACATCAGTCATGCTAAACAATAAGTCCCGTCTGGGTCACAAATAAGGTCGTTTAAGGTCGCCACTGGTCCCCCATAGCTTCTCTTGCAGTGTGGCTCCCTTGGGCCAGATCCAGTCTTTGCTGCGAGAAGTTAGGGCAATACTGCAGTATGCGCCCAGGGGTATGTCTTTCTGCTCCACAATCATAGGCAGCTGATTCTTTTATGCCTAACCTGTGCAGGTAATCTCAAAGACCACAGTGTCCTGTCCAAAGTCTAAAAATTGATGTTTGTTTGAGTTTGTTTATGCTAGTATTGTTCCAAAACTATTTGAGTGCACATCTGCTTTACATATATTTTTTTCAACAGAGCAGACTGTTGGTTACTCATCTCTCAGGCAGATGCACTCCAACTTCAAAGGAAACACCCTAATCAGTCTTATTTTATGACACACTTGTTAGAATGGCAGTGGGTCTTTTCTTTTTCCCCTTGCAATGGGGACCCGGAGCCCAAACAGGAAGGTCAAAGAATGATGATTGCCTCTTTCTTATCTTTGTGATCAGCCATGTTTATCTCTTAGACAACATGTCATCATCATCATGCCCTGCCAACTGGCGTAGGTGCTCATACGTCTACACAGATCACGATCTCTGGTTGCCTGGAACAGCTCTCTTGATGATATCCCTCCATGCCATCATTTCAGCCCATCCAGCATCATCTCTCTTGGTCTGCCTCTAACCCTTTTTTCCACTGATCTTTCCAGTTGTCACGATGTTCTCCAATGTCTCTCTTCTCATTCTGTGGCCAAAGAACAGTGTTTGTCTCTTTCTTATAGACAACATGTACATAACTCATTTTCAGTTAGCTCCATTTATAAAACATCGGCATCCTACATGATCTGAAAATTGAGGAGAACTGGCTCATAAACAGCATCTTGCCCAGCAAGCTGAGTTGTTTTAGACATGTTGAATGCCACAGTGGGAAAGAAAATGGTGATAAAAGGTACACTTTCTGGAAAACAAGGCAGAGGCTGAAGGTGGATATAAGACATTGAAGATGCAATGGCAATAAAAGTACACATGTATTGGCTTGAGAAACTAGAGAAATTTACTTTTCTTTTTTTAAAGTTTTCCCTGACTCTAATCAATAAAAGGTACAACCACAAGTACAAATATATTACCTGCTAGATATCACATTAACCTGAAGCTCCCTGCGGTCAAACGTTGCTAAAGCACAGAGTGCACCATAAGTTGCTACATTAGACGGTGATAGAAGCTGAAATGAAAGTAGATATAATATCTTGTGGTTAAAATTATATAAATATAGGTTTTCACCAGTGACGAGCAGCTGGCCGAATAGTTAGAACGCTGGGCTCTTATGCGGGAGACCCGGGTTCGAATCCTCAGTAAGGCTGGGGATTTTTCTCTGCCGGGGGCAAAATAAAATCCTCACCTGCATAGTCGGGGTAAAATAAAATCCTCACCTGCATAGTCGTGGCAACAGCACTAGCCACACTGCCTTAAATCCTCAGGATCAAACCCCCCCCCCCCCTTTCACAGCAGAAGTATATAAAGGAGTAATCGGCAGTTTCAACAGTGACATTATAAATACTTCAAGGCCTAAAGAACTGACTGGTAAGTGCGCTGTTGTTGGTGAAATTATTTCATCAAACTTTCTTTTCAAAATTGTCAGATATAACAAAATCAGTAACGAGCTGACCTCCAAAATATCCAGGAGATCAAACCTTTTTGTAATTAACTTATTTAACAGAAGAATGATGTTTATTACGTTATGACTAAATATTCCAAATCACACAAAATACAACAGCTAAACTGTGATTTAAATTATTTTGTGTTTTTGTTTTGTTTAAATAAACAGAAAAGGTTTTCAAACATATTTTCAGAAAATACATTTTTTTCCCCCAAATCCTTGACTTAAATCTATCAGCCGCGAGTGCTACTCTGTTACACAGCACCATTGGTCAATACTACATGGCTTGAGAAGCACTGTTTTCAAATAGTACAAACATAAGTTAGTAACCAAACACAACATGCAGAAAGCTCGACGAAGGTAAACGAAAAGATGTGCACAGATACAAGCAACCAATGCCACCGCTCTTTATAAATAGACAAAACAAAAGTTATTTAAAAAAACTGGCTTCCCCGTGTGGGTTCCGGGGACCTATTGGGGGGGGGGGGGGGGGGGGGGAATAGACCCACTGCCCCAATGATAAGAATAGAGTAAAAGCCTATTAATTAGGGGAGTTTCCTTGAAACACAGTGCATCTGCCTTAGAGGTGATAAACCAACAGTCTGCTTACAAATAAACCAGATCAGTAAAAAAAAAAAAAAGGATGTGCAAACAAATACCAGCATTAGAGAGAAATGTGGAATAAGATTGTCTGAATCATAATGACAGACAAAGAATTAAATGGTTCAGCCATCTAGCGAGAATGCAGCCAGATCAAATAATCAAACTGGTTATTTTTTATAGCAGAATATTTGGGAGGAAGGCGAAGGGAAGACCCAGAAAGAGATGGATTAATGGTGTCGCAGAAACCTGCAAAAAGATAAACAAATCCACCACCAAACCCAGCTGCCCCAAAAGGGCAAGACAAATACAGAAAATCATGACACTGGGCTACAACTTGGTACTGGTGAGACAAAAAATGAAGAAGAAGAAGAAGAAAAAGAAGAGGAGGGGGAGGAGGATGAGGAGGAGGAAGAGGAGAAAAAGAAGAAGAATATACTTGACTGACCTCTGGGAAATCACAATAATCAAAGTTGACTTGAAGAAAATACTTTGCAGCAGATTTGTATTTCCTTGTGGCCAAATCAGCCAGCCCTGCTGCACACTTGAGCCGACTGGAGATGCTCTGATTTGCCTCTTTAGTCTGAAAAGCATAAGTTTACAAGATTTTAAGGTGAGAGGACTGACTTCATTGCAACTGATTTGTTACTACATGGCTTTGTCTCTCTAAAAAATAATGGAAAGCTACTTACATCAACGACAAACTGCATTTCTGGTGAAGATTGTTAGCTTTGGCATCTCTAGCAACTGAAAGAAGCATTTACTGCATGCACATATTTCTGGACTGTTCCGGGACTAGTTGTTTGTTCACCAGTTGTTATTTTTTTCAATTGCAACAATGAGGGACATTTCACTTGATTCGCAAAGGCACAGGAATGGAGCAAGTATGGGGGAAACCTGATTGCGGTGATGTTGAAACCTTGACTAAAACTGAGACTAAGACTTCCTATGCCAGTGGAGATCTCAACAAAATGTTCTTCACTGTCCCATTTAAAAACCTAGTGAAAAAACAGTCCAAGAAGAATCTTGAAGCTCGCACATGCAATGTAAATTTATAAGGCAGCGATCCTAACCTTACTTCAAAAGTTTATGGACCAAGTCCTAATAAATGGCTACTTAGGTTCAAATTTCTGTCGTTAGAGTGCCCCACTAAATAAAAGTCAATGTTTAGATGTCTTTTGCTCAAGGATCCTACTCGATGACAAAAGATTTAAAGGTCCACTACCATACTGGCTAAGAGAGAAGTCTAACATGCCTAGGAATGCAAGAAGCCCATTTTGTTTAGGTAATCAAAGCTGGGGATCTCTAAAATGTGTGACCTGTAATGAGCGGAAGGCTCAATATTAGATGTGAGGTTAAGCAGTCATGAGCAGGACATGATGATTCCTTGGGTGAGCCTAATACTAGAGCACCATGTTCTGGCTCTGCACAAATGGAAGCCTTCTTGGATTGCAAGGAATGCCCATGTCCTGTCCCCGCCTTCCCCTGAAGGCCGAACAGTCTGCATGTGGCTGCCCTCAACGGGTCCTCTAGGGACAACACCTGTGGATCAAGAGATGAAGAATTCACCACACAAATAAGGCTGTAAAACTAACCAGGAAGCCTAACCTGGAAAACAAATGTGTGAAGAAGCAGGATGTGTTGACCTAAGGTGCAAATATGGCAACCATTTACAGTAAACAGACACAACATATTTACGTCACTCAGAAGAACAAGAAGAAAAAGAAAACAATCACACTATGATCCCTTTGGAAATGATTCATTTCATTAACTCAGCAGGTAAGTGCAAACTATGATATTCAGGCTTTCAGCTGATCAAAACAAAGTAAGTTTATTTCATTGAGACAGACATTGGTATCAACTAGATGCATTTTTGAAGCATAGATGAAGTGAAAATTATCCACAAATCCCAGCTTAAAGCAGGGAAAAAAACCAGTAGGTGAAGTTTTATCAATGACATAAAAAAAAGAACATACAGTAGGTGAAGATGTATCAATCAAAGCAACAAAAAAAAACCAATAAAAAAGAACACACAGTAGGTGAAGTTGTATCAATCAAATCAGAAAAAAGAGCATACAGCAGGTGAAGTTGTATCAATCAAATCAGAAAAAAGAACATACAGTAGGTGAAGTTTTATCAATCAAAGCAACAACAACAACAACAAAAAGAACATACAGTAGGTGACGTTGTATCAATCAAAGCAGAAAAAAAAAAGAAAAGAACCTACAGTAGGTGAAGTTGTATCAATCAACAATCAGAAGCTGTCTCCTCAATAAAAATGTTGGCTCCACTGGCTCTCCAACCAGCTCTATCTCTTGTCTAGGGGTCCACTCTGACTGCTACTCGTCTACTGTCATTATCCAGCCCCACCACATTACTTGCCTTCAACTTTTCTCTCCAGCCAGCATTGTTTTTATAGGTGTTCTCTCTGTTGTCAGCGTTTGTGGCTTAGGCGTTGCTAAAGTGCTTCGTGATGCTGGGCTCGATCCCAGCTGCGGGCCCTGTGTCTTGCATTGGTTTCGATAGTGGTATCGAGAAGCCAAACCGTCCAAATAGCAATGGCAAACTACTGGATGTAAATTTGCCTTTAAAAAAACCACAACAGCCAAAAAATGCTGGGGTTGGTTCTGCAATGTCCTGTAAAGGATACGCAATTAACTTTTTATGTCTGTTAATGAGACTGACTCTTTCACTTTATTTTGTTTAAATTCCCTCCAGCAACTGCATTTTCATTCCCAGTCTCTTCAGAACATCTGTATTTTTGTGTGTTTTTGTGTTCTATTTATTTTATACATTGGCACACCCTCTGATGGGTTGCTATCAATGTCAGCTGAGTTGCGGTGAATAAGCAGAAGACTAGAAGAAGACAATGAAACAGAAAGAGAAGGAAAGGATAAAGATGACACAGACAACCTGTCAGTAACGTTCAGCATTACACCACAAAATCTTCATGTAACAGATATGAACACCTGGCTTACATCTTAGCTCTCTGGCATTGCCTCTGCTTTATTAATGCTGGGACTAAGTGAATAAGAAGTCAAGAAGAAGAAGCAGTAACCGGCAGCTCTACACTGACACACATTTCATGACACAAACATATACACTTGGCTTACATCCGAGCTGTCTGGCGTTGCCTCTGCTTTGTTGACATAACTCTGTACATGTGACCAATTTTGAAGGTAGACACTCACCTGCAGGAGAAACAATTTAAATCTATACCAATATTACACTACTATGAGTAACAACATGGCCTGGTTGTAGAGCTACATAAGAAGCGACTGGGACCTCCCTCACCAGGTAATATTATCCAAACCTCTAATTGTTTTTATATTATGTTGCTATCATTGTCAGCTGAGTTGCAGTGAATAAGCAGAAGACTAAAAGAAGACAAAGAACACACAGAGAAGGAGGGGATAAAGATGAGACAGTCAACCTGTCAATAACATGCAGTGTGAAGAAACCATAAATTAATTCACAAAAACCTAAAATTACCAACTGCTAATAAACTACAGACATTCTGTAACCAGCATCTGTGCCGAACAGAGGGTATTCATTGGTATGATAGAAGCACTAATGTGGAGCTTTGGGAGAAAACTAAACATATTCCAGTGAATCAGGAGGTGATGATGGTGTTGGACAGGACACACATTTGAGATAACCTAAAAAGATAACTAGATGTCTTTGCAATGAAACCCACAGAAGCACACCAAAAACACAGAGAGTCAGCAGCTAGAGAGTGAAGGATATGGGGTAGGCAGCAGGCAATAGAAAGAAGAAGAAAAATATTGTAGAGCAGTCTTTCCCTTTTGGTGGTTCGAGGGTCTGCGGAACAAATTTATTGATCCCCAAGTCACAGCTAACTTTTAACGACTGTTACTAAAAGTAAAAGTAAAGAAACCTTTTCCACGCCTTTCAGGCATATTGAGTATATAGGGCTAGGACCTATATTTTATAGACCAACTGCACAAGATGGTTGACGTGGTCAACATCACGCCGGACGCCTTTACTTCCCAGGACTGCACCTGGTACCCACTCAAGGCTGGGTTGACCTAGGAGCCAAGGTCATTTTTTTTAAAAGTTTGGCTCCGCCAGGAAACGAACCCACAACCTTCTGATCTGCAGGCAAGCATCTACCCACTACACCACAGCAACTCCCAATGACTATTACTATTTTTTTTCTTATCTTTCTAGGGTGTTCTCACCATTCTTCTATAAATCTACATCTCCACCATTTCCACATAATTCTTCTTAGAACTTAACTGTCTTTCAGACATATACCTTACCGTAGCAAAAGTCTCGACTCACTTTAATAACATTGAGACACATATTGATAACATGCTTGGGGCTAGTGCAATAGTCTCTGGCCCTGGAGTAGCACTTGAGCGCATTGCTTAGGTCACCACAGTCCAGGTAGTGGTCTCCGAGGTCATCATGGCCACGTCTGCAAATGTTAAACAAAAAAACATTAGTCCGATCCGCTCACGGTGACTGGCACCTTTCAGTCTACCCAGACGAATGTGTTATATTGTGCTATGAGGAGGCATGGAACTCCCAGCCCGTGGCGATGGGACTAGCAAGACCCGTCAGAGTCAACAAAAGTCTTCCACAATTATAGCATGGTTTTCAGGACTGTTGTCGACATTTGTGCTTGGTCTGTTTCTTCTCAGACGTCTCATCCTTACAGATCTGGCTTATTCGTATGCAGTTCCTCGATTTTCAGGTAAATTGACTCCAGCTTCGAAGGAAACACCCCTAATTAGTTTACCTTTACAACATGCTTGTGGTGATGGTGGTGGGGGTGGGGTGTGTGTGTGTCATGTGTGTGTGGGTGGTGGAGGGTTATTCTCCCTTCCCAAAATGGGGACCCGGAAACCTATAGGGAACAAGTGATTTCAGTAAAACCATAATCAGCTGCCTTTTACAACATGCTGCTTAGGGAGCAGTGTCCAAAGTGAGGCTTTTTCCAGCCAAAGTGAGGCTCTAGAATCCACACAGGGATTACTCCCACAATATTTAATGGCCGCACCTGTCAATGTAAATGATAAACCCATTAATTCCTAGTACATTTCTGCCACATCTGTTACGGCAAAAGATTACATACATTATACTAAAAATTTGTTACATGCCGACAACAAATATGCATTTAGAAGACCGACAAAAATAAGACAAGATTTCTCATTCTTTATCATTTTGTAAACAAAAGTACACTGAGTGTTGGAAAATGAGATCGGGAATTGCACACAAATAAGAGACTTTTGAAAACAAATGTCTAAAAAGAATCTTACAAATATTTTGGCCAAACAAGATCGCAAATAAAGAGTTTTCGTAAACAATTATAACTACTGTATTGTGAGAAAGGACTCTGACAAGGGCTAAAGCTAAAGGTCACAGCTGAAAAAGTCCTTACATGGCATAGGCTAGTCTTTTCTTATTTATTTTACCTCTAACAGACACAAACCTGTTGCCTTACAGTACATTAAGATAGGGCCCCTTGAGGCTGGAGACACATGAAGACAAGGCCTACGAAAAGGTAGTGTTGTAGTGTAAGTATCACGTCACAGGCATCATTTCTGAAAGGGAAATCTTGGTACCCGATCTCAGACCGGCTTATCTCAGCAATGAGCATTTAATCCTATTCAGGACAATCTAAGCATCAAATTGACACGACAATCTAAGCAATAAATTTCAGACAGGGCAATCTAAGAAATGAATCTCAAACAGGGCAATCTAAGCAATAAATCTCAAACAGGGCAATCTAAGCAATAAATTTCAGACGGGGCAATCTAAGCAATAAATCTCAAACAGGACAATTTAAACAATAAATCTCAAACAGGGCAATCTAAGCAATAAATCTAAAACAGGGCAATTAAAGATATAAATCTCAAACGGGGCAATCTAAGCAATAAATCTCAAACAGGGCAATCTAAGCAATAAATCTCAAACAGGGCAATCTAAGCAATAAATCTCAAAGAGAGCAATCTAAGCAATAAATCTCAAACAAGGCAGTGTAAGCAATAAATCTCAAACAGGGCAATCTAAGCAATAAATCTCAAACAGGGCAATCTAAGCAATAAATCTCAGACACGGCAGTCTAAGTTTCAAATTTTAAGACAGTGAATTTTAAGTACTGAATCACAAGACAGAGAATATAAGCATCAAATCTCAGTCAGGACAATCTCAGCATCAAATCTCAGTCAGGACAATCTCAGCATCAAATCTCAAACATCAGTTTAAAAGGGCAACTGGAAGCCACTGATAAATCGCAATGGGAACAACAACTTGTTCACTAACCTAATGCTTTCTTTTATGCTGTTACTCTTGTAGTTTTTTAAATCTGTGTCCAGCTTCTCCAACTTGAGGGCAGCCTTTTTGGAAGTGACCTCCACCCACTGAGTGTCCACTGCATTCACTGGGGCTATATCAGGCAGGTTGTTGGTGCTATTATTGGATCCTGTTCTAGCACTGCAATTTAAAAGAAAAACTCACATAGAATATGCAGATTAACTCTAAGTATTCAGCATGCCTTCATCAAGATTACTGGCCAGCAGATATGATTTTTCTGACAGAAGGATCCAAGAAGAGGAATAAAAAGAGGCATGCCTTCTGAAATTAAAAACAATTTAGTTATGGGCATAATGAGGGACTAAAGTTGTTAGTACTATTGCCTTCTAAGACAGTGGTATAGGTTCAATCAACAGAAAACCCCAGATTTTTTTGTGTCTGTCTCCGGAAGTCTACCCCTCCTCATAAAAATGAGTATAATATTATTTTCATAATTTTATGGTTACAAAAAAAAAAGGAACCAACCACTCACCTGACATTTCACAGGCCAGAATATATAAAGGCCAACCACTTCACATTCTAATAGACGTTACTTCTAAGGGAATGCATTTGCCTTTACAGGTAAAGAAGTAGTGCTCATATCATATTCATTTTTTTATGGCAGTTTTTCTTGTGTGGGTTCCTGATCGGCATTTTTAAGAACAAAGAATAGACCTATTGCTTCCTAACCAGCATGTCATGGGAGGTAACTAACTAGGGGCGTTTCCTTCAAATTCGGAATTCATCAGCCCGAGAGGCATAGAACCAACAGTAATACAAATAAGTCAGAACTGTAGAGCAGATCTGCATGCATCAATAACCACTTCTGAATCAGGACCAAAGTCCAGGAGTAGGCAAACAACCAGAACTTTCCGCCTGAGAATGCCACGAAGAATGTAGCTGCTTAACAGAATAGGTAAGCCTCGGTAACACAGTGGCTAGATGCATGTTTGCAGTCCTAAAGGTCTTGGGTTTAAAACAAAACCAGGTGAATTTCTCTACAATTAACTTTGGCTCCCATGTTGACCCAGTCTAAAATAGCATAAAATTTTCTGGGACGTTAATGCAACTGGTGTGAAGTTGACCATATCGCTTACTGAGGGCCGACTGGTCTATACAATTATAAGTCGAGCGTAGTATGCCTAATGCATTACTAGTATTAAAAGTGGCGCTGACTTTCTATTTCACTCAGAAGCCAGTATTGCACTCACCTATCTTTTTCTTAGCATTAACCAGCTAACTCAAGGGGAAAGTTCTGGTTGTTTGTCCACTTCTGGACTTTGGTCTTGTTCCAGAACCTTAATGTTGCACGCAAATCCATTTTTCAGATCCAGGTTTTTTTTTTTTTGTATGCAGACAGCTGACTCCTTGGGCAGATGCACTCTGATGAAAAACCCTAATTAGCGGCATTTATGACATGCTTGTTAAGGAGCAGTAAGTCTATCCTTTACTACCCCCAAAATAGGGCCCCGGAACCCACGCGCAGAAATCATCTATCTAAGACCAACAACTTTGGAACTGACAAAATTTTAAAAATCATACTTTGAAGTCGCGGCCACAAGTTTATGATGGATCAGCTGGTAAAGGCTCGTATTGTACGTTGTCTTCATAGTGTAGTTCAAGGCCATCCTCAGAGCTTCTATCTTCAGGGAATTGCAGTGTTCAGCTATGAACAGCAGTCGGTTCAGTCTGGCCAGACCTGTGTACTGCGTTGCATAATGGTCTAAGTCCTGAGTAGAAAGAAGTCAGTGACAAGATGCACAACTGATCAATTCAATTCAATACACATTCCTACATTTTACAACAGAAGACAACTTCCAGCAAATACAGCGTGTGTGTGTTGTGTGCGTGTGTGTGTGTGTGTGGGGGGGGGGGGAGATTGTACAGCACAAAGTAAGACAATTGTTTTTTTTTTAATCGAAGTGAAAAGGAAAGGGGGGGGGGGGGCCTTAGTATGGGATAGAACACAGTGAGAAAATCTGATGTTGGGCAAGGTATGTGTACTGAATAGTATGCACACTGAGAAATTGTGACTGGGGTGGGGGGTACTAGATAAAACACACAGGGGTGAAGGAGGAGGGGGGATGGGGGGGGGGGGGGCTTATTCTTTTTTAATTTCTGAAAAATGGGGCCCAGGATCAGGAAGAGAAATTATGATATCAGGAAACAAGTCAGGACAGAACCAGTGCTAAACTATATCAAGAGACAACATATCACATAGTTCAGACACGTGTCAAGATACTGGACTTCAGAATGCTCTGTCAACTGGACACAATGGAAGCAGAGCTAGAAGTCACCTAGTGCAAGTGATGAATAGATAAATATTCTAGGCCTTGAATACCAGCATCTGCGTAGTACTACATCAAGAGTCATGTATCACATAGTTCGGACATTTGACAAGACTATTATAAAGATAATGGACTACAGAGAGCTGTCGGACACAACTGAAGCAGAACTAGAGGTCACACATGCAAGTGTGGGATAGATGACTTTTCAAGGCCTAGTAGTATATCAAAAGACAACAGATCAAATGGTTCTGACCTGTGTTAAAAGACTACCACAGATACTGCAGGTCACTCACACAAAGTGATGGATAGATGGAATATATTTAATACCAGCATCTACATAACACACATGAAGACTCACACTAGATGTCTCTTTAAGATCCCCATGTTGGAAGGCAGAACATGGTCTAGAGAATAGAAGAAGTGGCTTATAAAGGACATGTGTTACCAGTTTCAACTGTGCAAGGGATTTTGAACATGTACAATGTTCTCAAGGGACTTTCTAATTTGTGTCCTTGAGATAATAAGTGAGAGACAGATTTTGTATATCTCATTCAGTATTTATTATTCATACCAGTGTCAGCGACATTGCGTTTTCACTCGCTGTTGTGAGAAGCAGCGTCATATATTATAGCTGTTTCGGACTTGAAGTACAACAAAAATTTCCTTTTGCTGTCAGCATTGACAAGCGACAAGAAGAAAAGCATTGCTTTCATTGGTCGTATACTGCACTCTCCCACCGGACATAGGCTGAGGCTCTGGGGTTAGGGCCAGTTCTAGACATTGCGTCAATCGCTGGTTATAGCACAGGACATGACACCCCTGTCAAATAGACTAGCCTGAGCAAGTATGAATTAAAAGTCCAATAGTGTGCAGTTGGGCCGGACTTCGTAAAGTGAGTATAACATTCTTCTATGACAGAAAACAGCTGGTAAATTATACCATCTTTAAAATAAATGCGGAAACACACATCAAGTTGTTTGGGACTGAGAGTGTTCAGAGAAGTAAAGACCAGTCATGCTGTCACTTCCTATGCATGTCATATAAGGCAATAAGGAGGGTTGGTGTAAGAATGGCTACCGCATTTTTTTATTGAGCTGCAGACCAAACACTAAACACAATAACGAGTTAGGCATGAGTGGACAACAGCTAAGGGACAACAGCTCCATTAACAGACGAAAGGAGGAAAACAAAAAGAAAAACAAAAGAAAAAAGAGAAGGAGGAAGAAGAACGATATTAAGAAAGAATGCTTTGAGCCAAAACTTACTATTGAGGCATTTTCCACAAGGTAATGTTGTTCTTCTTCCACATTCTGGTTCTCTTCAACAATATCCACTTGCATAGGCTCCAGCGCGGATGACTGTGTGTGAGAAAACAAAAAGTTAATCATGAAAGCTGTGCAGCACCACTGTCTCATCTAAGACTTCTTTCTTGTTCACCAGCTGTAAGCTCCAGCGGAAAGTTTTGTTCAACCATTTGGCTTTGTGACAGGACCTGAATTTTGCGTATGCATCAATATGACTTGCTTATTTGTGTGTAACTGGTTGTTCCTTACTGCTTGGGCAGATACCTTTTGACTTAATAGGAAGCTCCCAATTATTCAACTCCTACAACATGATTGGGGGGGGGGGGGGCAGTGTGTCTATTCATGTTTTTCCTATAATGTGGCCCCGGAACCCACACGGGAAGTCCAAGACTGAAGTAAGACTTAGATATTTGCTTACAACAAAAACTACAGCTGAATGTAGTCAAAATTTCAGTCACTATACTAACATAATCAGGTAATCAAGTAACCACACTTCCAACTTCATAGCAAATGGGTTACCCCATAGTTGCTCTATTCCTGTGCCAACGAAAACCACACAGAGTCCATCACTGTCCCGGTAGAAACACTGAAACAGACTGCAGTCTCAACAGATCTTATAGCATACACACATATTAAAGCAGAAGCAACACAAACAGTCCAACACTAGATGGAAGCAGCAGTTACACAGATCAGTAGCTGCTTACCAATTCTGTGCCAACAGGCCACTCACCATTTTTAAGGCACGTGGGCCAGAATTATGTTATGTTAAACAAGTGTTCTTCTTAAGTGGGTTCATGTTAAACGTGGGCATGAATTACCCCAGTGCTGCATTGGTTTTTTTTTATAGACCAATAAGCACTTGGTGAGTGATGTGGTTATCATCACCCCAGCTGCCATTACTTCAATTTTAAGCTGGAGTAAACTGCCAGTCAAGGAACATTTATCCTGGACAGGATAAAAGGCAATTCGGATGTAGATTCGAACCAGAGACTTTCCGGTCAGCAGGCAAAATCCTAGCCACTACACTGCCGATGCTTTCACTTTCAAGTAATTAAAATTAAAGATAGCTGCCTATACTTTACAGGACGTTACAGAACCAACCCCAGCATTAGTGTCTAATATAGTTCTATGTTCAGGCAAGTTCTTCTTCTTCTTTGCTTTCACCAGCTGCAAACTCCAGCAGAAAGTTCTAGGTGTTCATCAACCTCCTGACTTGATTCTTGTCCAGAACTTGAGTGTTGCATGCACATCCATTTCACAGATCTGGCTTATTTGTATGCAGTCTCTTGGTTCCTTGACTCTCAGGCACATGTACTCAGACTTAAAAGGAAGCCCCCAATTAGTTGACTCCTTCGACATGTTTGTTGGGGTAACAGTAGGTCTATTCTTGTTCTCACAATGGTGGCCCTGAACCCACACAGGAAGTTGGGGCAATTTTATGTTCAGTCGTTTGTCACTGCATTCTTAACATTCAGTTCTTGATACCCCAGATTAAATTAATGCATTGTGGTCTGCCCGTGGCTTGGATCAAACAGGATACACTGGAATTTAAATCTACAGACAAGTAAATACAGCTTCCATGTCCACTGCATGAGGCATACAGCGGTAGTCAAACACTATGTAGATTAATCAACGCTCAGTTGACTACATCAGTGTTGTTTTACTTTCCAGGACATTTCCTGATGTCCATTTTAGACTAGTTTAACCTGGCAGTCTAGGTCAATATTGAAGATCAACCTTGAATTCAACCAATGACCACCAGGCCATCAAGCAAGTGAACCGCTCTATTCAGCCCTCCCCCCTCCCCCCCAATCAAGAATTATAAAATTATTTAAGCTGTCAGAGCGTCTGTAGCAGGAGAAGCACTTGTCATATTTCAGACAACTTCCGATGATTGAGGTTATGTTGGCAAACTGACAAAAACTGACCCTAAGGGATGCAATAAACTGTAAGTTATGAATACCTTAAATATAGATTCTAGGTGACGAAATCCATAGCTTGTGTAAGTTCACATAAAAATATTCGGCTATCCTCTGAATAACGGTCCCAAATTATAGAGGCCAAAAATATACCCTAACAGGGCCTTAGTCACATGTCAATTGCTGCCTTCCGGGAACTATACCGCCACGAGTATCTCCCTCGACACTTCGCGCTGCGTGGATTGGGACTAAACTAGATGGCTGGGACTGACTAGCAAATAAAATGAAGGAAGCTGCAGGAGATGCGGTAGCTGCTGCTCGTGAGTCCTAGCCATCTAGTTGAGCCCCAACCCACGCCGCTCGTAGAAGTGTGGGAGATACTTTCGGCGGTGGCGGAAGTCGCCGGAAGTGTGCAATTTAAGTCACCGGAAGTCCGCAATTGACATGTGAATGAGTCCCTGTTAGGGTATATTTTCGGCCTCAATAATTTGGGACCGTTATTCTGCGGATAGCCAAATATTCTTTAATATTCAACATTGTTCAACATCAGGGTTAGCACTAACTCTAACCCAAACTCTAATCTGAAGCAATATTAAATATTACTGAACATTATTCTGTAAATGTAAACAAACAATGGATTGTGTTCCTTATGGTAACCACAAGCAAACAATAGATTGCATCCCTTAGAGTCGCCATTTTCAGTTTTGCTGATTATGTTTTGCGTTGTCCTTAAGTAACCCTATTATAAGGTTACTTATGGCTGTGCCTGCAATAGTTAGTGGAGGAGAAAGCATGGATATGGCAGACATACGGAATGCACTGTATTTCAAAGATGTTGAGACAAAGCGCTTGTTTGAAATGGGTGCTCTCTTGTCAACTACGGCCGGTAGATAACAGTAGACGGCCAGTTAGTCAGAGTTCTGTCCCCTGGCTGCAGTGCAATTACGGACTGGACAGGAGGAAACAAAACAAATGACATAATTACTGTGTGTTGGCGATAGACAGTGTGCTATGATCATACGATTAGGGTTTGGGTTAGGGTTTGGGTTAGGTTTAGGGTTACGGTGTGGGTTAGGGTTACGGTTAGTGTCGCCGCATCTCGTCTTCGCACAACTCAAAGAAGCAACCTAAACCCTAACCCTGAACCTAACCCAAACCCTATGATGACAGTAGGGCACTGCCTGCTGTCTATCGCCAACACAAAGTAATTATGTCACTTGTTTTGTTCCCTCTAATCCACTCCGTAATGCGTCGCAAGAAGCGGTAATTGAACGCCGTCGCTAATTTGAGTAGCAGCGCGGGTTCTGCCAGGCATGTCGACGTCACTATGTTTTTTGATTCGTGCCTTCTCCAGTCCGTAATTGCACTATCGGCCGTAGTTGACAGGGGAGCCGAAATGGGTATTAAATGTCCACAACCCATCCCTGGTTAGCACATACTTTTTTTTTTAAATGAAGATCAACCTGTAAAAGTAAACGATTTATGGGTTAAATTTTACATTAATTTTACTTAGCTTTCAAACGCTGTTCATCCTGAGAAAATGAACAATGACTAACACAGAAACGGCATAACATGTTGGATGATGAACTGTACATTTCATTTTGTCATCTTTATTGTACAAGTACAATAAGTTATTGAATAACTAACTACGGCAGAAGTGTCAGTGGTACGTTGTGCAAAAGTTTGTATACTGAAAAGATTACCTACCACTAGCTCAGATTGACAGCTAGACATTGAGTAGGATTGTTAACAATAACAATCGACCTCAGCACCAAAGTTTTAGCCTGAATTCCCTAATAATAGTAATATCACTCATTAATCACTCTCAGCTTTCTTGTCTTAGCAGTAGCGTAGCCTCTGCTAAATTTCTCAAAATCAAAAGTCACTCTTCACTCTATCAAAGAACTACCGAGTCCGGCGCTAGTTTATTTGACCAGTTCATTAATATTTACAAACTACGGAAACAATATACTGAAAAACGTTAGGAGCGTTCTTTAGTCGCGAAAATTATATGGCTACAAATGAAAATTACGTAATACTTCAGGGCTTACTTGGAAAAATCCCGTCAACGGCATCTTGTTCAAAGATACACAGAGATCTACTTCCGCTGTGGACCGGAACTGGCCATTTACGCCTGCGCAAATGGCTGAGTCGTATTCTGTTTCCTCAACCACCCAAGAAAACTGTTATAATTAAAAATTATTTATTAATAAATGATTAGCTTTCAGCAGTGTTGGTATTTGTGATTGTTTTGTTTATTTCTTATGTATTAATATTTAATTATTTGTATTAGTAACTGATTAACTTTATAGATTTTTGTTAGTATTTGTGATTGCGTTGGTTGTTTATGTATAACGATAACGTATGCGTATGCTACTATACGGAATAAATAGTAGTGTAGTGTTTTATTAAATAATTATGAATATATTATATTAATAACTGATTTGATTGACGTTAGGTTTTATTAGGGTTGTGTTTGTATATTTGTATTTTTGTGTTGTTTATTTAATTATTTTTTCATTTCATTGCATAATAATGTCTCAAGTAACAACGACCTCTTGATGTGTACAGGATAATTTATCATTATGATTGAAAGACAAATAATTATATATGTGTGTTGTATTAAATAATTATATATATATATATGATATTATATATGTGTTTATATATATATATATATAAATATATTCTATATATAAGTGTTAAAGTAACTATTAACAACAGGAGAGTTACTATGAAAACATTACTTATGTATATAACTCTGAGGTTAAATAAAATGTTACTTATTAAAACTTTTACTCTTTATCCAAAAAAAAAATGCTAAGTTAATAAAATATGAGACTGACATCATAATTCATGTAATTTAGTAGTTTGTGTGTGACTAATCGTAAATTATGAATGTAGTCTTGACCAGCTCCAAGAAAATCTAAAACGTAGTTATAGATTGACATTGACATTATTTCTAGTAATCAAGAATATTTTGATGCAGCCCTCTCATATTTGGCTGACATTGAACACTTTAGTGGTAGTCTCTCAGATCCTCTTATTTTTCTAAATGTTAAATGCTTAACACGGACCAAGATAAATTGTACTTGAAGATATAATACTGCTGTCAGAATATAAGTAACCAGGGCTTTGTTTTTCTAGAAACAGTTGGTAATAGTACTCGCCACAAAATGTTTATTTCAGTAGCGCTGACAAAATTATGTCTAACAGCAACCTACGAATATTTAAGTACTATGTGCCAGTACCTACCGCCAGAAATAGAAGCTATGTGTGAAACATGTAGTCTAAACAACACTCCTGACCGGTTAGAATGGAGAATAGGCACCTTCACTGATTTTAGTCATGTTAAATTTTTGCTTGAGACAGTTGCATTTTCCTCCATTTGTAGACCAAAAGGATTAAGTTTTGTTACCCATCTTCTGAGATGAGTGCATGGCGTGACACCATGAGCTGTGGATTTAATTTCTTTATGTTTTTGATTGTGACCATCATGGTGTAAATTCAGAAAAAGGCATGTGGGATGTTGCACAGAATTGGTTCTGCCATATATTATTCAAAATTAATCACATGTGCAACTACTGATCTGTTCATAACTGCTGCTTCCATCGATGATAAACTGTATTTCTAATGTTGGACTGTTTGTGTTAGCACTTCTGATGGCTGCCTTATGCTTTTAATGTGTGTTTATGCTAGTGGATATGCTGGGACTGCAGTCTGTCAATTTTACCACAAGGGACAGTAATGGACACTTGGTGGTTTTTTTTTGGGGGGGGGGGCACAGGAGCAGAGCAACTATGGGGTGATCCATTTGCTATGAAGATGAAACTAACATTACAAGATTGCATGTATTGCAAACTATATTGGAGCTAACAGCATGAAGTTTCTGTTCTGATTTTTAAACATAGCACTTCACATATCCTTCTTCAGTGACGGCCTGTACTATACTTTTTCACATTCTACTTCTGCGGCCTTGCCAATCAGGAAAGCATTGATCTTCCATAAAACATCTCCTTGGTTCCTTCTTATAGCATGCATATAATATAGGGCAGACTGTTAAGGTGATTTCGGATGTGGCAGTTTATGTTATAAAGAACGATTTGTTTGTTCCCGGCAATTTTTCTTGCTTGAACTCTTATCTGGATAAGAGGAATTTCTGATATGAAGAACAATTTCTTGGGTCCCTAGTGAGTTATCAGTTCTGCACTGTTTATACTTTGCATGAATAATTTTTTGGCAGAATTAAGATTTATTCAAGTTATTTAATAATCTTCGTGTGCAAATTTAGAGACCTGATGGAGCAGTGATCCAACAAACAGGACTACAAGTATATAATCCTCTCTTGTTCATGCCTACTTCACTCGTTCATAGTGGACCCTGTTTTTCCCAGCAATGCAGTGAAAGATTGAGTCTCAACTCCAGAAATTGAATGGGACAACAAAGAAGGTAAACACAGAGGGATGAACCTACTCTACCTCTGAAGGGATCCTGAAGTTAGAACTACAGGGCCAAAACTAAACATGGCCAAGAATTCCTAAAGAATTTTTTGAAAACAAATGGTACTGCTGTACTTCACATGCAGCTTGCAATATACCAGGAAACAATACTGCAGATAAACTTGTTAAGAAAGTAGGAGTATGTGAATTAGGGGACAATACAGTAATATACTTTGAGGAAAAAAGGGCTATTCAGTCTGTCAGAGGTGAACAGAATCAGGCCAGTTATGACTACCACTTGCTTGACCAGCATGGACAGGTCACATCATGCTGTACTTCAGGACAGGGCATAACAAACTGCACAGGCTGCTTCTAAAGTGGTTCAACAATGTATCCTTGTGGGCTGTGTGTGCAGACTGTCCCTTATACACTGAGAAGAGAATACTGGCTCAGTGAATCTACACCATATTCAAAGATGTAAAGAAAAACCTTACAGGAAAGGGCAAATTTGTTATGCAAGAACTCCTGTTTTGGTGTCAGTCAGGATGAATACGAAATGCAAACTGTTATTGTTTACACGTTATTTAAAAAGAAAACCATCTGAGATTTATCGGGGGGGGGGGGAGTGTAAACATAAAATTAAAAAGTAAAGATCTTTTTCACAAAACTGGCGCATTAGTCATGTATAGCAAGACACATATTATTATAGGCCAATCAGCATACTCAGTTAGTGATGTGTTTAACATTATATCAGCCACTTTTTTACTACATAAGCCCGATACCCATTTTGGCTGAATCTGTCGGGAAGATTAATTATAAAAATCAGAACGTTTTGAGCTGCATGTTTGTTTCTTTACTGAGACTGCATGCTGAAAACATTCATCCCTGTGACTGACCTTCTTTTTTTCAGTTGGTGACTTTAGATGTTTATAGGTCTGCCTGTATATAATCTCCAACATTTTCTCGGTCTGCCTTATGGACTGCTCCATCAGCTCTTATGTGTACATAATTTTTGGTCTGTTTTCGACCATTCTCTGTTGATGCCCCAGTCATTGCAATCTATTCACCCCATGATGTCAGTAATTAACACTGATTTAAGCAAATTATGAATTTTGTTATTGCTTCCCATTATCAGTTCTCCACTATTTTCTTCTTCAGTTGGTAAAAAGATTTATCTTAAGACTCTTCCCAAAAGTCTGTGATAAGACATCATCTCTTTTTATTGTACATGTACTCTGTTTCAAAGCCATATAGGACAGTTGGTCTTATTTGTGTTTTAAATATTGTGATGTTGGTATTATGATATAAAACCATTTGTATTTAGCAGATGTGTTAAGGCAAAGTATACCTATTTCCAGATTCTTTTTCTACTTTAGTGATCTCTGGTCATGCACTTAATCTGCTGTGGGTCATTAAACTTGGTTGTCAGCTTGGGTTCTCCAAGCATTTCCAAAAGCTTAGGTCTCAGGTCTGCTGGTTATGGCCCAAATGTTCCACAGTTCCCGCAGGAGAGGGCAGTCCAGCAAGGCATGTTCTGTAGGTCTGTTGAGTATGGAAACAATAACAGAAAGTTGTTTGGTTTATGCCTATTTTATTTGAGTGTTTGTTGAGTCTGCAATGGCCGGTGCATAGGTGAAAGATAGTCGTTTTGTCTCATCTGTTTAGGTGTTCTAGGAGTTTTAAAGACTGTATTCTAGTTTTTATTTGATTATCACAATGAGGCCATTTTTGTCCTTTTTGACATACAAATGTTGCCACTCACATTGGACTGCAGCTTCCATTGTAAACCGACAGCAAATATAACAGTACTTCAGTGTTAGTCTCATTTGGGGGTGGTACTTTAGTATTAGTTTCCAGAGCGGGTGGTACGTTGATGTTAGTTCATAGGGGTGTTACACTTATATTAGTTCCTGTGGAGGTGGTACTTTAGTATTCTTCTTCTTCTTCACTTCCTCTTTTACCGCTGTGGGTGTCGAGGGAGAAATAAGGTTCTGTTTCTAGCTCTTCTGGCTGCCTCGACCATGTTGTAGAGTTTCTCTGATATTATTCTTCCATCTTGTTCTTGGTCTACCCCGTGCTCTACGTCCTTCTTCTCTTTCCATGTATGCTTTGTATGGTATGGTGTCACAAGGCATTCTCTAAGTGGGCAAACCATTTCACTTGCTGTCTTTGTATGTAATCCAGAATTGGTTCTGTGCCGACTTGTTCTCTTATGATCTCATTCCTGATCTTATCTCTTATGGTCACTCCTACAGCCCTTCTCAGACATCACATTTCCGTACTTTAGTATTAGTTCCTGTAAATGTGGTACTTGGGTATTAGTTTCCATGTCAAGTTGGTACTTTAGTATTAGTTCCTGTGGAGTTGGTACTTTAGTATTTGTTCCTGTTGAGGTGGTACTTTACTATTAGTCAAAGTGGGGATGGTACTTTGATATAAATCTTCTTGAGGGTTTTACTTTGGTATTAATCTCCTTGGGGGTGTCTAGTCTGTATTAGTTCCTGTCGAGGTGGTACTTTTGTATTATTATCTCCTGTCGAGGTTCTGCTTTATTAGTATCAGTCAAAGTGGGGATGGCACTCTGCTACTAGTCAGGGTTAAAGTCTTGACACTGGATGCAAACCCAAAGCAAGAATCATATTCCTTCAGTACCACCCAACGATTTATTTGAATGCCCAACAAACTGTTAAACAAAAAAGATTTGGGTAGCAGGGGCAGAACATGAGACCATAGGCATGCCCCCCCCCCCCCCCCCCAAAAAAAAAATGTATCCACGGTTGTTTCCCTTCAGAAAATGTGTTGCAGTCGTGAATAGTTATGTTTCAAGTATTTATTTATATGTTTATTATTTCAAATGTATTGCTATAATTATTTGTTATTCAGCACATAATGGTATTACTGTATGTATTTAAATAGCGCAACCAATTCCTCCCACAGTATTGGGGGGGGGGGGGGGCGGGGGTCAATTGAATCTATATTATTTCCCATTACAAGTACCGTATAAATGGATGCAACTTAATTAAATTTGTTTAAAATATGTTGCCTCGTTATATGATGCAATTTTTCGTTGTTTTAAAGCCCCACCCCGGCTGTAGTCAGGGGCCCTAATATAACCTGACCTGTTGAACGGGGTTTTTGGGACTTCTCCCCGTGTGATCCTCATCCACATGGTGGCAGTGTGTGTCACTGGGTGTTTATTTTACCGCTTGGTGGATGTCCTGGTGGGGTTGAATCTCACTCACTGACTTAAATTGCTTGAAAGTGATAGTGGCACGTATGCCTCCACAAAGTACCGAAAGTGACCCAGGGGTTCCGCTGCGAAAAGAAGAAAAAAAAACTGACGGGGGGGGGGGGGGGGGGGGGGGGGTCTCAACTCCTAATTTTCCTTCATAACTTTAAAAAATATGTGTTTTTTTGATGGTCTTAGGCGACCCCTGTTGAACGGTCGTTCGACACCAAAAAGTCCTGACCGACAGGTTGAGAACCCCTGTTCTAGTTGTAGTCATTTCAAGAGTGGTCGCCAGAGTGATGTTTTAAATTCGAATTCAGAAAAGAGCTTACTTCTTTCCCCCCCCCCCCCCCTCCCTTTTCCCCTTTTTGTCCGGGGGAGGAGGGCGCTCAGAAGACCTGAGCGCCCCAGGTTCTAGTGCCTATGGCATGAGATTTCCAACTTCGTTTATAGGTTAACTTATTCACTAACGGATATCGGGATACAGCTGTTGTACACGAGGCTTTCTGGGGGACAGAAATGGGGCAGGTTCTCATTACAGTATCTAAAAATAAGCGCTAGTGCTCACCACAGAATCCACGCCGGTCAACGGAGTTCGTGCACTGCGCTGAGATTCTTCATACTGGGGCTTGAGTTAGAAGTAGAGCGGAGCATTATGGCTTACACACGTGTGCCATGGTGTTGGTCCGTTAAATAAACAAACCAAAATTGTAGTAGCGCTAACAAAAAAATAAATAATGCCTTTAAAAAGGTGTGGGTACTGCGTACCATTGCAAAGCCCCTGGTTATACACTCGAACAGAGTCTGCATGGTTTGCTTCTATTTGATGCTTATCCCAGTATTGGTTGTCTTCTTCTTCTTCTTCTCTTCCACCTTGTACCTCATCGAAGTGTCGGGTGGAGGGGGAGATGTAATGTTCGTTCGTTGATGGGCTCTGTCAGGAGCACTATTAAGACTGGTGTTCATTTCTGTAAAGACTGTGGGTTTATGTCATCACTCCATATTTTCCGATAGTCTTCAACTCGCTCTACACCCGTTGTAGGACGTTTTAGTGTGAATCGCTGTGGCGGATAGTACCAGGGCATTCTTGTTAGGTGTCCAGGTCTCTTCATTTGCTTCTTTCTTACTGTAAGACTATCTTTATTCCTAGACATAAGGATGCTGATTTACATGATTAATCGTATTCTGAGCTTTCCTTAAAACTCCTGCAGCTCAACCTAAGGTAAGGATAGATGGTCACAATTTTACGTTCATGGCGGATGTAATGGATGACGTTGGCATTGGGATAGCATGGGTGTTGATGAAAAAATAGTTCTGATAAGATGACTCTTTAGTTTGTATGAGTCACGTGGTGGATAATCTAATCAGTAAAAGCAGTCCTGTGAAAATTTTTAAAGGGTTCAAAAATACCCGGGGAAAAAGTTGGCAGAAAAAACAAACAGTTTATCGGGGCTTTAGCAAAATCGATCTGCCCAGTAAACAAACAAAGGACGTTGCGGCGATTATCTCTCCATCAGCACATATAGAACTTTTACAGAAATATGCTCGTTAACTTTATGGGAAGTGGTAACATGGGACTAGCTTTACACAATAAATGGTACTCATCTGTGTGCGCCTGGCGAAAAACTTCCTTGCAAGAGAATGTCCTGGACAGGTACTGGCTTATTTATCACCAACGCAAGGAAACAGACCAAAATTTGTATTTGATATTCGCCCGCAAAGTCAATATTCTTGGAGTCCTCCGGCGAGTTAGTCAGTCTAAAGAAAGATGATGGGCCGGTTTGGCCAATAATGTTGCGCAAACATGGTTTTTTTTAATCGAGAAATGGCACCCAAGCATCGTTATAGTTTAATACCAAGGAACTCACCATGCTAACGATTAGTTACCCTATAGATATGTGTGGCAGGCCGGCATATATTTATATATATATATAGATAGATCGTGGATATATATATATATATGGATATATATGTGGTGGAAAATTTGGGCGCGTTTCCCTTAGACGGGACGATGCATGAACCGACCCCATATTTTTTTTTTTTTTTAGGAAATCATATTTATTAAGGGTTGTCAATTCATTTGCTTCTTCTTACCGACGAAGAGACAGTGGAGGAGGGTCACTTTCGGAGTGATTTTTTTTCAGTGAGTTCGAGCACAGTTCTATGAAACCTGAATTTAAGAGAGACCAATGGAAACTTATGTGGATGGATGTTTTCAGCGATCACGCCAGCCGCCTTTACTTCCCAGGACTGCACCTGGTACCCATCAATAGATGGGTTAAAGGATGGTCAATCATTATTGAAAAGGATGAATGAAAATTGGAAATATATAAAATCAGGTAATCACTTATTTAGAGCTCGTGATGCTTCTCTCTTACAGATTCAGTGGACAAAGAGTGACAGTAAGGATGCTTGTTATAGAACACAAAGTAAAAACCTAAGAGCCCAAGCGTAAAACTGTCCTTGTACTGGAACCTTCAATAGCATAGAAATAAAAGAAGACCAGGAAAGAAAACACATAGAGAATGAAGTAAAAAGATGGGGAGAGCTGCATGCAATAACAAAGGATAGATTGAGTTGGTTGAGGGCCTGTGCTACATTAGGTGTTAGAAGGGCTGAAGAAGATATGATCCTGTAAAGGGGGGGGGGGGGTCACTTAGCTCCCACTTCCACTTTTCTAGGGCCCCTCAGTCCTAACAACAATTAATGGGGAGGGGGCCTAAATTCTAAAATGTGAGGGAGGAGGGAAGGCTCTATAAGCCTGAGGCTTATTCCCCCGCCCCTATCTTTATTGAATAAGGCTGCAAGAATCTGAATCGTGTATAGACGGACAGAGAGATAAACGGACGGATGAATTGCTAGATAAGCAGAGTAGCCTTTGAAAACTGTCACCTAGATTTTTTTTCCAATCGCTCTTATTGTTTTTACAATCTTCTAGGTCAGCCAGCAATATATATGTGTGTCAGACGTGTTTTTTATGTGATATGTGAGTTGGCACACAACGGATCTCTTGTGACTGCTGCTGTCATCGACGATGAACTGACAATTATTAAAGCTCGCGTAAAAATGTTGACAGGTTAAATGTCATTGGAAGAAAAGTGGAAAAGGTGTCTGATAGTGAGAAAAAAATTTTGACGGATAGTGAAACACCTGGTAAAGTCAGTCAGTAGCATTGTCTTTTGCAGAACATTGCTGCCATAACAACCCTCCGGAAAATCACAAACAAGATGTCCCGCGTCAGATACACCCATCTGGAGATCATCCGCCACATCCTGCACCCATGTTCTCTTTAAAAATTTGAACATTTGGTTGCGTTGGGGGGGGGGGGGTTGCAGAAAACGACCCCAATGTGAAATTTTGACAAGTTGACCAACAATGAATGAAACAAATTTGTACAAAAAGTTGATAAGTTAACTGTCATGAAAAAGTGTTGGGAAAAAAATGTTATGTTAAAAAGCTAGTCAACACGGTATCCGGCAGTGAAAGAACCTGGTAAATATGCGGAGGCTCTGACAAGTTGACAAACAGTTAAAATGTGAAATCGATGTCTGTCAGTGAGCAAATTAACAGGTTGATCGACCTTGAAAGACCTGATAAGTTAATCGACATCAAAAGTGTTGAAAAAATCTCCTACAAATATTTCTAAAAAAGTGACAAGCACTAGAGTAAAAAATAGCTTTTCACGCCTTTAGGCGTATATGAAACAAATTTACAAAGTTGTCTATACCTGTATTTTATAGACCAACACTTTTGAAGAAAAACGTTGTAGCATCAGTGCCAGCCGCCTTTACTTCCCAGGACTAACACAGTTGGTACACCACTCAATGCTCTAAAAACCTGGTAAAGGTACAGTGAAAATCCTGCTCAGAAAAGAGGGAATTAAATGGTGCTGAAATAACACTGATTTTAGAGCTTTGGGAATTGAACTTCAAACAAAATTCCAGTTGATCGCTGGTGGTAAAAAAAAATTGACCAGCTGATCAACAGTGAGAGACCTGACATGTTTGAATCAAACCTAAGATTGGAAAAAAACTAGCGTTAAATAATGTAACAAGAAGTTCCCTACGATATCATTCTCTTCTTCCTCGCGTTCACCAGTTGTAAACTCTGGCGGAAGGTTTTGGTTGCTCGTCCACTACTGAACTGCAGTCCTGCTCCAGAACCTGAGTGTTGCGTGTGCATCAGCTTTACATATCTCATTCTCTTGAATACAGACTGTTAGTTCCTTGCCTCTCAGGCAGAAGCACTCCGACTTCAAAGGAAGCTCCCCAATTAGTCGACTCTTACGACATGCTTTCGGGAAGGCAGTGGGTCTATTCTTGTTTTCCCCACAATGGGGCCCCGGAACCGACACGGGGGGGGGGGGATAGTATTGAAATACAATTTGAATATTGTGAAAACGTTGACAAGTTAATCCATGTCGAAGACGTGACAAACAAGAAATTCTAATCTGTCACGAGGAAAAAAAAAATTATATCATTAACCAACTCGCTGTCGTACATATCTATTACCAAGCTACATCAGTGGATTATGTATTATGCTCACAGACGGTTCCAAATGGAACCACGCAGCCATAGGCAACTTCTGTTACGCATCCAATACCGAAATTAACCTTAAAATATCTGAGTTCATAAAATGGAAATATGACCCCCATGTCTTAAATGTACCCATAGACGAATATATGTTTTTCATAATAAAAAAAAAACAACAACATACTACTAGGAACTAAATTCAGGTCTTTAAAAAAAATCAAATCAAGCCGCTGTCCTTTTAATCACAACAACCCCTCCCCTTTTTTTCTCCTTAACCAAGAACAACAAATCTATTTTGTTTTCCACGTCATTAAAGGCATTTAATAAACTACAGATAAGAAAGCAACCGCCTCACCCTCGCCTCCACTCCTTACAAAAAAAAAAAAGGATTCATAAACCAACACACGGCCCTTTTGAGAACTATCAACTTTCCCTGAAAACCCTTCACCTCAACACTATCAATATCAACAAAAGTAATACACATCTCTACCTCTTAATACCCGCAGCTCAATCACCTGACACTATTTAGTTAATTCCCTTGACCTATTACTTTTCTTCTTTACAACTTAACATCATACAATGTTTGTCTAGCATCATATCCCCTTGATTTTATCACTGCTTTTATATTTGCCTATAAATTCTATGTAAGTTTATCATTATGTACCCTATTTTTGTCACTTTTTATGTGTACTATATAAACATACCACCATATATCCTTGATTTTATCAGGTTTTTTTAAATATTTTCTTAATAATCCGTAAAAGTTTAGCACCGTATACGATTTTTTTAACGTTTATTATATAACCCGTATAAGTCTAGCATCATAGGCTCTTCATTTTTGACCATTTTAACATTCCTAAATATAACCTATATAAATCCATCACCATATACCCTTGTTATCACATGTACATATTTTTCTTTATGACAAATGTCTAAAATACCCCGTTGCTACCTCCCTCCTGCAACAAACAATAAGACCAGATTCCTGGCTAACACCACATGTGCAGCGAAAACTATAACGCATCTGTCCAAAAAAAAATCAATTATTCTCACCCCTGTTAAACCCTACAAGCAATACGGCCACCCATTATCATATATTAAAAACCGCTTGTGTCCTTTACTATATCCACTATTTGGTGGAGCCCGCAGTCTTAGTGGTGCCCCTTATCTGCGTTAAGCCTACCATTACAGTGGAGCCTGTCATCTAGGAGAATTCTCCCTCAAAATTTGTTATTATATACCGCATTTTTTTGTTCTTATATACACTTGACTCCTGATCGGAAAATGTCAGTCGAAAACCGCACTGTATACTACTAGTTCCCACTAATATCCGGGAACTGGAACCGCATTACTTCTTATCCTCGGACGGTTATAACCTAGCCATTACCGCACTGCATACACAATTTCTCTGAGAGAGCGAGCAAAGGGAACAGGGTCGACTTAGCTGCACTGGGTTTCTCCATACGCTTCAGTCTCTTCCCTTAGAGCAGTGGCTCCCAACCTTCCTAATGCCGCAACCCTGTAATACAGTTCCTCAAGTTGTGGCGACTCCCAGCCATGCAATTATTCTTGTTGCTACTTCATAGCTACAATGAACATGTGTCTTGCGATGGTCTTTGGCGACCACCAATCTGCTGAAATAGGTAGAGCTATGGGTCACAGACTGAAAGGGGAAAGATCTTGGGTGGCGCAGGCTAAAGACAATAATTAGACTTATTTGCAGGCTCGATAAATTTGAGCGAGGAGAGGAGTGGGTCAAAGTGTCGGATAACAATTCAGACATGTATAGGGTTCTAATCACTGTAGGTCGTGAGAACACAGACTGGGCCAGCTGATGCTGCAGAATAAGAGGTTCAACAAATGATTCGTGACCATTCCCGCTCAGGTGATGTGATTGTCCAAATATATAGATGGTTGTGTGTTAAGAAGTCGGCGAAAATGGGGTTACTATTACGGGGGATGCGTCGGGTGCACGTGGTGGCAATGACTCAAGATACGGCAGCGGTGGAGACAAAATGAAGTAAAAGACGGGATATTAAATGTAGATTTTTAGTTAGATCCCTATTTCCACTAGGCCTAGATAAAGGCGGCGTTGGAGACCAAGATGAGGTAGAGAACGGAAGAATAAGACTCTTTCGCTATCCCGGGCAAGGATCCTCAAGAGGGGGGGGGGCGGGCTGTTTTTAAAAATAATACTTATTATGAGTCTAATGACGGGGAGCCAAGGGTATTAAGCCTCGTTTTCATTTTAATTCCCCGAGTGGAACAGGTATAGACCCTCTCCACTATCTTTCCAAATAACCATGTCGTAAGAGTCGACTTATTGCGAGCTCCATTCGAAGTCGGAGTGCGTCTGCCCGTGCGGCATGGAACAACTAGATGCACACAAATAAGTCGGTAAAATGGATGTGCACGCAAAAATGCAGGACCTGGCAGAGACAAAGTCCACATAGACGAAAAGTCAGGACATTCTGCCGGAGCTTACAACCGATGAACGAAGAAGAAGAAGCGTTTTTAATAATAATAATTCAAATAATATTTTCAATGGCAAACACATATAGTAAATGTGACAGAAGACGTAAAAATCAAACCCCTGCAGAGAAAACTTTCAGTATCTGTCCGGGAGGGTAACCTAACTAAGCCCTCTTTCTATGAGGAGGGAAGGCGATAGTTTCAAGGTTCTGAACCCCCCACCCAGTGCCCATGATGGGGGAGGGGGCAATAGACCCACTGCCCTCTAACAAGCATTTTGTAAAAAGGCAACTAATTAGCGATGTTTCCTTCAAATTCAGAATGCATCTGCCTGAGAGACAGGGGTCTAACAGTCTGCACACAAATAAGCCAGATCTACACATTGGATGTGCACGCAAAACCCAAATTCTTTTTTAAAAGAAAAAAAGTCTAGAAGTGAATGAACACATCCAAAACCGTCATGTCGGTGTTTACAGATGGAGAACATGCAGAAGAAGCTAGCGTGTAGACACGACATTCATGCACTGCGCTGTTGTGCTATTATGTCATACAGGGCTCGAAATCCATTTCTCCATTCCCTTCTATTCTGTGCAATCACTTCAGTTCAATGGATGGAATCCAGTTTAGCAGATTCTATATTTTCTAGGCTGTCCTCGTTTCCCCAATCGCTGTAACTCTCATTCCAGTGCCTGTATGGTGATTGATTTTCTTTTCGCGTCTTCTTAGAATGTGTTCAGTGTAGCGCCATATTCTGAGTTTTTATAACTGTTGACACGTGGTTGTCCATATAATTCTCGCCTTTCTTCATGTTTCTTGGGCACCTACTGAATAAACAATAGCTGCTCCTCCTATTGTATGTTGGTTAACAAATCGCGCTTCTTGAATTTGAGTTAACAGATCATGCTTCTTGAATTTGAGTTAAACTACTCTATCAAATTGTATATTATAGTCGGTTTATAAATTCACGAACGCGTTTTCAATCTGTTTTCTCGAAAACTGCCTGTTACTGTTAAAACTGCCATTGTAAAAAGGTATAATGAAATTATGTTAATTTCAAGTTCAATTTTTTTTTTCCGGAGACGTATCTTCATAACAAATTATGCTCCCTCCAGACCAAGAGCCAGTTTCGTTAGTTTATCAGGGCCATGAACTTCACAATAAAAATGACCGATTTTATATTCCTGACGGAAATGTTGATACAGTAAAACGGTAACCTTCTGCACAGTTATAACTCTGCACCTCAAACTCATGAAATGGATGTCTATGTCAATTTTGATAAGGCAACCTTGTGACGCAATAACTCAACACTGATTTCGGGATACACCTTCAACTAAACAAGATTGAACGACTCTTATTTCGGGTTTCGTTCATTAACACACAAAAATCGTGAATTTACAGGGGTTTTTTTCTACCCCTGTTGAACCTATTTTAGCGTGCTTATTAAATAAATATTACTTCCTAGAACTAATGAAAGTAAACCTTTCAAAACTTTATGAAGAAGGTTTTATGATAAAAATATATCGTAAAGGAAAAAAAATATTAATATTTTTATAAGTGAAAAAATAGGTGCTTTATTAATATCCTACCCAAAAGAGTGGAAATTCACTTGTCACGCGACTGTCTAATATTTGGGGTCGTTAAAAGCACGGCCAGCTCCAGATTTTTATATAATATAATAATTAGAGAAGGGCGTGGTTAAAACCCAGTCTTACCACCCATTAAAATGTCGGACTGTCCTGTGACGTCATTTGTGGTAGGTTATTAATAAAGCACCACAAAATTAGATTTTATTAACATCATGGATGTCTGGATTGAGCATACCAAATTTAATTACAATCGATCCGTTAGTTTCCAAAATTTTAAAATCTATTCATGTTCATGAATTTCTAAACGGACTGTACCAGACAGTGCTTGCTGAATTGAACTACACTGTCAAATTTGAATACAGTGTATAAATAGTGTAGAACGTGCGTACTGAGATAGACTGCTACACTTCTAAAAAGGGAAACAAATCTTCACTGAGTCATACCAACGAATTACCCCAGAACAAAACCAACCAACATTCGGTTCTCGATGATTCTATCAACACCAGGGCTGCCAATGTAATTTTTTATAAAATACAGATTGCTAAAATGCACAAAATTTATATTTACGAAACGAAACATTTACCACTTGTTTATCAGGATATATTTAAAAAAAAAAAAAAAAACCAGGGCGTCAAATAAAAACCCAGATCTGGGGGGAAAATCCCAGCATTGGTAGCCCTGACTGGGTAATCCGGCCGCGTGGCGTGTGTCGCGTCGATTGTAGCCTTCCCGTGCTAAATTTATAACCCCAGCCCAACAATTTGCGTGCCTAGCGAAGACGTTCTTGTCGTAACGCTAGCGTAGGCTCTGCTATCGTAGCCTTGTTCGTGTCTTATTTTTTTTTCCCGGCTTTCGCACAGCCAACACAACATTCCCTCTTATTGTCTGTGACCAGCAAGTGGGGTTTAAGTCGTATCTCTCTTCTTCCTTTCCCCCCGCCGCTTTATTGACGTTCGGGTTTGAGGAAATGCGGGCTTGGTACTGTAGCCTGCATCGATACAACTTTGTCTCTAGGCTAAAACTTCCCTAGGCATTCGAGTCTTATTGGCGCAACGTGGGCTGGTATTTTCTATCTCTTCATGTATGCAAGGCTACAAACTCATCTATTATTAGGCATTTATTTATCAGAAGGCTCTGATCTTGTAGTGGCGGTGCGGGGATATTATCCTAGTGGATAGTTCGGGGGAGAAAAGTACTGAAAACTTGAAGGCATTTTAAAGCAGAAAGCTTGGTATTATAGTAGCGTCTAATGGTCAGCCATTTGTAAATTGTCGTTTATCAAGAGACATAATTTTACAAGGGCAGTACATATTTTTGTGCGAATTTTAGACAAATTTTTTTTTTAAAAATTAGCTAAATGTAAAGAAAGAGCAAAATGGTAGGTAGTAATTACATAAGCATATCCTGTTCAACCTTCTAGGTTAAAATTGGGGTAAAGTGTCCATTGTAATGTTAAAGACATACTTTTTTGGGTACACAGTGTACACTGCATCTGAAATATATACTTTTCTAAAAATACACAATTTGCTTTATGCATTTTATTGAAAGCAAGGCATTAATTGCGCCTAATTTATAATAAAAGTATAACTTTGTTGAAAATCGCGTGAATGCAGCTGTTAAGGCAACAGATAGATACATATGTATACATAAAGAACTATCTAACAAACAAACTTGATTTTTTTTAAAAATTGTGAAGATTTTGACATCCGATGTCCATGATAAGCTACAATATGTAGGGAGGTGGCTACACTATACTCGCTACGTCACCTGCCTTTTTAGGGCTGCCTCAGCCAATGAAATGCGCCTGTGCCTAGGCAGGCACGTCTAGACCGTGCGCATGCGCCCATAGAGGACCGTACAGTGCCCAAGCATGAGATGTGTAAGTAACAACTGTTTGTCATCTTCTGTATATATTATAACGTGTTTTTGTTTGTATATAACGCGTTAAAAAACAAACAGGCATATCTTTTTATCGGGTAACTACCATGCGTTATTGATATATACTGTGTGCGTCATGTGCACAGTTATTTGAATATTGGAGGTGGCACTCCTGTGAGCCAACATGGCGGCTATTATAATCAGTTATTTGTCAGTTTCGTTTTTTTTTAATTTAAATAATTTTAACAAGTTGTATAGACGTAGAAAAGCATAAAAGTAGAAAAATCTACACATAAAACGGCAGATGATTTTTTTCTAGATGTTTCTGTGTTTGGTTAAAATGTGTGGCTTTTGAGATGACCCCTTACCCACCGGAATGTCACGTGTTGGGGCTCAGATAAGGATATTTTCTTACCCTCTCCGGCAAATACTTCAGTCGTGTTTGGTTCCCTGTTTTGGTGGTATTATTCTCTATCGTCCTTTTCAGGATAAAATTTTTTATTTGAAGCTCCACATTATTTATGGTCTGCCTATATTGCGACCTCCGGCAATATTTATTAAATATGGCCAGGTGTCTGAACGCGGTTTCTGGGACATCTCCACGGCGATCCTCATCCGCATGGTGGCTCTTTGTGTCATCGGGTGTTTGTCGGTTGTGTGATGTCCTGGTGGGGTGGAAAGTCAGTCAGCCCTGCGGAGCATGCGGTCATTTTATTCATTATAGTCTCTACAACGGAGGTTGGCTTATTGGTAACTGACTGAGAAATGCGCGTATCTGTTGATAACAGGGAATTACGCAGTGAGGACCTAGTATTTTCTACGGTGCGACTCTCATGCCACTGCTTGAAAACCACGAAAACTGCCGTTTTCAGAGTAATCCACCACCGCGGGTTTCAGAATCTGTTAAACTGCTGTGTTAAACCTCTGTGGCAAAGGGGTTAGGCCGTACGTTTGGCGCCCTAAAGGTCATGGGTTCATTTCACAGGCTGTGTACTTCGGGTCATAGGTGAAACTTTTATGGGGATCGTAGCTGGAACTACTGATTTCGTCCTTAAGTCTTAAAATGGGTGGTCGATTTCACTTCACTGGATAATACCCCATATGGCTAAGCCTCTCACCGGAGAACGGCTAATCGTCTGCTGAGAGTGTCGTACAAAGCACTAACTCCGTAGCTCTGGTGACAACCCCATAAATCCCGTTAAAAAAATTACAACCTTGAACGACGGCCGTGAAACAAACCTGCGACTTTCAGAGCGTGGCCACGGAGACCCTCACAATGTCTGCCCGAGAGGCAAGGAACCGACCATCTGCAGACACATAAGCTAAATCTGTAAAACGGATGTGCATGCAACAATTAGTCCCGGAACAGGACCAAAGTATAGAAGCTGATAAATAATGGAGACTTTTCACTGGAGTCTGCAGCCGATGAACGTGAAGAAAAATAGTATACTTCACCAAACCAGAATTGTAATGTAGTTTTGCGCTACCCCATGCAGAGCCTCAGTTGTGCTTTAGAATATGTCCGCGGGCTGACGTCATATTTGATCGATTGCGTAGTTGTCTATAAATAAAAGGTTGGTGAATTAAACGGCTGTGTTTAGGATTTTCAAAGAATGATCAGGTGAAAAACAACTTCGTCAGCGACATAAAAGATTCTTCGCATTCTGTACCTTTGACCCTAGTTTGTCGTTTTCTTCTTCTGTAGATATTCAGCTAAATTTTCTCCTGTCAAATATCTGCGTCTTTCAGCCAAAAAAAATCCGAATTAGTTGCTTTTTAGGGCATGCTTGTTGTGTTCTATTTCTTTCTCTCTCTTCTCTCTCTCCCCCCCCCCCCCCCCACATGGGGATTTTCAATAAGTTAGGGGCGTGTCTATAGGGAAGGTTGGCTGCAGTAGATCTCCAACACACACTGTCTCTTTTTCTGTTTGCACACTGTATAACTATGTTTATCCATCTCTTCTCACTTGTAACACTGTCTACTTCTTGTTCTCTTATCCTCAACCTTTCCCTCCAGTGTGATTTTTTTTTTTTTTAAAGCGTATTATGTCTTTTAATGTGGCAAAGATATTTAAGTTGTCTATCTTTTTAAATTTGTTTCAATAATTTACTTTTATTTGTGGTTTTTATAGAACATCTGTCTTTATTGTTTTTGTTTCTGTGATCCACATATTCTCTTTGAAGACAGTTTTAGCCATTCAAATTTTCTTTTTTGATTTTAATAACATACAAAAACTATTTATATATCACACTTAATCATACAAAAAAATTATGAAAACATGATAGGAACTTTAATATGAGAGACTGGGAGATAAAATGACAAAAAAGAAAACAGTATTTTTCCAAAAGTTTCCAAGAGAGAACGTTTTTAAAAATCACTTAATTATATAAAGCTCAAATATAAGCCAGTGTGCCATTTTACAAGCAAAAATCATATAAAAATGTGAAGGTTTGAAGTGTTAGTTTTGTGATAGTTAGTCCTTGGAGGAAAGACAAATTAATTTACAACCAGCATGTATGAGGGGCTTCAAATTAAAACCTTAAAAGTAAGATAGCATTTATTGCTATTGGTTGTTGTTGTTTCTATCATGCTTTAAAGATTTGCATTTAAAGCCCCCTCATTAACATTTTTTAAAATAAAAATGGGCTGTGTGTGAAGATAGTATTTTGGCCACATCAGACCTCATGGTGGCTTGGAAAAGATGGTGATGAAGGGTGCAGTTTGTGGAAGGCGAGGCAGGGGTCTACCACCGCGAATGTGGATACAGGAAATTGAAGTAGCATTGATATTGAAAGCACATGGGGCCGGAGAGCTGGCTAGGGAAAGGGATACTTTCAGGTGTGCCATGAAGAGAGCAACAGTCTGTAAAGGACTTGCTCACTGATGATGTATGAAGATACAACCGATTCATTAGTTAGTTAGTTGCAGTTCCAACCTCACGGCAGGGGATCATCCTATAATTTGTTCATTCGGGTGTCAACAAAAATCACAGAATGCTTGTCACTTGCAAAAAAATAAGTGAAATGGGCTGCAGTACCAACCAAACTAACGGCATATACGTTCGTTAAATCCATAGGACAGATGCCAGAAGTACCAGCACAAATATTCCGATACTAGAAATGCAATAATGCATAAGGCACCACCAGTTATGTTGCAAAAAGTACCCACCATTTTCTGAATCTGCAGTTATCAAAACTAGCCAGCTTGGCAACATTAAATCAAAAGCTCACAATATCGCACCATGCACTCATCTCAGAAGCAGGCCAATGTAAATATGTACTTCAAAAAACGTTTCATGGAGACCATGGCTAGAAATATATATCATAACTGTTATGCATATAAGTGAACAGATGTATTCATATAATAACTGAGACCATTGCCTGCAGTCAGGTTTGTTAGAGTAAACAAATGCATTTATATAATGATGACCATTGCATGCAGTGATTTAATTAAAAGATAATTAGATATTGTGAAAACACAAGACAAAAAGTGAACAGTTAAAAACAAAATACCCAATGATTTCCTTAAAGTTAACTAGAGTTGAACCTGAAATTGAGAGAGAAAACAAATTGTTTGGTGGTACATAAAGCATCTTTATTAACATTTATGTTGTGAGTTTATTTTAAATCTTTGGGGAACATTTGATATGTGTGTTTCTCTTCACGAATTATTGCATATTGGTGTGTATGTGATTGCTCGGCTAAACTTCAGATTTGAGATCACCTCTGCCTTGTGCAGCTGCAGTACACACCCAAATGTGGCTACTCCAGCCATCCTGTCTGTTAAAAAATATATTGACATTTTCTAAATATTTGTACTAGTTAATATTTTGCTGCTCTTAAAATGTTTCTGCACTGTGCGGCTGCACATATCCTAAATACAGCCCTGTACTAATTATTATGTACTTCAATTAAAGAGTTTTCCACTGGGGCAGAATTTTGCATCGTCCAAGGTACAACCTAAATGGTACATTTACTGCGTGGAGAAGTGGGCGGCAAAGAAGATAGGGATGTATTGGCGGGGACAAAATTCACCAAGCAGAGTTATTATTTGGCGGTCCCTGGTTGACCCACTTAGCGAGCTCAAGGGTGCGTTGCCAGTCAGTGTCGGTTATGGAAAAGTTGCTCCCCCAATCGGTCAGACATCGACCGGCATAGCCAGCATAGTCGCGGAAACTAGACAATGCGCACAGCGGGGCTGGGATTGAGCGCTTTCTCTCCCCCACCCCAGTAGTAGCGCCTGATGGCCAGTCCAACCCCTATACGTCTTTGTTACAGTTTCAGTTGGTTAGACACATTTCTATTGTGTATAGATACTTACTGAAGTCACGAATCTTCTTCTTCTTTAATCTTTGTTCTGCCTTTCAGAATCAGGTTTTGAAGAAGCATCTTGTGCTAGCCTGCGTGAATTCTTCTATTCAGGGACTCAGATAAATTACTGCATCTTTCCATCGCTTGTCGGCTCTGTGGCTAAGTCTATGCGAATGCTTCGTAATCCCAGGGTGCCGGATTCGATCCCAGCTGCGGGCCATGCGCCTTGCGTTGGTTTCGACAGTGGTATCAGGGAGCTGACCGTCTAGAAGCAATGGCAAACTACTGGACGTAAATTGGCCTAGAGAAACCACACAACAGCCAGGAGCCTGGGTTGGTTCTGCAACGTCCTGTAAAGGATACGCAACTAACCTTATCCATCGCTTACATGGGTGACCATAGATAATTAATTGTGTCTATCCACTGCTTGCATGGGCGACCTCTAGTTCGGCTTCCATTGTATCTGAGTGACAAGATTGTCTATTATGCACTGTCTTATAGCATTCTGGGTAAACATGTCTGAACCAATTGGTCTGCTATCTGTATCTTGGTGTAGTTTAGCACTGGCTTTTTGAAGTCCTAATTGTTAAAGTTGGTTTTCTATCCATAATTTGATTGTTCTGTTCTTACAGTGCTGAGAACTTGTGTGTCTCTTGAAATGTTCATGTTTTGTGCTTCTACTGAAATGTTTAGATTGTAACGGTGGCTCTGACTATTTGCTCAGGAAGGAGTCTTCGTGGTCTAATGAATAAGTTGTTTGTTTGTTCTCAGAAGGCCGTGGGTTCGATTTCAAACTCCGTCTTTCTGGTCGCTAGTGCTACTCTGTCAAAGATCCCCATGTGTCCTTGCTGTAGAGAGCTAGCTATCTTCTCTTTTGAATTTCCAGGACAGATATAAACCCGGACGAAAAATATTTCGGCGAGCTTTTTTGAGTGATATTTTGCATAAAATACAACGCGATTCTATTTCTTTTAAACCTACTCTTCAACAGAATGGATGCAGCTAACGACACGACTCCCTTAAAAGGATAAATCGAAACGGGAAACATGATTTTAACATGAAAATATTAGCTAATTTATAAGAACTCCACAGGGAAGCATGTACATCAAGGGTCCACCGATCATCAGTAGCAGATCCCTCGTCGACGATTGTTTCGGCGAGTTACCATTCCTGTGCAATCTCGGAAGGTGGGCCAACCTAGGTCATGACTCCCAGGCTTCGATCTTTCCCTGCTGCACTATACCGGATGTTCTCGGACAGGGATAAGACGATATGGTGATTTGTAGCAGGTGTCGTGAGAAATATTTAGATTGTCGCTGCGGAAGCAAATTAGATCAGTCGACAACCTTACGACCATTGTGACAAGCTTTCGGTTGGTTCATCAGACAGGATTTAGACTTTGGCATTTAGACTCTGGCAGTTGACAGAGGGACATTGGCGGACATTTCGGACACTGGCTTTTAAGGAATAAGACGGTTTTATTTTCCACAAAGGCTGCTCTTTAGCAGCTTTGCCCAGTTGTTTTAGTGACCACTTGCGCTCGTTTCCTCGCAAGCCCAGCAGCTTTAGCACATTGTACATGGAAGTGGAGATAAAACATCTTGCGCCTACCTCGACGGCGAAGATTTTTTTTTTTATGAGTACGCTTCGTCTCTCCTCAGACATGGCCGCGAGATCACAGTACTTCTCTAGTTTGTACATGTGATTTTCATCTATTCACGAATCATACGACACGGTCGGCTCAATCAGGAGCAGAGTGTAGGACATATCGGGTCTCAGGCGGGTCTTCTGGGTTAACTCTGGGTACCTCTCAAAACCAGGCAGGTCGACAGTCAGTAACCAGTCCCTCGCACAGTCAAGTATCGGTGGAGCGTATGCGACCTTGACTGACTGACTGACTGACTTTCTACCCCACTAGGACATCACACAAGCGATAAACACCCGATGACACAGTGCCACCATGTGGATGAGGATCGCCGTGGAGAGGTCCGAGAAACCGCGTTCAGACATTTGGCCATAATGATGACCTGCCTATATTACGGCCCCTGGCAAAAGCCAGGGTGGGGCTTCAAATAACAAAAAATTTCGTCCTAAAAAGGACGAAACACCTAGCATATGCTAGGGTTATTGCTATGCGACCTTGTTAAATTTACCATGACTTGAGGAAGCGCATGGGGGTGACGTTAGGACTGGACGTCTCGTTGGCCCTCATCCTAGCTTGGTCTACAATGTCCGCTAATACTTTTAGGACTTTATTGTGGCGCCAAGTGTACATTCCCAGACCCAGGGCTTTTCTGCACCCGGACAATACGTGCTCGAGTGTCTGCTTATCTTTGCACAGTGGTCGGGTCGGTAGTCGCATGCCACTTTACCATGTTGACGCCAGACGTTAACATACCCCAAAGCTCAGTCGTAATGGGGCCATTCGCCAGATCTCACCCCATGTGAGTATTCCTGACAAGGCGCTCTCGATGCCGAAAATAAAGGAACGCGTAGTTCCAGTGCATGTTATGTAATCACAATCCACTTCATTGCACTTTAGGCATTCCAAGTCTCCCGGATGTTGCAGAAACCACACAGAACCTCTGCTTATTGTTTCAGTAGGAGAAGTTGGTCATGATAACTTATTGTCGTCTGCTCGGAGACAGCGTGGGCGGGTTTCAATGGTCTTTACTCGAAGGTCACGTAATCTAGTAGACGCATAAGGACATTTGTATCAAAAACGTATACGACAGCACTTTCTGTCTCGGAGTTATGCTTTATAAATTATAAACCAAGACAGTATGATAACCAAAAGAAGATGGAAATGGCTTGGCCACGTTATGGGAATGAATCCTGATTTACCCGCCAAAACAGCTCTCAAATGGACACCAGAGGGAAAGAGAAAACAGGGGCGCCCAAAAACAACATGGAGACGAACGATAGAAAGTGACCTGAGTGCGGCATCTCTGACATGGAAAACTGCACTGTAAGATTGCACAGGACAGGAAAGCATGGAAAGTCCTCTCTTAAGCCTCATGTGCCACTAGGCATAACGAGAACTGATAATGATGATAAATTATATTGGATTAGTCACCGTTGTTAGATTAAAAGTTGGAAACGAAGGTGGCAAAGAGAAGCCCAATTGAAGAAAGCAGTGTTGGCGAACGAAAGAAGAAGCTAGTGTGAACCTGGTGTACATTAACCATTTAACAAGAAGGGACCAGGCCACCATCTTCAGACTCAAAACACAACATACTCCACTCAATGGACACCTAAACAGAATACAGCCACAACACTCCCCAGAGTGCCAGCTATGTAACTACCCCTACGAAACTGTTGACCGCATCTCTTTGAGTGCCCAAAACTCAACAAGGCTAGAAGAATGCTACTCCCCCCGAGACCAGACAGGTACACCTTGTACGTGGGAAAAGAACAGCTTGTGAAAGGGCGAAAGCTCATACGCCGCTGGATCAAAAACAACCTGGTGTACCCCCGTATACACAGAACAACCACCTGAACTTTCCCCCATGTCTCTGATCGCAATCACCGCACCACCCCTGTAAGGTCTAGTATCAGATGCAGGACGCGAAAGAGCCTCTTGTAGAAACAAAAATATGTGACGTTTGGTGTCACCTTATTGAAGTGGTCAGGTAATTTATCTTGCGTTTATACTATAGTCTGCGTTTTCAGGCCGTATAGTTGGGTTCCTGAGTAAGCTGAGCTGAGTCAAGAAATGACATCACAGCACTCGGGGCATTCCCATGCATGCTCTGTCCTTATCTTCAGTAACCAGCGCAGAGTTCTAATACTGATGGTACCGGTAACAATCTGGCTATATGTCCGTCTTGCCTTTCCTCTGAGTGTAGTGAGCCGGCCAAACCCTCTGGTTACACCCAGGTTACTGGGTAAAATATTTAGGAGATCAACGATTTAATTCACTAGGTAAAAATAGGAATTAACAATAATAACAATGGCGAATGTCACTTGTCCGTATATTTTTATACTTGAGACAACATTGCAGATATAGATAATTTATTTCAAGCCAACGAAAGAAGAAGAGGAACTTGTCCGTATCGACATCCCAACACACATTTGTTCTCTATCCTCTGATGCAGCAGCTATCTCAGTATCTCCATGCTGAGCCTACCCTGTAGGAGTTGATTGTATATCTTCTCTTTGCCCTGCAACCGATTTCTGCATGCTCGTTTAATACCCGTTTCCATCTGATGATATGGTTAATTTTTTCTTGACTCCTCCGCCTCTCTAGTACGCAGCGCATGTCGGTATGTCTGCTCTGTCCATACCTCTTCCTTTACCAACCACTGCGGGCCTAGCAAGTCTATCGGCTCTTTGGTACATTTTGCCTTGCGGGTTTATTTCACGGCGGCGCCATTCATTTCATGAGTGCAGTTTTTGCGGAGACCCCCGGGGGTCGTCGCTGGCGTTACGGAGGTTGTGCCCGATGCGGCGCTTGGCAGGCAGCTAGCTGTTTTGCGGAGAAAGACTTAGCTAAATGGGATAAAACCCTGTGAAGTGAAGTCGATCACGATTACCTGTGATACATTATGCCGCCTGAATTAAACTTTTATCACATTTCGTCATGTGGTATTTTATAGGAACTCGTTCAGCAGAGTCGACTGTGTAAAACAGTTTAAAAATGCATCCTGAGTGTGAAAGCGTTAGTATGCATCACACTACAGCACTTTTGGTGTGAAGTGATCTAGTTATGGTGCTTTTCAATGCGATGCGAATAATGTCATGTGTTTAGAGTTGAGCTGAGTCAAGAACTGACATCACAGCACTCGGGGTATCCCCATGCATGGTCTGTCCTTATCTTCAGCAGCCAGCGCAGAGCTCCAATGCTGAGGGTACCGGTCACAATCTGGTTATATGTCCATCTTGCCTTTCGTCTGAGTGTAGTGAGCCGACCAGACCCTCTGGTCATAAAGTGGATCTAATGTGTTTAGATAAGCTGATTAATCTGAACACAGTTTTCCTTGATTTTGCTGGGGTTGGCGACGAGAAGAATGCTGATTTTACTGTTCTTTTCTGCGACATGTCGTTATTTGCAAGCAATATTATTTAACAGTATATTATTCTTTTTAAGACTACCCAGATTTATGAACCAACTCTCTTGAGCTGCCCGTTAAAAATACATTACAGTTATAGTTTTATTACAAATGTGTTACGTTTAGCAACGGCCAGTCGCCATCTTGGATATTAGTTTCGAACACTTTGAGAAGGCCCATGATGGCGCCACGCTAAGGAACTTATTGGCCTTTCTTCGAAAACGTTCGAGTTTAAAGTGGCAGAAAATGTATGTTTTTGGTTTCATTTATCGCGGTAAAGTTGTGGTTACATCTATTTTCGAAAAAGGGGGATTTTTTTTTTTTTTTAATTGCAGTAAGCATCTCGTAAACTAGATTTTAGAACAGAACCGTTGAAGTTGAAGCGGCGCTACCGCTAGACCCTCTCCCGCGGGCTGTATTATGTCATTGGGTTCATCTCAGGTTAGTATTTCGATAGTTTCGATAAGTTCATTGGAACAGTCCGTCGATGTAATTAATATTTGTAAATGGCGGGTTACCGTTAATTTAGGCGGTAGTTATAACCGGCGAGTCGTTTTTAAAATTGTTGAAGGTTTTGATAGGCAATAGAGTAGAGCCGTAAAGATGACCGTATTGTACCGACTACAAAGACAGGGCGGGAAAATGTCTCTAGCAGTTCTCGGTTCTCAATGAGCACTGTACAAAACACACATCATTTAAACTTTCCTGGTGATTAATGTTGAAAAACCTCGTACCAGGTCACACGGTTTAGCATCAATGAATGCAAATTAGAATAATTTACTGTTATTCTTCAAGCCACTTGAGGGGCAAGTAGTTTGTGATGTTAACATTTGTGAACAGCTTGTGTATATAATACATTGGTAAATGCAAAGTTAAAAACAAAATTGAAGGGCCTTTATGTATATAAATAAAATATTTTTCAGTTTGTAGCATAAACAATTAACAAGTACACCTATTTCTTTACTAACTGAAATTTTTATGGGGGGGGGGGGTAATTCATTCAAAGGGTGCCACCAGAAAAAGTTTTGAAACCACTGGTCTAGCCATTGTGCTACAATGACTTCTGTTGGTATAGACCAGGGCTGTTCAACCAAGTCTACCCAGGGGCCAGAATGTTGAAAATGGAAATCATCATAGGCCAGATACCCCAGCCCCAGCATAGAAGATCATTAAAACAATAGAACCGGCAGTGATCCACCGGCTGTCAATTGAATAGCTGTGATATAGACAGTGGGTATTTTCTTATCTTAAAATGGTTAGCATAGCCTACATACATCACTCAAACTCAAAAGGAGCAGACAACTCAAACAAAAACCAGTGTAAAATTAATGACCAGAACAGTATGGATAACACAGATTGACTAATAGGGCTACACAAATGCAGCAAAAAAAAAAAACACTACTATTGGCAGTAGACAACCTGCACATTGATATGTGGAATAGCATAGGCTTGCTACAGTAAGTCAACTCAGTAAAATTATCTATGCCTTATGAATTGTAAACAGTGATACTTCTATCTTTTTGGGGCATGGCTTACAAGGTGTGTTTAAAAAAATAAATACTTGTTTTAAAGTTATGTTTGTCAGTTGTTATGTGCCATGGTCCCTGTGGTGAAATGGTCAAGCCAAAGGATGAAACTGCCTTGCATTTTCAAGATCGTGGGTTGGTTTCACGGCTGTTCATGGATGCACTGTTTATGGAGACCCTGAAGATCGCCGACAGAAGGACGGTTGCCATTTTGCGGAGAGGAACAGCCTTAAAAGATACAAACTGGTGCAATAAAGTCGATACTGTTGGCTTTTAACGTAATGTAGGCAAGTGGCAGAAGCACAGTGGCTTGATGCTGGCCTGAAGTCCACACAGAGACATTTTTCGTTGTTGACATTGGTTCCCAGGTCAATGTAAAATGTATACAATGTTTCTTAATATGGGAAATAAAGTTGAGCAGTTCTTCCTTTGATTGCTGATTTGTCTATACAGATATTGGTTTAGCACCATATGCTCCACTGGGATGAAATAATTAACTTTAAAAAAAAAATAGTAATTGCATTTTTATGTTCTTTATTTTTTACTGTTAATGCGGTGTATAACAGTAGTTATAGTTTTTTTTTTCCTCTTCTTCCACAGAGAGCAGTGTAATCTGACTTGCTGGGTGCATTGATCTCGAAGGATAGATAAATGATCTGAAAGCAGCATGGCAGAATCATGTGCTAGCAGCGAAACCCAAGGAAGTTCATTGTGTGGGCTCCAGATGACATGCTCATCTGACATCACCAGCAGTCTAAAGAAGCAGCTCCACCACGGCAGCCAGGAAACTATGTTGGATGATAGTCTTCTACATCTGGACAACCCGGAGTTGAAATGTGGCAGCGGCGCCGGCTACAAACACACCAGTGATAATGGTTACAGCGAGAACAGTTTGCCGATGGATGTGTCTGTGTCAGAAAAGTGCAACCTGAAGCATTCAAAAGGAATTTTGCTGCCTGGCAACACTGGTCAGCTGGAGGGTGCCAAGGTAGATACCGAGCCGCGCACAAGTGCTGAGATACACATTAATGAGAACAGTGTTGGTATAGTAAGTGCACTGAGAACAGAAGATGCGGAAGACATGCAAGTTGAAGAAACAAGTTCGCTGACTGTAAAAGATCCTGTTTTAGGGGCTGACATGATCAACTCAAGAACCGTGAATGAACCAGGTAAGCAGAATGAAAAAGGATAGTCAACCCTCTGGCCCTTAGATGCCGCACCCAGACTTTTCCACCCTTCACTGATCCCTCAGAAGCAGCCTAACTGGTATTCCTGCATTAGCGAGTCCCTGGGAAGCCTAGTTAACAGCACTGGTCTGCGCAGTGTGTAGGGGGACAAGGGTGTAATAATAGCAGCCCCGAAATCCACACGGCAGGGTGTACCAGCTAATGTCCGGGGAAGTAAATTCAGATGGTGTTATGTTGACCAGATCACCCGTAGAGGAGTGCAGACTGGTCTCTATAAATGTGATTTTGTTGTTGTTGCCGGACCATGTTGTTTCTCATTCATTACCTTTAGGGTTCTCCAACTTTTAGTGGTACTCTTTAAAACTGAAAAAAACATTCAACTGGTTTTAAAACTTTATAGTTTAGAGTCTGCTGTTCCCTGTATGGGTTTTTGGACAATGTTGGGGTGGGTGGGGGGGGGGGGTGGATAAGAATAAACCGACACCTTCCTCCACCCTCCCCCTTCACAACAAGCATATCATAAGAGGTGACTATTTAGGAATGTTTTATCGGAGTTTGGAATACATGTGCCTGAGAGTTGAGGAACCAACAGTCTGCATTCAAAATAATCCAGATCTGTCTGTAAAACAGTTGATGAGAATGCAAAATGAACAATACCACAAAGTTCATAAGTGAATGAACAGCCATAACTGTACCCCCTGAGTTTAAAGCTGGTGAACACTATAGCCTGCAGACCCTCCATGTCAGTCTGATTTCGTTAGATCAGTGGTATTATGCCCATGTGGATTCCAAGGCCCTATTATGAGAGGGGAAAAAAGAATAGACCCAAGGCCTCCTCTAACAAGCATGTTGTAAAGGGCAACTAATTAGCAATGTTTTCCTTTGGAGTGGAAATGCATCTACCTAAGACAGAGGTTCTCAACCTTCCTAATACCGTGACCCTTCAGTACAGCTCCTGTGGTGACTCAAACCATACAGTTATTTTCGTTTTTACTTCATAACTTCAGTAAAATGTTTTCCAATGGTCTTAGGCGACCCCTGTGAAAGACTCGTTCGACCCACAAAAGGGTTGTGTCCCATAGGTTGAGAGCCGCTGATCTAAGAGTAATGCAGATCTGTAAAATGAATGTGCAAGACTGAAGTTCTAGAACAAGACCAGATTCCAAAAGTGGACAAACAACCATAACATTCTGCTTGAGTTTACAGCATGTGAGTATTAAGAAGAAGAAGAAATACCAGTGATATGCTGCTAAACCTATATTTGCTAGGCACCTTTTTAATTTTTTGTTTGTTACTGGAACCATGTGATATATAAAGTCGAGAAAAGTGATCATTGCGCTGCATTGTCCCATGTAACTGTCTGTTTGCAGAACAGCAAACTGCCGGCTTAGAGCATTGCACAAAGTACAAACTCCTTAGCTTCAAGGACAATCCAAAGAAAACTAAGCCCTGCACTTGTGATAGAAACAGCATTGAACCTTTTGCCACAGAGATCCACCAAATATGAACTGCATCAGGGTAGTTTGAAACATAGAATGCTGGTACAGTTGAAAAAAGTACTAGATCCCCTTGTCCTTTTTCATGTTCATCAGTTCTGAGATCCGACGGAAAGCTGTGGTTTTTCTTCCACTTGTAGACTTAAGTGTTGTTCTGCAACTTTAGTGCTGTGTGCATATCTGTTTTACAGATCTGGCTTATTTGTATGCAGACAGTTAATTCCTTGCCTCTCAGGCAGATGTACTTCGACTTTGAAGAAGATTCCTAAGTAGTCAACTCTTATGACATACTTGCTATGTAGGCAATAGGTCTATTCTTGTTTTGCCCATAACGGGGCCCTAGAATCCACACAGGGAAAGCATTAAATAAAGATAGGAGTTTGCACTCTTGAAATTGCAGTGACTATTTCAGTTATTTTTGTGGTTTGTGTGTGTGTTGTTGATTACTTTACTACTGCTTATTATTTGGTTTGCAGGGGTCATCTATATCAGAATTGAAGATCAAAAAGATGGTTGATGGACAGTCAGTCTCAGCTGTGGTGTCAAACCTCCATAGCAAGGCAGATGTTCTAATTGAAGACAGTGTGCCTGATCAACCGGATGAAATGCAGGCTCAGAACACAATTGAAGAAGATGTCTTATTGATCGATGAAAGCGCTGGGGGAGACAACGCTGACTGTGTTTTGGAGTCAAATCCAGCTGGTACATGCGTAGGGACAGTTGATGTGACTAAGGGTCTGACCCTGCTTGCTGCTGCTGATTTAAACAGCTCTGAAGGCTGTTCACCTGTAAATAAGAGTTGTGACATGAGTCCAAGAGAGAACAGTGGATCCTTAGATGTCTGTTTAAGTAAAGATACAGTCAGCGATGACAAGGCAATATTAGATTATTCAGTTAAATCACATCAGAGCGATATTAGTGATAATTCAGTTTTAGATATTTCTGATGTGGAAAATACGCAGATTCAAGCAGAGGTGAGATTGGACATTGCGAGTGACAGAGAAGAGGAAGTGTTGAAGGATGATGCAGCACAAGCAGATCAGAGTTTAATAAAAGGAAGTATGCAGCATTGTACTGTTGCTGAACCTGAAGCTTTACAAACTGAAGCACATAAACATAACTTAGTTGCTGTCACATCTTTGAAATCACCTGAAGATATTATGCAGATAGATGCTAACTCAGAATTGGGGGAAGTGAATATGTCTTCAGAATGTGAAGGGCCGTATGAGAACACTAGTAAATTGAAAGCAAACGTGCATTCCACAAACATGAGTGACTGTCTTGTAATCTGCTCTGAAACAAATAATTTAAATAAAGAAACAGAAGTGCTACTTGGAGTTTCATTAGGCAAGAAAGACAGATTACAAGAAACAGACGTGAACTTGCCACCACATGAAACTAACAGTGTGATTGTTGGTAACCCACTTGTTGTCACAAAAGAATGTTTTAATAACCAGGATAAGGCCGGAAACAAGGTGGAAGAAAATAAAGCAGCCAGCTGCAGCTCTGAGAAGGTCTCATTCAAGAATATTCTCTTCATGCCGAAAGACATCATAGCTTCAAAGAAAAACACCACTGTTGTCGAAGAATCAGAATCAACATACACAGAACCTGTTGTGCACGGTAGATCAGAAATTACAGTCAACACTGTAGGTGAAAAAGGTGTTACCCAGAGTGTTGCCTCAGATACAGCAAGCAGCCAGATTCCCAAAAAGGAGTCTGACATGGACACTGAGTCCAGTGAAAGGGGGCTGGATACAGTTAATGAGAGAAAGCGCATCCAGACAGAGAATTTCGTTTCTGCCTCCAAGCGTTCAAAGCTGGACTCCGTGAGTGGTAGTGATGACAAAGTAGTGAAGGATAATATCATTAAGTTGGATAAAGTGGTTCTCGCAGAGAAGTCTTTACCGAGTGCTGAAGTCAAAAATGCAGTAAAGACGAAAGATGAGAAAGCTGTCTTACTGTCTAATGAGGTACAGTATACATTACTATCTTTTTAATCTAGGAAATTCTTTTGTTTTTTAACCCTGATGCGGATAACCCGACATCACCATCCATTACACATCCCTGAGAAAGAGTTTAAGTTGGCATCTACATTGGCTAGGCCATGACAAGCCTAGCTAACAGCATTGGTTCTGTTTGCACCTGCACAATGTTTAGAAGGGCCGCATATGATTATATTTACTAAGAAAAGCAGTTAGATGAAAAGGGGGTTTATTGTACAAAAATATGGCAAAAAATTGGCTTTTATAGCCACTATACTATGATGTGATGTCATAATTTACCTTTAGTTATAATTTGCCTTTATCTGTAGTAGTCCTATATTGACAGGTTCACAGTATGTCACCTAGTGCATGTTTCAGGCACCACATCTAGTTTGAGAATGGAGGTGGAGGCAGTCACTGCAGCATGTTCCTATTTGAGAATCAGCTGTACACACATGTTGTCATTGTAAGCGACTAACAGAGCATGTTAAGAAAGTGATGACCGGTATGCTCCATGAAGAGTGGTAAGCATCACTTCTGAGGATGCACGTAGTTAGCATCTTTTGGCTTTTTTCTCCAGGATATGCCAGTGTATTAGGTAATGAACAGGCAGATAGCCTGCCTGGTTTTGCACAGCTTGGTGGTAAACTATTGCATGACTAGCTAGATTAAGGGCCCTTTAGAGCGCGTGAACAGTGTGGAAGCACAAGTGGATCATCATGGTTTGAAGAGAATGATACTGCCAGGCGATCTGGTCAGTGACTAGCACTCAAGAGAAAAGTGAGACCGATATACAGTCAGACTGCTGTTGGTACAACTGGAATTGGAACCCTGCGTTTGCAGCTTATGGGAATGTGCCAAGTGCTGTAATGTCGTCAATTCTTAAATAATCGTCGGCACATAATCAGAACTAAAGGAATATAATCCATTTAATTAGAACCATCTGTATCCAGTGGATTCCAGGTCACTGTGGCTTGGAAGGCAATGGAAATAGCTGACAGGGGGCAGTGACATGGTACAACCAAATAGTGACTTAACCCACCAAGAGATTAAGACATTAATACAATCTAAGAGAGTCGGCCAGGTACACACACCAAATTCTTTCCTCAAGATTTGCTCCATCGCCTGTCTAGAAATGGACAGAGTATTAAATTCAGACTAAGGACAGGGCACAGAAGACCTCGCCAAAATATGTTTAAACTTTTTGGTGTAGGAAACACGAAAACGTGTCCATGCAGCGTGGCACCCGAAATTGCTGAGCGTGTGCTCCAACACTGTATGTTGACACAGATACAATCTGGCCTGTTCCAACTACAAGAAAGACAACTCCGGATGGTATACAAAAATATATAGGCTGCACGGTAGCTTTCCTAATATGTTTTCTGACAGAAGGATCGAAGAACACATGTAAATGGAGCGGATATTCAAATAAAATACAACCTTTTGAGCCTAATAAATGTATGCAGTGACTCATACCATGAGACCCCTTTTCTTCGGAAGAGCTAATGGATCGCCAGTCTGGTGAGAGTGACGAGGGGTTCTGGCCAGTACTCTATGCTCAGAGGAAGGGCAAGATGGACATATAATTAGACTGCTAGTGGCAACACTGGTAAAGGAACTCTGCGCTTTTCTGCTGAAAATGGGGACAGAGCATTTATGGGAATTCCCCGAGTGCTGTAATGTAGATTCTTGATTCAACTCAACTCAGTGAGCGATAACAGAATGAAATCTTTGTTGTTCATGTGGCATGGGCTGATTTTTTTGACAAGTGCTTACAGATTATTTATCTGTAGATATCAATGCTTTAATTTGGCCAGATTCTTGCCTGTGGATGATTTTATACATCTGCAGGTTGTAACGTCTAGTTTGTCTTTGTTTGCATTCAGGTCACTCTTAAGTTTTCAAAAATACATTATTGATTTACTTTTATAATCTTTGTTATGTATTTAAGTGTATTTGTAAATTGTGACATTTTCCTGTGCTTTTTTAGGCTCTTAACTTCATAGAACATTGATTCCAAACAGGTATTGCAGAGTTTAATCACCCTGCGCGTGAAAGCGTTTATAAAAAACCAGAAGCAAGCTAACATAGAAAGATTGAACTTGCGCACCAGAGGCATGCAGTCCGCCAGCAACTTGTGGAAGGAGACAGCAAAGCATCTGGAAAAATCTGTCTTGGAGCTGACAGCTCTAAATCAGAAGTTGGAAAGCCGCAAAGCCCACCTCATTGCTGTTAAGGTTTGTTCAGAGCCTAATCCTAGATCTCTTTATTTTCTTTGTTTGTATGTAGATGTACATCTGCATAAGTATATGCATGTGTATTATGTACATGGATGACATAATTGCTGTGTTAAAGGTCAGAGATTTGAAGGCTGTTGTTGAGATATGTATGCATGCCCAAATGGTGTTGTTTGTTTGTTTTCTATTGCTATCTGTGTGTCTTCTGTACTTCTTTGTTGTCTTATTTGCTCTAAATTTTTCCCGGGTTATTTATTGAGCTATTTCAACACTAGTCCAGTGAAACGAAGAAAATATCTTGATGGGGCTGGCAACTTCATCATCAATACACTTTCCACACTGAAAGGATGGGATAGTGGTAATGAAGCAAAAGATTATCCCAGGCACAGGTATAGAAAAATGTGAGGTATTGATAACCCCCTTATTAACATTCATTTAAGGGTTATATTCATATGAATTTTTAAATACGAGAGGAAGTCAATATTTAAGTTACAAATGGTTATGGGATTGCAGGAAAATGTAGTTGATGGTTTTGAAATGTCATTAGGTGACAGCAGCATCGAACTTTGTCTCTGTTTGTTAAGTGGTGCTAGGTGTTGCATGCGCATTCGCAATTAAGAAACAAATGGGCCACTGTACTTATGGAGTGTACCCAGAGAACAACCTGCTGTTGTGCGTTTAGTTGGGAGGACTGATATAATGATGGGACAAGTGCATCAATGTTGTGAAAATTATTTTGAAAAATAAAGTGACATGTGACATATCCTTTTTTTTTTTAAACAACCATTTGTGACTTACTTATTGACTTCCCCTTTGTATATTCACCTGCCTTTTCGTTTCAAATTGACAGCGTCTAGCAAGTAGGACCATGAGTACTCAGACTGGTGAAGAAAGCATGAACTCTTCAAGTTCAGCAACTGTAAGTTTCTATGTCTAAAAAATATTTGTTATTGTTTTAGGTCCATTTTTCTATGTAAACATATTTGAGGTTATTGCGATTTCTGAAAGCCTGACTGGACTAGTGTCTATGTAATAGTTATATGTGTATATATCTCAGGGCACGTAGCAGGACTTGAATCCTGGAGACATTCTGGAACAGCAACTTGGGCCTTAAAGGTTGGGAAAAATGCAGAAAAATGATTGACTCCATACAACATTATTAGACTGCCATGCATCTTTTTTGATCTCCTCTGACATCTAGTTTGAAAATGTGGGGGAGGGGGTCCACTGCCCCACATCTGTGTGTTTATCTATGCGCATATATATATGAATCAAATACTGCATATGCCAGGCACAATCTTGAAAAACAAAAATGCCTTGGGTACAATAATTTTAAATAACCCCAAGCTAGGAAAATGCAGTGATTAACCTAACCAATATTTGTCCAAAATATTAATAAAAAAGAAACCATAGTCCAGTCCACTACACTATTTTAGTGGTGTTGTGACATGACTTCATTCTGTGTTCACACAATGTGCAGAAAGGTGTGCTTGTGTACTAGGCAATGCAAACCTGGACGGAAAGGACATTTCTTCACAAACTGCTGCAAAACTGTTTCAACTTGTGTGTTTGAAAAGAGTTCCAGCATTGTAGAATTATTTTGATACAATAATTATCTTAGCGGTCTGTCTGCTGTTACCACTCAATTTACTGTTTCAGTTTATTATACAAGAAGGGGTATGTATATATCTGTTTAGTGAGTTGTAAGCATGTGGAAAATATTGAAGAATGAAACCATGTGCTTCCTCCTCTATGCAGGTAGCCCCTTCGAGTACTCCAGCACAACGACCCCTGCCTCCCAGCACACAGCCAGCTGTGTATAGAACAGGCAGACCTGGGCGACCGCCCCTCTACCGTCAAATTCCCAGCATTCCACCCCCGGTACCTCCACCGCCAGTGGCAGCACCGGAGAAAACACCACCCAGTAACAAAACCACAGATGCAGCTGTGTCTAAACATACTGTCAACATGATAGACTTGACAGATGATGATGAAACTTCTAGAAATGTCAGTGCTGAGACATCAAAAGTTGTAGCACCACAACAGCCCAATCATGCTGGAAACAAACAATACATGGGAGGGGTACCTGGCGCAGCATCACCAGCAAATGGCTATGTACGGCAGCGTCCACAAGTGCAAGGACTATCGGGCACTTTATTCGGCTCTAGCAGTCAAATCACACAGTCTTCGATCTCAGGGTCTCAGCATTTAACCACAAGCAATACTGCAGATACTCAGCTCCATCTAGTCACACCAGCCAGCTCCGCCGCCCATCAGCCTGGCACAGCTAATCCACTGGGGTCAAGATCGGCAGTTGCACCAGGTACTTATAGCCCAGCTGGGCATTCAAACATGCCAGCAAGCTCCAGAAACCCGGTGCACAATACACCGCCACCAGCAGTTGCATCTCCATCTGCATCTGGAACTCCAAAGACTTCAGCACTGTCATTACCACCTTCCTTCCTCATCAGTGTAAGTAGCAACAAGTCAGATATTAGTATATGAACATTTGCTTTGTAGAAGCACATTATTGAGTAACCTAAAAGATTTCAAGTCATCTGCCTGTGTTTATCTTTTCTTGTACAGCCAAAATGAGTAATCAGTATGTTTTGAAGGAAGCGTAGCTCTGAAGATAAGTTATCACAGACATCAGTTATAGCGGTCTTGATTTTTTTGGCTACTTCGTATGAAGAAAGTATTTAGAACATGTAAAACCTGGAAAATTTGATAATAATTTAAAAAAAAAAAAAACAACGAACAGCAAAGAGAAGATTCTTGACTTGTGTCTTTTGTCAGGGTATGGAAGTGTGTCGGCACATGAACTGATAATGCTGTGAGAGATCGCAAGATGTGGGAAGGCATGATTGCCTATTGTAGCCTGCAGGTCACTTTATGAAGGGGATTCATACACTAGTATGAATTCTTGTTAAAGTCTAATTATCCACTACTTTAACTCATTAGTTAGAAATCAGAGTATTACTGTTAGGCTTGTAAACCATTGCACTGTTGTCCTTTTGTGTAAATATCTTAAGGTTTTATACCTTTGTTCTCAACAATTGTTTAATGATGAGAAAGAAAACTCCCTGTGCGATTTCCAGGGCCCTTTTGGGGGAAGGGGAGAACAATCTACTGCCCATGTAACAAGCATGCAGTAATACTCGACTAAATATGTGTGTTTTCTTCAAAGTTGGAGTGCATCTGCCTGAAAGGTGAGAAACCAATAGTCCCCACATAAGCCAGATCTGTAAAAACAGCCCGCAGGCTGCCAGTTGAATAGCCCTGGTATTGTGAGTTGCTCAGTACTGAAAGATTTAGGAGCTGACTTTTCACCTCATTTGATGAATACAGATTGCATAGGATATTCTCTTTACTACTTTCCCGTGTGGGATCCGGGGCCCCATTGTGGGGGGAAAACAAGAATAGACCCACTGCCTACCAAAAAGCATGTCGTAAGAGTCGACTAATTGGTAGCTTCCTTTGAAGTCGGAGTGCATCTGCCTGAGAGGCAAGGAACCAACAGTCTGCATTCAAGTGAATCAGATCTGTAAAACTGATGCACACGCAACACCCAGGTTCTGGAGCAGGACTGCAGTCCAGAAGTGGACGAACAACCAGAACTTTCCGCCAGAGTGTACAGCTGGTGAACGCGAAGAAGAAGAAGAAGATTCTCTTTACTAAGCGCTATAGAAATGGCACACCACAGACCTAATATTTGATGTTCATTTTCAAACTCCCTTCAGCCTAAGCATCCAGCTCCCTTGCCATCCAACATGGATACTGGTAATGCACCCCAGACAGCCAAGAAACGTCCTCCCAAGCCCAGCCTGAAGATTTCAAGAGTGTCACAAGGTACTGAGATTCTGTGTCTTTCTCATGTTGTAGCAGCTGATGGGAATATGTTACTGTGTGTATTTTATAGGGCCTCATCCTTCAAGCTTAATGGCTTTTCAGAGCCAAGTTGTTAGATTTTTCTCATTAACCTCAGTGGTAGAGGTCAAAGGGTCATGGCATAAGTCACCTGGCACATGTGGTTTTTTTTTAGGCCATGAGGGATGTATTCCATTGAATATTTCAGGTTATTCGTGTTTATTGATTGCTTCCTTTTTATATCTTTACATATTTAGAGAAATAACGTTACAATGTTGATAAATACATTTTTAACATAATAATGAGGTGTAAAAACGGTTGTTTTTACAGATTTTTCATTAATCCTAATGGGGTCATGACCTGTTTTTCTGGGGCAAAGATGTTGATAATATATGCATTGAAATGGTTATGTGTGGCTGTGTTATGATTGTCTGTCTTCACATCAGGACATTTTGGTTCTGTTTATCCAGGAATTGTACTTTCATGGAATATGCCATCCTTATTTGACGTGGAGAAGATAGCAGCTTACCAACTGTATGCTTACCAAGAGTCAGATTCCGCTACTCCAAGATCCAGTTTGTGGAAAAAGGTAAGGGGCATAACAAGAAGGCAGCTTGTCAGCCTACTGTATTGTATGTGATGGGCTTGGTAAGCACACAAACAGTTGGGGGGGGGGGGGGGGGTCGTCAGGGCATAGTGGTCAAGCCGCTTGCTTCGTGCTATGAAGGTCATGGGTTTGTTTTATGAGCATATCATTCAGTTAACATGTGGAGTTTCTACGGAGATCCACAGTAGTTATGGCTGAAGCTGCAGAGTTTGTACGACAGTCGGTGACAGAAGCGGCTGAGACTTCTGTTGGTCCTTCCAACTGTTTTGCGTTATTGCCTACTACTTATCTAAGAAACTGCCGTGGTGCCCTACTGCAGGCTATTCAACTGAGTTTACTCGGGGGCCAACAAATGTTGAACGTAGATAGGATCATCCCTGAAACATAGATAGGATCATCCCTGACCCGAGCCCCAGCATAGAAAGATAATTAATACACTGCAACTGACATTGGTCCACTAGCCACTTGCTGGGCCTCTGTGGGTCTGGTTCGATCCGCGAGTTGCCGTTGATTAGTCCTGCTGTACTGAAGGATTAAAGAAGAAGAAGATAGTAATATTCTTTACATTGATTTATTACCAATGTTTTTAAGCTTCATATTCTTATTGTTCGTCTGAGAGAGTATTGACAAATATGACAGTTGAATACTTTCTTATATTCACCAAAATATCTTTCATTATTACTGGATTCAGTTGGGTGTAATCCAACCTTTAAATATTTTTTCCCCTTTATCTAGGTAGGAGAAGTTGCGGCTTTACCACTGCCGATGGCTTGTACCTTGACCCAATTCCAGGAAGGCAACAAGTACCACTTTGCTGTGCGGGCGGTAGATCAGTATGGCCGCTATGGCACATACAGTGATCCAAGTTCAATTTACCTTGGACAAAAATCGTGAGATGTGCTGTACTTTCCCTGAACAGGGTTTTTGTAAATTTTGTAAAGAATCGTTTTCACTTTGTACATTCTTTTTCTTTGTTTATTTTATGTGATTGTCTTTACATGCTTTGGTTTTCATGCCTAAAGTTTGTCGTTTGAATGCATAGTGACATGTTTTGATAGAAATCTTTGTTGAGATTATGGGCTTCCTTTAGTGAAAATGTGTGAGGGCTAACTTGCCAGAAAGTACTTCTGATCTTTTCTGTTAATTTTTTGTTGTATGCATGATGTTAGTTGAGTGCTGCAATAGCATAGCGGCAAGGCACCTGCCAGTCTGAAGGTAACGGGTTCAGATTCACATTTAGTTTGGTGTTTCAGCCAGGAAGTGAATTATCTCCAAGCTTTTCTGTATATGGATGTGACACAATATCACTTGTGTCAACGCTGCATAGTTAGAAGTCTAACTAAGGTACAAAGTTGAGAGGAGATTTGATAACTGCAGTCATGAGTTTGATGTACATGAGTGTTTATGTGTCAAACCTGCATTTGTAGGAGGTGACTTCAAATGCCATCATAATGCAGTGTTTCCTAATTGAAGCAAGAACATTGACATGATCCGAGCCTGGTGGCAGTGTGATATGGTGTAAAAGGTGCTGGAAACATGGAAATTCCTTGTCAGTCGAGACGAATATAATATAGGAGATACATTGTGGCCAACTTTCACTGAAGAGATAATACCTGGTTGATTGAGTCTGCCCAGTGTTGAGGGTATGGTTTTTATCGCTGGACATGTGGAAGTTCTTAGTCCCTCCAGAAAGACAGAATGTAGGAGATACATTGTAGTCGACCTTTGTTGTGGAGATGACGCCTGATTTAACTGAGTTGTGCTAACAGTGTGTAATAGCCGTGAGGTTTATTTTCAAATGCCAGTCCTACGTGAGAGTCACAAATACTCTGTTCAGCCATATCAAACAATATTGGGGCACCCTGTGGTTGCTAAGTAACCTCCTGTGTTCTGTTCCCGTATGGCAGGCCTATTCAACTGGCCCCCCGTGGACCAGATCTGGCCCGCAAAGGTCTAGCAAATAGACCACAGACCATCGCCAGTTGTGTTGTATCATCTTTCAATGTTAGTGCTCATGCCTAAACTCCATGATGATCGCCATTTTATAAACTTTTGAATAGCTGTATGGGTTATGGAGACCCTTTCTAGGGGAACAAATAATAAACCCACTGGCTCTCCATCCTCTAACAAGCATGTCATAATAGGCGACTAGTTAGGGGTGTGGCCTTTGAGGTAAGGAACCAACAGTTTGCATACAAATAAGCCTTTTCAGTAAAACTGATGTGCACACAGAACTCAAGTTCTGGTACAAGATCAAAGACCAGAAGTAGACAGTCAACCAGAGATTTCCACCAGAGTTCCAGTGAAGGGTAAAAAGAAGCAGAAGCTGTGTCCTGTATAGATGGGGCAGGTTCGTATTGATGATATACCGGGAACAGGAAACAGCTCAGCCAGGAATGGTAGAATCGGTAGAAAAATAACAATGATGCAAACTCCATGTTGAGGACAGGACACGTCCTGGGAAAAGTATCTCACTAGGCTGAGATAATGCTTCGAGAATTGGTGAATCATGTACTAAAATACTTAAATTTATCTTGCGTGTGTGCATGCAGGTGAAATTGAAGAGTGTGTGTGTGTATATTTGGAGCCAGTATGAGGAGAGAGAAATTGAATTACATGCAAAACTAACTGTACTAGAATTAATAAAATGTTCATGTTATGTGTGGAATTAGCGTGGTAAGTCTTCGCTGACACTTGTGTACAAGTTTTTTTTCTTTCTTCTGAAAGCTTACAGATGCCAGTTCTACGTGAGAGTCGCAAATACTCTGTTTAGCCATATCAGACAATATTGGGGCACCCTGTGGTTGCTAAGTAACCCTGTGACCCTAAGTAACCCTGTGGCTGCTAATTCCTCCATAGCTTCCCTCTTTTTTTCTCCTCCCCCCACACTCTCTCTTTATCCCCATCCCTCTTTTACTCTTCTACCTCTTGCCCCCTCCTTCCCATCTCCTGCATTGTCTCTCTCCCTTCCCGCTGATCTTCATCTTCTTCTCTTTCTCTTTCTTTTTACTCTCCCTTTTCCTATTTTGTGCTGTTAATTTAGTTTTTGTTATTAACACCAGTCATCCTTATTTTCAACTCAGTTTTCAGTCTGCAAATGGGGCAAGAAAAACAGAAATGGCATCATTTTTTAAGTGGAATAATGATTGCAGGGACCAGAGACTTGCACATGAAATTGTAAACATGTGTCCAAGTAGTCTGGGTTGGTAGTCTTAGTTTCAGCTTCATAGCAAACTGGTCACCTCTTCTTTGCTCCACTCCTGTGCCAACGAAAAACACACAGAATGTTTATCACAGTCCCTTGTGGAAAGATTGACAGACTGCTGTCTCAGCATATCTAGCATTAATACGCATTAAAGCATACGGTAGCCATCCGAAGTGCTAACACAAACAGTTCGACATTAGAAATGCAGTTCATTATTGATGATATCAGAACTCACCAACAGATCAGCAGTTGCCCACAAGATCAATTTTAATCACATACGGGCACCTCCAACATTGCGACGACAGGCATCACGGTCCCACCATTTTCTGAATCTACAATTCACACTACCATGTTGGTCACAGTCGAAAAAAACATTCTAAATGAAATCTGCAGTTTACAATGTCACGCCATGCATTCAACTCAGAAGCTGGTAGACGAAACTAGATCCAGTCTACAAATGGAGCAAAAATGCATCGGCCACCGTCCGGCAAAAAATTGAAAATTCACCTCGGCTCCATACAGTGCCCCTGCCTAGCGTTCATTTTCTTCTTCTTCTTCTTCGCGTTCACCAGCTGTACACTCTGGCGTAAAGTTCTGGTTGTTCGTCCACTTCTGGACTGCAGTCCTGCTCCAGAACCTGCGTGTGCATCAGTTTTACAGATCTGATTCAATTGAATGTAGACTGCTGGTTCCTTGCCTCTCGGGCAGATGCACTCCAACTTCAAAGGAAGCTCCCCAGGTAGTCAACTCTTACGACATGCTTTTTGGGAGGCAGTGGGTCTATTCTTGTTTTCCCCACAATAGGGCCCCGGAACCCACACGGGGGGCATCCATTTTGACCGGAAGTCAAGTGTCCAAGTGTGCCAGCTAAGGTGGGTTCTGCACTGTGTACTTGTGGGCAATGGGGAACTTAAGGTGCATTCTCCAGCAGTATGTACATCTCGGCACTGAAAGATGGGTTTCACTATGTGGTTATTTGTTGTGTTCTACTGCGATGTCTACAAGCTGGCAACTAAATATGAGTTTCACTGCATGTCAAGTACCCTTTTCCACACCTTCAGGTGCATTGGGCTTACAGAGCTAGACCTGGAACCTTAAATTTAGCCTGAAAATTGCAGCCCTGACCTGAAACCTGGAATATGACCTGGGAAAACACATACTGACCTTGTTTAAGACATACCTACCTGGAATTTTGACCATGACAATAGTAGAATGGAAGTAAAACGAGCTATCATGGGAAAACCTGTGATTTTTGGCAGTTAGGCTAATTTTGGCCGTTTGACTAATTTCCGCTACCTTCGTTTAAAATGTTTACGGTTTGTTTCCATTATCAGGCGGTTGATTATTGGCTATTTTCAGCTGAAATGGCTTGTTACAAAAAGGTGGGCTGTGTTGCAGCCCATGGATACACACAGACAGCAGCACACTGCATGGGACTGGAGGGAGCAGCCACCACCTTGTCAGCTGTGTGCATTTGTTTCTAGAAACAAGGATTACATCGGGAGATGTTGGTGCTAAGCAAAGTGATGTCAACTGGCTTTGCTAGTTCTATTTTTGGCCCCGTTTATCTTTACAGTATGTTTGGCGATTCCTCCATGGCTTCCCTCTTTTCTCTCTCCTCCCCTCTTTCTCTCTCTCTCCCCCCTTTTACTCTTTTACCTCTTGCCCCCTCCTTCCCATCTCCATTCTCTCCCCCTCTCTGCTGATCTTCATCTTCTTCTCTTTCTTTGTTTTTTTACTCTTCCCTTTCCTGTTTCCCCCCCCCCCCCCCCATTTTATTACTCAAATGTACATTTGCTCCATAACTGTTTTTTTTCTAGTCACTATATCCACTACTCAAAAAGTTGTGTTATAGTGGGGAAGGAAAGGGGAGGGGGTGTTCAGTATGAGCCTGGTAGATGTTTTTTTTTAAATGTAATTTTGAAGCGGCCCTAATCTCTGTCCGTCTCCCTACCTAGCCCCCTCACTTTTGTCATGCCTGTCCCTATTTCCCTATTCTCTAGGTATGTATCTAGCTGTACCCGGCCACGCGTTGCTGTGGCATAGTTTGGCTAAATGGAAAATAGAGAACATAGAAATCTGTCCACTTCACGCCAGCGATGTACAGTGCAACAGCTAAACCACAGCTAATAATACTTTGAGTGGGTAAGGCAGTTACTGTGACTTAAATCAGTAAACAGTTTATTTTAACTCCCCCATCCCCCAGTTCACCTACTACTTTTCCCCTCATCGAAGTAGTTGGAAAAATTACCCTAATGAAAACAGGAAAAATACACCATAATTACGAAATGAACACATTTGCTAATTGCTGTAAACTACCCTGCAAGCGTTGCTACAATATAAATTGAATTGAAAGGAAAATCACTTTAACAAAATGTAATTATATTGGATCATTGTGCCGATTTCATTTCTTTAGGAAGAAAACAGGTAATTTAATATGACATTGTAATTTTGTTTACTGAAGTGCTTTCGGGTAAACAACGTTCTTTGTTCTTCCGTCTGGGGCGTACACAAATAAATCAAAAGGTTTTCCGACGCGAGAACTTGCCACATATAGCTGTCCATGTGAAAAGAATGGATGTTCCAAATGTAGTCCACACACTTGTAGCGATTGTCCCTGTGATTTGTTTATGGTCATTGCAAAGGCGAGTCGCACCGGAAACTGCAAGCGTCTGAATTCAAATGGCATGTCTGTTGGAATCATTGGGATGCGTGGCAATAGTATATTCTCGTCCTTAAATTTCCCATTTAAAATTGTACCTTCGATGATATTGGGCATCAGCTTTTTCACTGAAAGCCTGGTACCACCGCAAAGATGTGGCGGATTGATGTTTCTCTATTTTCCACAATTTTCTTACCTTTCCTTTTTTTTCCATACTTCACCCCCCCCCCCCCCCCTCCAAGGTCATACATATGCTGAGGTAGATTAGGAGAGACAGTTTAAAGATGGACAGATGAAGGTTGTTTCAGGGGGTTGCCTCTGTCAACTCGCATGTCAGTAGTAGGTCCTTCATGGTTCTCCTCTTGCTAAGTGTTCTGATATCTGGTAATGCCAATGGTTGGGTGCGTTGATTCTCTTTTGTTCCATTTTTGCAAGTCTGCCTGCTAACTAATTTCCTTGTATGCCGCAGTGAGCCAGGATCCACTGGAGAACAATTGTATTGTTTTCATAGGAATATTATTATGGTGAGACCATTCTCCAAACGCCATGAAAATCGTATTTATCTTAAACCCAGTGCTTTAGAAGTTCCACCGGACCAAGAGGCGAAGAAAAGACGCTGGCGGTGGATAGGACACACATTGGAAAAAAAAACAACACCTGAGAACACTATAAATGTAGAATGTTCTTGTACTGAAACCTACGGGGGCATAGAAATAAAGACACACACAGACACAAAATGGAGAAGGAGCTAGAGAGTGAAGTTAAAGAGATAGGGCTAGCTGCATGCGATAGCAAAGGAAAGAGTGACTTGGTGTGAGAAGCTTGAGGACCTATGTTCCATTAGGGGATAGAAGGCAGAAGTAGTAGTTACCAATAGACTGAGACACAGAAGAGACAATGCAAATATTTGCCCATGGACAAGTACTAGACCAGAACTGTTTGGCAGGATTGCCAAATCTCTCTACAGCATGTTGCAGAACAGGTCACATCATTTTTCTTTCTTTCTTTCTTTCTTTCTTTCTTTCTTTCTTTCTTTCTTTCTTTCTTTCTTTCTTTCTTTCTTTCTTTCTTTCTTTCTTTCTTTCTGGTTTTGTTAGGCAATTTGACGTTCACTAGTTTTGAATGATCTCTGAATGATCAGCTTTCGATATCAGATAAAACCAACACAAGACGGTCCGCTGCCGAATTGTCTCACAGCTGGGATCAAACTCGGCAACCTGGAATCTCAAAGCTCATTCACAACACAGAAGCCACGGACGCCATATCTCTCATATTCTAATGGAACCAAGAGGCAGTGTTATGCCAGGGCCAAAGCTCCCTGATCAAAACCCGTTCTTAACCCAAGTGTGGTACTGTATTATGGACAAGCATCCCAGTCTGTTGAACTAAGGGAGAATCGACTACGGTCTTTATTGTCACCAAGTCTGACACGAACTCACACCATGGTTGCTTCATAAGCCAAATTAATTCCTTATGGCGACTGATAATTAGTTTCTGAACTCAGTACAGAGTAGACCGCTTAATTAAGGTGATCTTTGATGTGGTGAATTTTTGTTGTAAAGAACAATTTGGGTATTTGCTTGAACTCCTTATGTGGATAGGAAGAATTTCTGATAAGAGGAACCATTTCTTGGGTTCCCGTTGTGTTCTCCATATCAGGTCCACAGTGTACTTGGACCCATATCCTCAAGGTTGAACAGAGAATCTGGTATCACTTTCTGTTGGCTCATATGGTCACTGCGGTGTCAAACTTTCTGAGAGTGGTTGCCGAGAAACAAAATAATATATGCCTGTAGTCAGAGAAAGTGTTGTCTTTCCTGTAGCGTGGAATCTAGTCTTTCTCAATGTTGAAGCCATATAAGAGTTCACAATTTAAACAGATTGGGTTAAAAACAAACAGCCTGGATGTCTGTGGAAGATACCGGCATTTCTCTGTCACTTGTCTCTGTTTTATATGTAGTAAACAAACAAATGTATTGATCGGCACTCACGGAAAGATAGGACACACTAGACAACACAAAAATAGAAAGCTGTCGTTACCATGCTGGGAATCGAACCTGTCACATTCAGATAGCATGTCGCCACGCTATGGAAACGAGTGTAAAAAGAACAAGACGAACTAGATGCCCCTAAAAAAGGTGTCCTCATTGGCCATGTCTGTGGTGCAGCTTGAAATCCACAATTATGGAATCCGGACCAAATTCATTTCAGACCATTGAATTTGCACCATAGGTTACTTACATTTATAATAGTCAAGCAACAACAGACCGTATTGCTCTGAAGAAACTTGACATGACCAGTGAAACAAAGCAAGTTAGAAGATCGACAATCTGGTCACTAGGGAGCCTTGTGTTTTGTAAAAGAAAATTTTGTTTTCTAACAGGTGCCCTGTGTTTTATCAAAGTCGTCGTTTGTTTCCTAAAATCCCCTTGTGTTTTCTAAAGGTTGTCTTGTGTTTTTCAAAAGTCACCATCTGTTTTCTAAAAGTCGCCGTGTGTCCAACTCGTCAGGAATAATCATTGAAAGACTTTTGCCATACACTAACTGGCTTAAGGTGTCCCAAAGTTGAAAGATATAGAGTGATTTGATGTCCCAAGGATAGTGAACCACTTACTAAGGAACTTCAGTGACTAATTTGCCAAGACCAGTGACAGACTTAAGAAGTACCTTGGGTAACTTTAGATGTCTGAAAGGAGCAACACATCTAGCGATGTCCCGAAGAGAATAGATATCTAGGGACTTGAGTTGTACTGATGCTAATTAATGACTTGCCCAGAAACATCAGTGAACGAGTGACTTAATGTTTTACAAAGGAAAAAGACCAAGTTGTGTCTCAATGGAGAAAGACAGGATGACCTCAGATGTCGTAAGGACAGTAAATACCTTATAAAGGAACAACCGTGATTGACTAAGGAAAACAAGTGAAAGTTTTGCTACGTACATTCAGTGACTTGAGATGTCCCAAAGAAGAAAGCCATCAAACGACTTAAGGTGTCCCAGGGATGGTGGCCGACCTTGCCAAAGAACTTCAGTAAACGACTTACCCAGATCAGCGAGCAACTTGAGAAGTGTCTTGAGTGACTAAAGGTGTCCCAAACGAGAAAGACAAAGCACGCTTTAAGGCATCCTAAGGATAGTGGTTGACTTACTAAGCATGAATGACTTACGAAAACTAGTAACTAGAGAAGTACACTGAGTGACTTACAAAGGGACCGGTGAACAACTTAAAAGACCAGTGACCAAGTTGCGAGGTAAATTGTGCAACTTATGGTGTCCATCAGCCCATAAACCCCTCCTCTAACTAATCGACATGACCTCTCACTGAACATCAGCATCTAACACAGTAACATAACACCAATCCAGTTTACTCAATTTCCCTATTTTGTTGTATAAAAAAGTCATAGTACCATAAAAAGGTAAAGTCGGGAGATGTGAACCAGCGTCATTGCACACGGTTATAAACCATAAGTGCTCTGCCACCAGTACGGACAGCTGATAAGAATTGTCCGCCTGTGTCGCCATTCGCACGTAACTCTGTAGCTACAGCGACGTTCCTCCATATAGCCCCAGAGTGTCAACTCTGGTACCCATCTTCTAGAGGCTGGGTGAACCACGGGAACCGCCCGGTTTCGAACACCAATCGTGGCTGCAGCGAGTCGGAGTTGGATTTGAAAGCGAGCCGCTTATCAACTGCGCTACACATGGACCCTAATACCCACATCTAACTAGCTGAAACATGACATGCCCGCTCACTGAGCACAAGCACCTAACACTGTGGAATGACACCAACCCCTTTTTGTTTTACTCTGTATAAAGTCATAGCACCATACACAGTGACCTCTTACTGTAGTACCGGCACCTAACACCTCGATACAATACCCAACTAATTTACCAAAATATTTCATTTTTTCCCCCTATCTATATAAGTCGTAACACCATATGCAGTGACTCCTAAACGCTCTCATGTAAGTAGCTGGCAGGACCCCTCACTGGAAACATGTACTGGGTACTGTTACAGAATTATTATGACTGTTTTAGTTTAGAGGGTCTTTGGCTTAAGGCGTTGTGAATGCGCCTAGTAGTGCCGGATTTGATTCCAGCTGCGGGCTTTGCGTTGGTTTCGACAGAAGTATCGAAAAGCTGACCGCCTAGAAAGCAATGGCAAACTATTAGACTTAAATTTTCCTAGAAAAATCACAACAGCCAAAAAATGCTGGGGTTGATTCTGCTATGTCCTGCAAAAGATATGCAACTAACTTTTTATTTTAGTGGTGCTGATAAGGGGTGAGTGTTTATATCTGTGAAGGCTGGAACCCTTCTAACTTATAAAATATACTCGCAGCAAATTTTGCCCATGAAAGTGCCAAGGTTAAGATCAGATACATACAGAATTTCTAAACCTCTCTGTTATTGCATGTTTTCTCGTACTGTCGTAATGAGTTTAGCTCCAGTCTGTGGCAGGATATTTGCCCTCGCATCTCTTGAGATTGTTCCGGACAAACAATTTCCAGAGTGTTCTGTACATTATCTCAGAAAGAAACACAGTGAATAAGTGAACTTGTGACTTCACCTCATTACGTAGTGGTCTAAGTTGAGTTACACAGAATTAGGGACTTTTCCATAAGTGCTCCGTTAACGGCATGCACAGAGTTTAAATCCAATGGTTCCAGTATTCATCTGGTTAACCCATCCGCAGTTTGTCGGCCAGATCCATTAGTCACTTCTCACTGCACCATTCTGTTCAGGCTGTGATCCTCTTCTTCGTTCACCGGCTGTAAGGTCCGACGGAAAGTCCTGTTTGCTCGCCCAGCTGCACCTTGGCTTTGTGCCAGGGCCTGGGCTTTGCGTGTACATCCGTTTTACTGGCTTGTGTGTGTGCAGTTGGTTGTTCCTCGTCCCGATCAGGCAGACGCACTCCGACTTCGAAGAAAGCCCTAAATTAGTCAACTCTTACAACATGCTTATTGGAGTGGTCGTGGATTCCCCCCCCCCCTTTTCCAGAATGGGGTCCTGGGAAATCACACAGGGAAGATTGCCATCTAAATAAAGGTCTAATACACTCTTACAGCACTTTGCTGAACGGTGCAGATACTGCAGCCTAGCTGCAAGTCCCACACCACGTGCTAACCTGCATCACTTTATGTACGGAATTACTTTATGATGTCTCTATGTCCTACAGCCCAGAAAAAGTCCGCTTGCTGGTATACCCCCTATTACCTTTATGTCCTAGAGTTCAGTAAAGCATCCCTTATTATCTTTATGGTATCTCCATGTCCTAGATTTAAGTTAAGACCCCCCATTACCTTTATGTCCTATAGCTCTGAAAGGATCCCTTATTACCTCTATGTCCTAGAGTCTTTGTAAACAACCCCATTTTACCTTAATGGTACCTCTGTGTCTTAGAATTAGGTAGAGTACTCGTTTTCACTTTTATGGAACCTTTGTGTCCTTAAATGACCCCTTTTCATGCCCTGAAGTAAGTAAGTAAAGGGCCCTTTTCCATGCCTTTATCGGCACTCGGTGGTGATGTGGTCTGCATCAAACTGGCCACCATTATTCCCAGGACTTTACCTGGTATCTACTCAAGGCTGGGTCGACCCGGGAGCCAAGGTCATATTTTTAAGAAAAGTCTGGCACCGTTCAGATTTGAACCCACGACATTCCACGTACTGGGCATATGGTGCTGGCCCCATACTGTTGAGACCAATGGGCACTGCGATGCAGTCAATCACACCAACTGCCTTTAGTTCCCATGGAATTTTCTCAGTACTAGGCTGGGAGCTAGGTAAATTAAAAGCAGTACCCATTTTAAAGAGGTTCTGAATGCAAGGCTACTGGAGCTCACAGCTGAGTGCTAGCTAGCCAGCCAGGGAACTACCACGACATCCACAGTTCTAGAGCAGGGTTATTCAACTGGCCGAAATCAGCCCGCATAGGCCTTGTAAGTGACAGACAGATTATTGCCAAATGTATTGTATTCATGATCTTTCTGTCTTGGGACGAAGGGGGCTGTGTGGTCTCGCGGCATGGTGTCCACCTCGAGTGCTAGACGTTCCGGGTTCAATCCTCGGTAAGAATTGGGATTTTTAGTCTAGTAATCTCTCTCTGTCTCTGGGTAGACGCCCTGTGTATTGTTGCGCACGTAAAAAATCCCTTGGCAGTTGGAAATCGAAAAGAATAGCTTAACGGCGCTGCCCGGGCAAAATTTGGAGTTAAAAATCTACCCAAAGTATTTCAGGATCCTCGCCGGTGCTACAGAGCCTGTGCACGGTGCTGAGCTTCTTCGGACTCAGACTTGAGTTTGAAGAAGAATGAAGCACTTATGAGTTACTTATGGGTGCCATGATGTTGATCCATTGTTCAAAACCTCAAACTATCTTGGGACCCAAGCCTCTGGATCGTGAAGATGCCCAGTTTCAACACTGTGGCCCCTGAGTCAACTTAGCTGAACAGACCTGTCCTGGAGTGCAAAAGGAAGGGGGGAAGGACTACAAATGAACAGTGAGATCTGTGCTTGAAATAAATTACATACTAAAACAAACGAAGGAAACTTTACACAAATGGCAAGTGACACAGGCGGGTTTGAGTATACATGTACCAGCAACTTCGCAGCACAAACCACAAGGCCCGCAGTTGATCATCATCATCATTAAGTATCTTGTCAGCTGGCGTAGGCGTTCATAGTCGCCACATATCTCATTCATCTCCCTTGTGTATAGTTTTTACTTCTCTGCCATCTGACATTCTTTCAATATGCCCCAGCCATTTCAGTCTATTAGCTCTCATGTGATTTAGTTACACTTTCAAAATCACTGGAAAACTTTATTAATATTGCTAAATCCTCACAAGCTTACCAACATTTCTGTGTCCCCCACCTTTTATGTAAGATCTTTTGTCGAGACCTGGACAATGAAAAAGCAATTAGAAATCTGTACTGTATCTTCCTGGGGTAGGAGCCTGCCTACTACTAGGCGTGTCCACCAGGTGGCGGATGGTGGAAAGACCTCTAGATATAGAGGTTAGCCACAAATATATTGAATAAGTGGCCGTGGACAAAAACAGGTGATGGTCATTGAGAGGAGGCGAGTTAGTTGGTGGGACAGCTAACTCTATAAAATACCTCAAAACTCTACGACATGGCCATCGGCGGGCCGGTAAGAGGCGCCATAACCTCTTCCCCCCTGCTGCCTTGCAGGATAAGTCTCTTTAGACAAAGGCTATTGGAGTCAAACCATATGCAAACCGGCGGAAGGCAAGGGAAAACCACCACTGTACTATCCCAAGTAAATCATGCCTCAAAATAATAGGAATTCAGATAACGACGTGAAAGGGGATTCCAGTGGAATCACCTCGTCCGGTAGGGAGCATCTTGTTTTACAGGTGATACCCGACCGTCATCCAGCTACTGTAGAAAAATTAAATGGTAGAAACATCATGAACATTGGTACATGGAATGTCAGAACACTTGTACAAAACGGAAAGCTGGATAACATCAAGATGGAAATGAAGAGAATGAACATCAAAATATTAGAAATTAGTGAAATGCGATAGCCAGGAGCAGGGGAAAAGTATTCAGATCAGTAAAGAATTATTCACTCGGGTGGGAAGGAATATAGTAAGGGAGTTGGTATTATTTTGGATCCAAAGAAATCAAAAACTGTGAAAAGATTTTGGGCAATATCAAATAGCGTACTATTAGTAAAACTACGTGGCAGACCGTTTGACATCAGCTTAGTACAGATTTATGCCCCAACAGCAGATAGTTCAGAGGAAGATATTGACGCATTTTATGACGAGTTAGACATGGCTGTTGATCAATGCAAAAATTGTGAAGTAACAATGGTACTTTGAGATTTCAACGTGAAAATAGGAAGTGAAAAAGTGTATGGAATAACAGGTGGCTATGGCATAGGAGAAAAGAATGTGAGAGGCGACAGATTAATAGCATGGGCTGAGTCGGGCAGCATGATAAAAGGTAACACCTGGTTTAAACACCATCCTCGAAGATTGTGGACTTGGAAAAGTACTGGTGATAATGTCCTTATCAGATTGATTATATTTTGATTTTAAGAAGATACCGGAGCAGCTTAGTTGAAGCAAAAACTAGACCAGGAGCAGACTGCTTTAGTGACCATGTTCCAGTTTTAGGAAAAATTGGAATAAAACTAAAGAACATTAGAAAAATACCATAGAACATCAAGTTAAATTTAGGAATTCTTAGAACGGATAAAGAAATTAAGGACCAGTACAATGTCACTGTACAAAACCGGTATAATGCAATGGAAATTATACAAACTAATGATGAACAGTGGGATATGTTGCGTGAGTCAATTCAACAGACATCTAAAAAGACAATTCCATTAAACCATAGAGTTGCAAAAAAGAAATGGATGTCAACCGAAATTCTGCAGTTGATGGATGAAAGAAGAAAGAAAAAGAATGATGAAGAATACTCTAGAATACAAAAAGAAATAGTGAACAAATGCAAAGTGGCTAAAGAAGCCTGGCTGAATCAAACGTGTACAGAGATTGGGGAAAATCACAGGAAAGACTCACATTCCATGTACCAACAGATAAATATGTTAACAGGAAAGATGATACGTAACAGCACTGGATGTTTGAAATCAAAAGATGGTGACTTATTAATGGGACATGGTAAAATAATTAAAAGATGGACTGAGTATATAGGGGAATTGTATGATGATAATAGACCATATTTAGAACTGCAGACCAACAATGAGGGTCACCAATAATGACTGCAGAAGTTGAGGATGCAATACATCATTTGAAGAAAGGAAAAGCACCCGAGCCAGACAACATCTCACTGGAAGAAATCGAAGCACTGGGAGATTTCGGAATTGAAATAATAACTAAACTTTTAAATGATATTTATAGTAGTGGTTATATTCCTTTTAAAATCCATATTTATAGCTCTGCCTAAGAAACCAGATACTATAAAATGTGAAGACCATCGCACAATAAGTCTTATGAGTCACATGACTAAGATTTTACTGAGAATAATTATGAGAAGAATAAGAAACAAAATTAAACCAGAAATCAGCGATGAACAATGTGGATTTGTAGAAGGAAAAGGTACAAACAATGCCATTACATCCTAAGGACATTGTCAGAAAGAGCTATAGAAGTAAAGACTGATTTGTACTTATGCTTCATAGACTATACAAAAGCATTTGACTGTGTGAAGCATGAAGAAGTAATCAAACTGTTAGAAAAATTAAACATTGATGGGAAAGATCTACGAATATTAAAGAATATGTATTGGTAGCAAACAGCAGCTATAAGAATTAACAACTGTTTAGGTACATTTCCAAGCATAAAGAGGGGAGTACAACAAGGATGTGTACTGTCACCTGATTTGTTTTCAATATACAGTGAATATATAATGAGATCTTTAAATGATATGCCCAGAATTGTGGTTGGTAGGCACAATATAAACACTTTACGTTATGCTGATGACACAGGATAGACATTGTGGTGTTAGAAAGTGGAAGAATGGGACTCAGTTTGAATAATGAGAAGACAGAATTAATGGTTGGATCAAAGAAACGAATTATTCCTAAATGTATAATAAAAGTCGATGGTATTACTTTAGGACAAGTACAGAAATGTAAGTATCTGGGCACATGGATAACATCAGATGGAAGATGCATAACTGAGATAAGAAACAGAATAGGACAGGCAAAAACTGCATTTTATAAAATGAAAAACATCTTGTGCAATATATCTTTGTCATTGAGAGTTAGAAAAATTCTTGCTTGCTACATACATCCAGTTTTAACATATGGCTGTGAATCCTAGACAGTCGGTAGGCAGGCCAAACAATTTCTAGAGACCTCAGAGATGTGGTTTTACAGAAGAATGCTTAGAATACCTTGGACAGCCAAAAAGAGCAACCAAGAGGTTTTGAAAAAGGCGGGAGCCCGAAGACAACTTATCACAGACATCAGAAGGAGACAGTCATCATTTTTCAGACATGTTATGAGAAGAGGGAAAATAGAACATGTTGTGACCACTGAAAAGATCTGTGGAAGGAGGGATAGAGGAAGACAACGAGAGAAGATGCTTGACAGTCTTGTTGCATGGCATGGAGGTGTGTGCGGCACACGAACTGATACATGCTGCAGGAGATCGCAGATTGTTGAGAGGCATGATCGACCACGCCAGTCGGCAAGGCACCTGATGATGATGACTGTATCTTTAAAGATGTGGATGTACAAAAGAATAGGCCATATTGCACGGACACAAAATGAATCGAATACAGAAGACTAGGAATGAAAAGAGAGTTAATGAGGGAAATAAACAGGACACAAGTGAATACTTTTACCATATTAAACGATATAAAATCCATGCTAGAGGGAAAAGTTAAAGGCAAGAGGCAGACAATGATTTAAGTGGGAGGATAACATCAAGAGATGGATGAATAGCAGTCTAAAAAAGTACACATCTAGGGCAAAAGACAACGTGTTGGCGACCCATTACTGCCAACCCTCATTGTGCAGACGCAATCGGCTTCACTGACTGATTTCAGAAAAAAAAGACACTTCCCGCTAGGTCCAATTCCCCATAAATGTCACTTTTATGACATGCCTACGGTGACCTGTTTATGAGATCTATAGTTAATGTAACTGGCTGAGTTCGCTTGCACAAACATTCAGGAGGTCAGGAATAAATTAACTAACAATAACATTTAGAGAAGTTTTCCGTCGTGCTAAATGGCCTTTTTTAAGCCAACACGACGTAAGATTTTCTCATAAGCCTCAGTGACTAAGGTCACGAGGTCACTGCGTGAGTCACCCGATATGTGTGTTTTTTAAGCCCAAGGGGACATATTCAATTTAATGCTTTTGCCATTACGTGTTTACTGTTTACTCCTTTCATACATCTGGTTAAAGAATACGACACACACACACACACACACACATCCTGATTGTAACTGACTCAGAAAGCATGCTGAGGAAGATAAGGACAGGCATGCTTCGTGCAGAGTGGCATGCCTCGCTGCGGAGAACACGGGTAAGGAGTTCTGTCAGGATTTTTTTCACCGGGTAACGCCGGTGTGTTGGGAAATGAACAGGTGGACAGACTGGTTGGCTCTGCAAAACTTAGTGGAATATTGATGCATGATAAGGCAGACGTGGTTAGTGCCTTGTGTGAGAGCGTGTTCAGTTCGGAGGAGCAGATGGATCACGACAGTCTAGTGAGATTGATGGGGGGGGGGGGGGGGGATTGACGAGAGGTTCTGGCAGACGCTCGAGGCTCAGAGGAAAGGCAAGACGGACGTTTGATCAGAATGCTACTGGCATTATTAGTATTGGAACTCTTCACTAGCTGCTGAAGATGGGGATGGAGCACTTATGGGAATGCCCCAAGTGCTGTGATTTCGGTTCTTGAATCAAATCAAATCAAATCATACATCTTTATTTATTTCGAAAAACAAATTTAAGATGCTGATAAATACATTTCAAACAAATTTATTAGTGCCCTGTGTAAAAAAAAAAAGTATTGTAACATTTTTTCAGGACTCATAAATGTGGCGACAACTTTTTTTTTTTAAAGAGGTCTCAAGTGGAAAACTTACCATAATTTCTTAAGAAAAAAGAAAACCCAAAAACTCTTTAGCAACCTCAAGATGTGTAGGTCCTGTGAATGTTCCTTTTCCTCCCAGTCACTTCCTGTGTGAGTTCCAGGGCCCTTTTGTGGGGTAAACATGAGTGTGTCGCAAAAGTCAACTAGCTGGGAGCTTCCTTTGAAATCGGAGTACACCTGCTTAAGAGGCAAGGCACCAACAGTCTACACACAGAGGAGTCAAAACTGTGATGTACACACAACACTCAGGTTCTGGAACAGGACTAAAGTCCAGAAATGGATGAACTAGCAGAACTTTCCGCCAGAGTTTACCGCCTGTGACCGTGAAGAAGAAGAAGAATTTCCCAGAGGCGCATCAGGCACATGATGTTAAATCCATATTTTTATAGACCAATATTATCAGCATTTTGTGGGCGATGTGGTTAACATTACACCAGTCACCTTAACTCTTTGAGTCCCAGAGAACGCATCATACGTTCATAGGTTTTTCCCAGAAACCCAATGAACGCATGATGTGTCAATTTTAATCTCTCTTTACTACCCATTGGGCCTGTGATGCTAAACCCTTGGGACTCAAAGAGTTAACTTCCAAGACCAGATCGACCTGGGAGCCAAGATCACTTTATAAAAATCTGGCCATTTAGAGCACATTTTACTTGCCACAGTGCTTAAACCAATTAGCAAAGTGAATAAACATGAAAGATTATAACCACCACAAAATAATAATAATAATAAACAAACTAATATGCAGACATTCAAGAAAACTCATCTTAAAAATTAGTCAACAAAAATGAATGAAAACAAGGATAATCTCAAAAATCTTAGCTGAAAATAAACAGCAGCTCTGCAGAAACAGAATCAGCAGAGGCAATAAAGACATCAAATACGCTTTAAATTCATGTAAATAACTAGAGGTAATTAAAAAAAAAAAACCAAGTTGTAACCAGAAAACAAAACAAACCAAACAATAACATAATGTGTAGTTCTAGCTGCAAAATCAAGAAAATGCTACAACAGAATTACAACATTCACAAAGAAACAGTTGTGAATTTTATTTTCTATTTTCATTTCTTTTTCTTCCCAGTTTCAAAGGCAGGCATTCAATATTTAAACTCAGTGCAGGGAACAATCTTAAAGAATAATAGTTCAGATTAGATGAATATTAATAGAGAGCCCTTGTAGCTCAGTGGCTTGCACGCATGCCTGCTGGGGTAGTGGCTGTTTGAAACCCCAAGGTATGTTTTCAAAACTAGCTAATTGTTAAAAATGGGTAAGTCTAAAACTGGTACCAGGAAATTAAATGGGAAACAGCAAACCAGGCTCTGGCTGTTTTTGGTCACTTTACCCACGGAGCATCAGATTGCCCAAAACATGTTTCTAGCACCATAAACAACAAATATGCCCTAAGGACTGAAAAGTAATCTCCTGCATCAGGATATCATCAAGAGAGCTGTTCCAGGAATTGTGATCTGTGGAGATACATGAGCGCCTATGCCAGTTGGCAGGGCACATGATGATGATGATACATCAGGATTGTTGTTCAACTTAAGTTTACTCAGGGACCAAAATGAGAATCATCATGGGCCAGAGGCATGAGCCCCAGTGTAAATTCATTAATGCAACACTACTGACAATGATCCACGAGTCACTTGCCAAGGCTCTGCAGGTCAGATTCAGCCCCAGGGCCGCCAGTTCAATAGCCATGTCTTAGGTTTTAACAAATATCAGTATAGATCATTTTTGAAAGGGTGCAGTGAAAAAAAGAACTACCATACTGCTCTTTGTATCATGCATGCTTAGGCACAGAAATGTTTGCAATAATGCTGAAGTAATTATTTCCATTTTACAATCTCTTCAGGGTATTAACAGCATTTTCTTACAATGCAGAGACAAACTGGCATGAAAAAGTGTCAATTGTTCAACATTTTGTAAAAACCAAAAAATGCCACTAATCGAAAGTTCATAATTTCGCTAGTTGAATCAATTCCCCTCGCCGGGAGTACAGGTCGAAACATAAACACCCAGAGACCTAAGGAGCCATTATTCGGATGAGAATCCAAGGGAGAAAAATCACAGATTCCCTTGCTGAACCCTGCACAATACAGGGATATTGATTGGGGCAGCTTTTTGTTAAGAAATAACTTGCAGTCCAATGTAGGAGGGTGCATGATAAAATAAATGACCAAAATGAAAAACAGCAAACACTGCAGCTTTATTATACATTATTCTTCACAAATCATTATAGACCTGAATTTGATAACTGGTTTATGCAACTTTCAACCACTTGTTAAGTTACAGAAAAAGACAAAAAGTTACATGCATATACCTTACAGAACATAATTTCTAGGCCATTTGTAATTTTACTCTGGCAAGTTTGTAATTTTTGTGTCAATTTTACATTTCTGAATGGCCAACGATCGAACAATTGTTGAAGTCAGTGCAAAGAGGACTACAGCCAAATCACCTGCCGCTGAACTGAACCTGGTATGTCAAAATTATAAAACTGTACTTACCATTCCTAAGCCACAGATGCCAATGTTACATAATTAACCAAACATAAGAGAGAAAAATGTAGTGCTTTTCTGGCAGACTAACATGTGACCGTAAAACTGGCCCAGCTGTTTGTTCCAGCCTGAAAGATAAGAGACTCTGCCAACTTGTACATAAACTCTGAGATCATTGAGCTCTTACTGGACGGTCTATCCTCACCAGTAGCTTTATAAAATAATTTATTCTTAGGTTTTCAAAACTAAGAGACCAAAAAAAAAAAGGTTTGAGAGAATATTATGACATAATATGTGGATGGATCAGAACCTGAGAAAAGCATACCATTTATAATGTGATCAATAAACAGAGTACATTTCTCAGTACAGAATGAATGAGTAAGGTCAGCAAGTCAGGCTCACAATATAAAAGAAAAAAAAACATTAGAAAAGAAATGTAGACTATAAGGTATATAGATTCTGTGAAATGACCATGTGACGTGCAGAAGAAAAATGAAGACACAAAGCAGCAAATTTCTGCTTGTGGCCGAGAGAATTATCTAGGTCTGTGTAGTTTATAAATATACAAAAAGTAAAAGATGATGTACAGAAATGGTCAAACAAAGGTGATCTCTACAACACAAACTGAATGTTTCAGCTAGTTTCTTTATATTTTTCCAAAGCGCAAATTATGATATCTAATAGTTTCCAGTAGCCAGTCACCATGGAGTTGGCGGCTAGACGCCTGCCTGCGGATCGGAAGGTCATGGGTTTGCGTCCTGACAGAGCTGGACCTTTTCCTCTCCAGAAATGACCTTACTCCCAGGTAGACCCAGCCTTGTGTAGGTATTAGGTGCAGTCCTGGGAAGTCAAGGCAGCCAGAATGATACTGATCAAAGTACCCATCAAGTGCTGATTGGTCTATAAAAATATAGGTCTAGCCCTTTATTTCGAATACGCCTAAAGGCATGGAAAAGGGACCTCTAATTTTAATAGCTTCCAATAATGGTCAACAGGAAGGCGAACTATTTCACCAAATGCCAGAGAATGTCAGAGGTCAGATGTGTCTGCCAAAAGGTGCGATTCCTGTAGCTTTGCTGTAAACAGGTACAACCCAGTTACGTCCACACACACACAAACCAGTCACTAAATAAATAGACCGCGTTCCTGTAGAAATTTAAGAAACTGTCTTCATAAATGTAACTTATTTACATCCCAGCAGGATACAATCAGCCCTAACTGTTCTGCCATACTGAGAACCTGAAAATATAATTTAATTAAGGTGTATTTATACCTGCAACTTTACTACAGGTCTGAATGATTGCACCAAAACCTAACTGTTCTGCCATAGTGAGATCCTGCAAATATCATTTAATTGAGGTGTATTTACACATGCAACTTAACTACAGGTCTGCATGATTGCAACGAACCCTAACTGTAAGCTATTTTTTTATCGTCCAATCCTGCCTCAGTATGAGCCTCTCTAAATTTACAGGCTGAAATATTTTTTCAAAGTAGCAAATCTCAACCAGTTTTTTCACATGTAGAATAATTTGAGTGATAAGACTAGAAATTTAAATCATGATTTATGTGGAACCAAACATGAGCAACATAAATAACAATTACATAACTGTTATACATCCTTGACTGCAAGACTGTACCATACCACATTTTACAATCCAACTGCAAATATTTTACACATGAGGAGAAGAACTCTTCTGTGCTTAGTTTATGCCAAGGAGAAACAACTCTTCTGTGCTTAGTTTATGCCAAGGAGAAACAACTCTTCTGTGCTTAGTTTATGCCAAGGAGAAACAACTCTTCTGTGCTTAGTTTATGCCAAGGACAAACAACTCTTCTGTGCTTAGTTTATGCCAAGGACACTATGCAATATGTGACAATCAGATGATGTATTTCTAAAAATTATAATATTCTACAACTTATTTCTATCACATAAACACACACTCAGAAAAAAATAGATTCTAAATTACCTTTAACCATTTGGGTCTACCCTAAACAAAGGGTGAAATAAAATAAGTGGTGAACCTACAAAGATATGGGTACAAATAACTGACTTCTGTAAACCCCAAACCTCTACTTGCAGCTAAGTTGAATTAAATGAATATCGATTATACAGCAAACATAATGAATTAATGATAATGTTAACATTTAATAAACGGACACTGTGGCATGATGTTTTCAATATATGGTTTATGCACTGAAATCCAAAACCAATGAAAGCCATGAAGTTGTTAATCTACAGTAAGTTGCATAAAAAAAAAAAAAAAAAAATGAAACAAATGATTTACACCCAAAAAAAAAAAAAATTATCATAATAAAAATATTTTAACTACCATTTATAATGAAAAGATGTTATGCTTTCCACAATTTAAATTTAATTCGAGACAAATAAACTGTGCAACATGTTCTATACGCTGTCTTGAGTTCTATATTTTCCAACGTACGTTTTCTTGAGTAAATAGTTTCATATTTGCACAAGGGGAGAAGAGTTCCAACTATGTAATAAAACATTTATGAACAAACTGTGAAGTAATATTCTTTTTCCCTTCAAATTAAACTTCACAAAAATTTAAAATCTTTTCAACTAACTAGTTTAATGCACAGATTTATATTTATGAGAGTAGCCTACCTTGCTATCTTTCCGTTTTCAAAACCAGATATAAGCAATGGAAAAAGGGGGGCAAATAAACGACACCTTCAACTAGGGTTTTCTTCACAAGCTTCTGCTTTGTCCGATTCCTCTGGCAATAACTCTTTGCAATCCCCGGACGCCTCCCTGTCGTCAGTAAACAAGGGGTTACCCTTGACATCCTCGGTTTCATTTAAGTCCTCAAGTTCAGCTGGAGAAATCTGCTCAAAATCATCTTCTGAGCTCGAAATGTCCTCATCCTCAACATCAGCCTCATTGCCAACCTCGACAGGAGGTAAATCCCCAAGGAAGGAGCGGATTAGTTTGGCAGTGGACTCATGTTCGCTGTTGGACAGGATAAATAACAACCATGTTAGGATCAGATAAGTTAACAAAAATATATATATATATATATATATATATATATATATATATATATATATATATATATATATATACATACACACACAACACACACGCACACGCGCATGTACGCACACACACACTTCCTATTTTTCTGTCCTAGTTTTTTTTTTTTTCTTCTTTGAAAAAAAAAAAAAAAAAAAAAAACTCTTTCATTTCTTCCTTTCTTAATTCAAACATGCGGCCTCAGTGCACTCACAATACTGACAATCATTAAAGGGAATTGAAACAACAGAAATGAGCTGTCTAAGGCGAATCCTAAATGTATTTAGCAGAAACAGGAACAGACAAGAAGAAACATCTCAAAAAGCAAGTTGAGAAATAAGGCTCAAATAAGGATCCTCATCCATGAGCACACCCAGGGTACATCATCATCTACACAGATGGATGATCAATGAGCATGCCTAATAATATCCAAACTGGCAAATCCCACCAAGAATGGATTGACAACATCCAAATGTCCTGCCTCAAGAAACTACCGTGGCTGTACACAGCATGTCACACCAGGGTGTAAGGAAATGAAAGAGCTGAGAGACTGGCCGTGTCAGTGCAGGAAGAAGTATGGCCAGGGCAGAAAACTGAATGTGTTGCACATTTCAAGCACATTGAGACAAAGAGTCAGAGACAATGAAACGTCTCTTGGAAATGATTATTAAACAAAGATAAGCTTGCAGAAACTGGCTGCGGGACAAAGAAAGAAGATATGTCTATAAACTCCTACTAGGTATGTTTTATCAGCCATGCACTCAGAACGGATAAGACAAGACTCCCCCCAACAAGCCCTCATGGATACCGGAAGGAAAAGAAAATGGAGAAGACCAAGAGAGACCTTGCATAGAACCATCATCAGGGAAGGCTCAACCATAGGCCAAATAAACATCCAGGACCTACAACAGGTGGCAACAAAACTGCCAGACATGGAGAGTTATGACCTCCACTCTATGCGCTGCCTTAGGCTCAAGAGGAAAGACTAACTAAGGTATGTTGAACATGGAGACAATAAGATGGAGCAAGACTGGGTCGGACCGATGAACTAGGATGTTGATACTGACAACAAGTTACCAGCTCTGACAAGACCAGATAAAATCATTTAGTGGACCTTCTATGGTCCGCAGCCAGATGCTCCCCCCCCCCCCCACCAAAAACGATTCAACATGGTAACTTGACCGAGTCAGAGCCAAAGAAAGAAAGTAATCTATGTCCTAAAAATAAGTTTAATAAAAACTAAAAAGCAGAATAATTTTCTTAATGAAATGATTCACCTGAGGTCATCAGTAGTAAAAATCTCGGTGACTCCCAGCTGAATCCCACTGTGAAGGGAGAGAACTACATGGTAGGCTCTTCCAGAAGAGTTGCCCTCTTGTTCCTCAACCCGCACATCCTTTATATCCTCTAACCTGGCTTTAACTAAATGGAAACAACAATTATTGCACATAGTACAGAAAGTAAAGGGAAACTGCATGGCTTAAAGGTTAGTGAAAGAGGTTAACAATTTCACGATTCTTGAGTACTGTGGTTCGTTCCCCAAAATGGATGGTTAAAAAAAAAAAACGGCCTTGTGGTTTTCGGACAATGGTTTGAGAGTCGCACCGTGTAAGAGACAGGAGCCAGACTACATAATACTTCCAAAGACAACACTGGTAAACTGTAGCCAATCTTTAATGAGCTAAGTGGTACCGAGAGGATATAGTTTTGTCCCCAGCTACAGAGCTTAGTGCATGACATGACACTGTGAGCTGCAGATTTCATTTGAACTGTTTTTTTTCAACTGTGACCAACGTGCTGCTGCAAACTGTAGATTCAGAAAATGTTGTGTAGCCACTGTATTAGTGGTACCATATGTGATTAAAATTAATTTGCGTGTACCTGTTGATCTGTTTGTAACTGCAGCTTCCGTCGATGATAAACTGCCTTTCTAGTGTAGGACCGCTTGTATTCTCACTTCTGATGGGTGCCTTATGCTTTTAATGGGCGTGCGAACGCGTGCATGTGTGCTAGTGAATACGCTGAGACTGCTGGCTGTCAATATTTCCACAAAGAACAGTGATGGACATTCTGTGTGTTTTCCCCTGGCACAGGAGTGGAGCAACTACTAGGTGACCCGCTTGCCATGGAGCAACTACTAGGTGACCCGCTTGCCATGGAGCAACTACTAGGTGACCCGCTTGCCATGGAGCAACTACTAGGTGACCCCTTTGCCATGGAGCAACTACTAGGTGACCCGTTTGCCATGGAGCAACCACTAGGTGACCCGTTTGCCATGAAGCTGAAACTAAGATTACCAAGATTACCTGACCCTGGTGAACCACCATGTGTGACTCAGCAGCTCTGAACCCCACAATGAATGTTAAAATCAAACTTACCATAAGGGGACGTACCAATGCACCCGAAGCAGCCCAAGAGATACTGGCACCAATGAAGACGAGTTATTCTCACTTCAGAAGTGATTTTATCAAACTCACAAATCTGGGAGATTTCAAAGATAAAAAAAGATAACCTCTGTTTAAAAGAAGAGATAAAGAACAATAAAATTAACTGACTAAAATAAATATAACCTTCTGCTTCTTCTTCTTTATGTCCTCTTTTAATTATAGCTTCGGGTGTTGAGGGGGATAGAAGGTCCTGCTTTGTGTTTTTCTGGCTGCTTCGACCAAAGACACATCATGGTGCTGTACAGTTTCTCTGACATTATCTTCCCATCTTGTTCTTGGTCGACCTCTTGCTCTACGTCCTTCTTTTTGTTTGGTACAGGCGTTGTATGGTATAGCATCAGGATAAATAAATACAATTGATGATCTTTAGTTCAATCTTCTGCCATTTAAGCCCCCGAGGAGCCTAGACCCTCAATCAAATCATCCGATCCCTCGCTATCCGCATGCAGCCCATCCCATGTCTGCCAGGCCCTTTTGTAACATCACTCTCTAGCTCCCTCCTCCGTGTGTTTCTGGGCCTGACTTCATTTCTATGCAGATGTGGGCCCCATCATCAACCAATCAGATGCCATCACCACAATAAAGGTTGGCTGCAATGAATCTCCGACCTGTTCCATCTCTTTTCTTGGTTTTACACTCTCTCAGACTTCTGTTCATCCATCTTTTAATGTTGTCCTCCCACATTTATCGCTGTCTACCTCCTGCTCTCTTGTCCCTCCAGTATGGTTTTTAAAGCGTATTATGTCTTTTAAAGTGGCCAAAGTATTTCAATTGTCTATTATTTGTTTTATTTCTCTTCAGTTCCATAAAAACCAACTAACCATGCTAAAGTTTTAAAAAAAAAAATGAAAAAAAAATGACCACTATACTAACGCTGCAAAAAAAAAATCCCACTCACCTCATAATTATCAACAATAAGGAAACTGAGGAGGGTAGCGCCAAGACCAATCAGAATCTTGAAGAAAAGGGATTCTGGAGAAAAAATACAAACACAATCAACAGTATTCCATTATATGCTGATAAGTGTAAGATGACCACAGTTCGTGATCTCAAATGATTAAGTCTTGGATTTGATCTGTTTGCTTGTCCTAATTATCCCTGTGTGGGTCCTAGGGTCCCATTATGGGGAAAACAAGACTAGACTCACTGTCCACAACAAGCACGTCGCAGCAATTGACTAAATGGGCACTTAATTCCAAGTTGGAGAGGAAAGGAACACCCAAATGCACACAAATATGATAGAAAAATGAATGAACATTGAAAACTGAGGCCCTGGCACAAAGCCAAAGTCCAAATGGATGAACAATCAGGACTTTCTGTCGGAGCTTACAGATGTTAAAAAAAAAAAAAAGAAGAAGGATAAGTCATTAAAACTTCTCAGAAGCTTGAACACAGGCATCTGAGATTTCTTTATCTGGGATTTCTTCAATCTGCTGTTACATTAAAATGACGGAATGATCCTAAATTAACTGGGAATACAAGATAATGGTGGTAGAGGTGGTGGTGGGGGCTTTTTAATAGGAATTCAGGGACCATAATTATGACTTCTTGAGAATTCCCTGGGAATCCTAGGTTCTGTAGATTTTTTTAAACAATAGGAATTCAGTGGAGAAGGGGTTGGACTCTTAGTTTCACTGTTTTACTGACATTAAATTAGTGTTAAACTTTATTGTTCATACTTTTTGGAAGCCAGCAGCTCATGTTTTTTTGCTTCTGCAGTTATATTTTATTTATAAATAGATATGCTATTTCAAAATCTGGCCACTAGCACCAGTAGGACCTTGTTATCACAAGGAGGCAGCACTTCAAGATCTGGCCACTAGCACCAGCTGGACCTTGTTATCACAAGGAGGCAGCACTTCAAGATCTGGCCACTGGCACCAGCTTGACCTTGTTGTCACAAGGAGGCAGCACTTCAAGATCTGGCCACTGGCACCAGTTGGACCTTGTTATCACAAGGAGGCAGCACTTTAAGATCTGGCCACTAGCACCAGCTGGACCTTGTTATCACAAGGAGGCAGCACTTCAAGATCTGGCCACTGGCACCAGTTGGACCTTGTTATCACAAGGAGGCAGCACTTCAAGATCTGGCCACTGGCACTAGTAGGACCTTGTTATCACAAGGAGGCAGCACTTCAAGATCTGGCCACTGGCACTAGTAGGACCTTGTTGTCACAAGGAGGCAGCACTTCAAGATCTGGCCACTGGCACTAGTAGGACCTTGTTATCACAAGGAGGCAGCACTTCAAGATCTGGCCACTGGCACTAGTAGGACCTTGTTATCACAAGGAGGCAGCACTTCAAGATCTGGCCACTGGCACCAGTTGGACCTTGTTATCACAAGGAGGCAGCACTTCAAGATCTGGCCACTGGCACCAGATGGACCTTGTTATCACAAGGAGGCAGCACTTCAAGATCTGGCCACTGGCACCAGTTGGACCTTGTTGTCACAAGCAGGCAGCACCTGAACTATAATACAGAGACATTAAAATAAGAATACAAAAGGCAAGAGGAGCTTTCATAGAACTAGGGAATTTGTGGAGGTCAAAATAAATTAAAAGAAATAGTAAACTTAAAATTTGTAATTCTTATGTAAAATCAGTACTTTTATATGGGGCGGAAACATGGGGAGAGCTTCATGTAATAGCGAAGGATAGAACGACTTGGTGTGAGTTGGTTGAGGGCCTATGCTCCTTTGGGGGATAGAAAGGCAGAAGAATAAAGAATTACAAATTTGTTGAGACTGGATGTGTTGGGTATAAAAGTGCAGATATCACAACCTAGTTGTAAATCACAAGGCGCTGAGTGTTTTATTTTTGGAGAGTGAATGCAGAAGGAAAACAAGAACAATCAACAGTTACTCACCTGATCCAAACACAATAATTCCCACAACACCAATGAAGAATCCTGTGAAAGGAGAAATAGGAAAGGTAAAACAATGATAGCATGAAACTTGCAAGTCCCTGGTACTAATCAAATATTACTCAACTCTTCCAGTAACAACTGACTCATCATATGTGTCCTGGTTTTTTCAAAGGTTCTATACTGGCAACTGGGTCGCCCACTGGCTTGCTAGTAGATGACTTTAGCGCTGGTCGGGACAGTATTTGGGTCTGTCTCCTTTGATGGCATCAACACTGCAGGGGTCCTTTTCAGGGCTCTTGGTGGCGTGCAAATGCTAAGCCATTTTATATGGCACACATAACCTAGTCACAATTATAACATAAAGCTCCCCCTTTATGGATGCTGGTTGAACAAGATTATTTTTTTTTTTAGCAAAGCATTGGATCGGATCGCGTAATGTTCTTGCTGTCTTCTATCTTAAAGAGTTGTTATTTTAACCCTTTTGCGTCTGAATTATTAGTTCAACCACTTCTGTCATATGGTGCTGAACTCATTGATCCTCATATGGGTTCTGGGGGCCTCACTGTAAGGAAAACAGGAATAGACCAAATGCCTCCCCAGCAAGAGTGCCATAGGAGTCGGCTAAATGGGAAAATCCTTCGAAGATACAGTATCTATGCCCGAGAGGCAAGGAACAAAGAGTCTCAATACTAACAAGCCAGATCCGTGAGACAGATGTGCACACAACACTCAGGTTCTGCAACAAGACTAAAGCCCGGAGGTGGACAAACACCCAGAACTTTCCACCGGAGTTTACAGCAATTGAACAAAGAAAAAAAAAAGAACTCAATGAGACCTGAGTATTTATTGCTTTTAGGCTCAACTCCATGGGGCAGAAATGGTTGAGGAAATAATTACTTGGGTCAGAAAGAGTTAGCTCTTTCTGTCCTGTGTGGTAATGCCATGTTAAGACACTTGCATATGGACCAGAAGGTCTTAGGTTCGAATCCACAATGAGACAGATTTCCATTACTGACCTGGGCTCCTGGGATGAACCATCTGGAAATGGGTACCAGGAAATGTGTGGTAAGCAAAGGCTGCAGTCATGATGACCACAACGAACACCTAGGGGCGTGACAAGTAAAAGGACACTTTGCCACACCTTCAAGCGTATTGGGCATATACTGCCAGTAACATAAAGGACCCTTAGCCACACCTTCAAGCGTAAAATTAAAGGTAAACGTGAGAGGATCGACTTCACTGAACTGGTTTTTATCCCATATGGCTCAGTCTCTCTCCACAGAACAGCTAGCTGCCTGCCTAGAGCGTTGCACAGAGTACAAACTCTGTAGCTCCAGTGAAGATCCCCAGGGATGTCCGTTAAAAACTGCACCTGTGAACTGAACGCCGGGGTTGTGAAACGAACCCACAACCTTCAGAGCGCTTGATTACTTTGCCATGGAGGACCCACCCCCCCCCCCCCCCCTTTCTTGCATTCAGGTGTATTGAGCATGCAGTGCTAGATCTACATTTTACAGACTATAATCGGCACTCAGCAGTTGCTGTGGTCCACATCTCACTAGCCATCTTAACTTTCCAGTACTTCACTGGCACCCACTTATGGTTGGTTGAGCTGGGAGCCAAGGTCATTTTGCCTGATATCCTAAGTCATCCCTTTGGGGTATGCAATTTTTTGTTGTTTGAAGCCCCACCCTGGCTTTTGCTGGGGGCCCTGAATATAGCTGGGCCAAAATTGTGGCCATAACAGCTGAAAGGGGTTTCTGGGACCTCTCCATGGGTGATCCTCATCTGCATGGTGGCCCTTTGTGTCACTCAGTGTTTATTGCTTGTGTGATGTCCTGGTGGGGTACAATAAGCAAGCAAGCAAGGTCATAAAAGTCCAGATCTTTTAAGAAGTGGTGTGACAAGTGCTCCCTTTTATTCTTTACTTTACATTTTATGAAGATGGGTCAACACTGTGCCATGTGGCCATTAAAAAATCTGAGTGAAGGCTTTGTAGGAATTAGTTCAGAGTTTTTTTATAACTAATAATCCTAAGGATGTTATACACTCCCACCTGACCTGAGGGTAGTGTATCTGATGCTAAACCCTCTCAGATAATAGTGAGAGAGTGGGAAGACCTGTATGTACATTCTACACATTCAAATTCTCTTGGCAGAGGAGAATAAAACAGAATATGGCTTTGCCTTCTTCTTCTTCGTTCGTCCAAGGAATTAACCGTACTGTGCCAATTTACAGCAAGACTGGGATATTTGCACCTTTAGGGTCACACATTTGGCTTCTTCAGGCATTTTTAGTTTGGGTTAGACTCCATGGAAATTAGGCATATTTCATCTTTCACTGCCTTTATTATATCATTTGGGGGGTAGGGGGACGTGATAGAATGATATTTTTATCCTCAAGATTTAGAGTTGTGTGGCTAAGGTTGCAGCCATGAACAGCGCAGGTCAGAAATATACTTTTACAGAGGATTAAAACACAGGTCTCTAGAATGACAGACCAGTGTTTCAAGTGCTCAGCTGGACAATCCTCAGATTATGCTTACGCCCAGACTCAATTGAAAAATAGTCAAGAACATGTGTAGTTTTGACAGAACCCGTCAGATCTTTGCAGTTTGCTACAGAATGTGTCTTTACTGCGTCCACACAGGACTGGGACACTGAGTTGTAGTTTACAGCTAGGCTGTGATTTCTGTGCCTTTCAGTACAACACATACAATTTCAGCAAATCCATAATCAGTTATCTTTAACAACATGCTTCTGATGTTGGCAGTGGGTCTAATCTCCTCCCCCCCCCCTACCTGGAGGCAGGATCACATTCAGGAATCTACACAGTTCAACTGCAGGGTTAACAACTTCCTGCATGATTAACAAGAATTTGTTAAGGAGAATGTAAGCAATATTGTGGAATTATTGGAAAGAAAAAACCAAGCAGCCCTCAAGAGATATGAAAATCGTAAACAAATAAATGAAAATAAAGGTAGGCAGTCACTATTTTTTGGACAGTTTATGAGAAGGAATAAACTGAAGAACTTGGTGACAACAGGCAAGAGGGATGGAAAACCGGCAAGGGGAAGGCAAAGATATTTATACCCGGAAGGCTTGATTAAATGAATCTGGTGGGACTAGAACTGACTATGATTCTGATGATCCTGTGAGATAGGAAGCTTATGGGCAGGGCACCAAATAATACTGATGTGATCAACAGAAGAAGTAAAGTAAAGTACAGGACCCATTTCCACGCCTTCAGGCATATTGGGCACACAGGGCTAGACGTATATTTTATTTAGACCTATATTTTTAACGTAACGCTGATCAATAGAAGAAGCCTGCAGTATCTATGCAGGTATCAACATGCAATGAAGAAAATCCAGTATAAAATAACGAAGTGCTGTTGGCACTTCAAAGATTGAAGAAAAAGTGTTTTGTTTTTGTTTTCTGCATTCAACAATATTAAAACAACTTACCTACAAAAACTGCTTTGGAGAGGAAAGTGGGTTCTCTAAGCAGGCTCAGTTGTGTATCAGTGTGCTTCTTAATGCTCATGTAGCCCATGGCTCTGCATGAAGTGATCAAGCTGTGGTTGGTGAGAAAGACAATCAAACAAGTGATCAAGTTGTAGTTGAGAACACAATCAAACAAGTGATAAAGTTGTAGTTGAGAACACAATGAAACAAGTGATCAAGTTATGGTTGGTAAGAAGACAATCAAACAAGTGAACAGGTTGTGGTTGGTGTTAACACAATCAAACAAGTAATCAAGTTGTAGTTGAGAAAACAATCAAGCAAGTGATCAAGCTGTGGCTGGTGAGAACACAATCACTGCCCATCCAACAGGCATGTCAAAAAAGGCGGCTAATTAGAGGTCTGCTGAAATCACATGTGTTGGGTCAAAAGGTGGAGATACTGCAGCCCAGCTATAAGCCGCAACACAACATGCCAACTTGCTTTATAGGGTGATCAGAGAAGAAAAAAAAACAACATATGACTGACCTGTCGGGCCAACAGGCAAGTCTGTGCTCTATTGCATCTCCAATTGTGGCATGTATGTGCATTTATCTCAAGCTGTCAATGAGATGCTGTCTAAACAACGAAGTTTGACAGCAATGACCTTCAGCACTGTCTTTCGCTTGCCAGCCCTTGTTTTACACTCTGAAAGAGTGCTGTTCATCCATTTCTTTATGTCGTCCTTCCACTTCTACTGATGTCTATCTCTTGTTCAATTGCCTTCAACTTTTCTCTCCTGCACAATCTCAATAAGACTGTAATACCTTTTAATGTGCCAAAATATTCAATTGATTTCTTCCACAGCTCTCATTTTTTCTTCTTCTTCACGTTCACCAGCTGTAAACTCTGACGGAAAGTTCTGGTTGTTCATCCACTTCTGGACTGCAGTCCTGTTCCAGAACCTGAGTGTTGTGTGTGCATCCATTTTACATATATGACTCATTTGTATGCAGACTGCTGGTTCCTTGCTCTCAGGCATATGATCTCCAACTTTGAAGAAAGCTCCCCATTAGTCGACTATTATAACATGCTTTTGGGTAGGCAGTGGGTCTATTCTTGTTTTCCCTATAATAGGGCCCCTGAACCCACACAGGAAAGCTCTCATTTAATTATGTCTTTCTACACCTTCTGTATTTGTTTGATTTTGCTTCCATGAAATAAACCCTCTTTGGTCAGGTAATGAGAAGAAAACTGGAGCACACTGTGGAGGTGGGAAAGTGGGAGGGGAAAGTAGGCAGAAGGAGACCGAGAAAGAAGATGCTGGGCAGTCTGACATCATGGCATAAAAGATCATCTGCATCAGAACTGACTGAAAGTACACAAGACAGAAGATTGTGGACAGACATGACTATCAATGTCACACAACATGGATTATAAGAAGAAGAAATACAACCTGTTTATCCATGTTCCAACAAGTAAAGGACAAGCTAACTGTTGATTCAATGCTTATGTTTCTGCACCATGTAAAAATCTCTCTCTCTCTCTCTCTCTCATTCATACACTCACATATATGAAACAATTATTTTTTTAGTGTGCTGTTTATACTGTTTTCATATTTGAATTATTTTTGTCAACTCCTATTTGCTGTAAACAATATTATCCAATTCACATATGTCACTGTCCTTACACACATATTTATTTATTTCCCAAACAAAAGGCATTTGTTTTCTACTCCATATGTGAAATGTGTAACAGGTGTTTTAAACATTTACAAATTATTAACCCTGGATTCTTTTCTGTTACGTTATGTTTTCACAATCAACATCAATGCGCACTGGATATTCCCACGCATGCTCAACACTATGATGCAGCAGCCAACCCAGGTACTTTACTGACTGTTCCTTGAGAAGTTGGTTAAAATATCTCCTGTCTTGACTTCAAAGACAGCACAGATGTGATTCATCAGGCTTTACTCCAAGGTGAATTCTATTAAATTTGCTCTAATTGCTAAACTTTCTGTACATTGTAGCAACTCTTCATCTATTCCTTTTCACATCTATTTTACAATACCTCCTTCTTCTGAGGTTTTTGTTTAAAGGGAAGTTGCCATATTGTGTTGTGGTTTACAGCTAGGCTGCAATATGTGCGCACTTTTGGCCCAACACATCCAATTTAAGCTGATCCTTAGTAGATTTTTACGTCATGTTTAAGGGACACTGAGTCTATTCTTTTAGGTGGTTATGAGTTATGCTTTGGATTATCTTCACAGCACTCCGGACACATCCATAGGTGCTCAAAATCCCCTTCAACATATTCACCAGCGCCGCGTAGTTGTGGGATGCAATTGTTCGTTATTTGAAGGCCCAACCTGGCTTTTGCCAGGGGCCCTGAATAAAGCTGGGCTACAAATGGGGCCCAAACGGCTGAAAGAGGTTTCTGGGACCTCTCCACGTGAAACTCTCATCCGCATGGTGGCACTTTGTGTCACCAGGTGTTTATCGCTTGTGTGATGTCCTGGTGGGGTACAACAAGCAAGCAACAGTGCGAGTCCTATGCTGGTTAACAAGATTTCTTGTGCGTCCGGTGTGCCTTTGATGCTTGGCTGTGCTGATCTTTATTCTCACTTCTTGTATTCCTAGCAATGATGTGGAGACACTGCTTCAAAAATCCTTGGATCGTCTATCTCTCTAAGGGGCTTTAACAATGTTGGCGTGATACATAGGCCGGCCATTTGTAATTAATGCAGAACTTGCCAATCTATCAGCTCTTTCAATGCCAACACCTGCATACTCTGGGGAAAAAATGTAGGAAACTGCATGCACAAGACAGTTCTGCAATAACCCAGTCCACTCTCTATGTATGAAGTCTGCACCAACCCACCGGATCATGCTCATAGAATCAATCAGCACGCAAATATGGGAGTAGTCCTGCGATTTCAGCCATAAGAAAGCTTGAGTTACCGCCATCATCTCAATCATTATGCTACTGGTAGTCACAGAAAGTTGTTCCTGATGCTGTTATTCCATCTTCTGCATAGTCATCCCCTGACTGTGTTAACTGTATTTCTTCAGCATGGCTCTCTGTGGCAGTTGGTACCAGGGCATTCTCATCAGGTGACCAATTCATTTGTTGCATGAGTGGTTCCAGTCCTAGTCTTTAAATAATTTAATTTTCAATTTTTGTCTTTTCTTGTTACTCCTGCAGTTCTTCTAAGACATCTAAATATAAAGTACCAAAAAAAAAAATATATTTCTAATTGTACCAGACAGACAAACAAGCAAACCAACAATCATTCAAAACCCAGCTTAACAAAAGTGTATAAAAAGAGAACAGATTATCACTCCAAGAACTTATAACTGACCTGTACCGTGGTCAAATTAGTTCTGTAGATGTTAGGATCAAAATGTTTGATTGAACTGTATGCTTGCTAACTCCACTTTTGTCTAGAATGTTCCCTGTCCTTGAGCCATTAACAGACACAAGATGGCTGCCTCACACAATACGAAACATGAGATTAGATGTAGATTTCAAAACTTATTTGGCATACAAAAACTTTTTTTTTTAAATGAAAAATTCAAACAAAAACTAAAGTCACCCTCCACCCCAAGGTTGAAATAACCATTAAGCACATGCTTAGGGCATCACAAAGGGAGGAGGCACCACAAATTTTCAACAGCCTTGGGGCTCAGCATTTATTTTCTCAGCTGAAGCATAGATAAAAAAACAAAACATCAGATGTTATCAGTGTACACATCATCACACCACCATATTTATTTCTCATTACATTACCCTGCACCCATTTTAGGCTGGGTCGACCTGGGATCCAAAGACAATAAAAAAAAAAAGTCTTGGTGGGGATTCAAACACACGACCTCTGAGCTGACAAGAGAACTTCTAGCCATTAAGCTACAACATCTCCTGAAGACTTTGAGCAATGTGTTTACAGTTTATTATTTCAGTTTGTACAAATTACCAGGTTCGCTGTATAATTACTCTGCACACTGACAACTATGAATCTCTCTTAATTAATATAGTGAACAGATGAAAAATGCAATCGTAGCTGTAAGTAAAAAAGTACAGGACAATTGTCCACACCTTTAGGCTTATAGGGCATATAAGGCTAGACCTATATTTTATAGACCAATCGGTGGGTGATGTGGTCAGCATCACGCCGGCTGCCTTTACATAGCGCGACTGCACCTGGTACCCACTCAAGGCTGGGTCGATATGGAGCCAAGGTCACCAGGAAGCAAACCCATGACCTTCCTGCAGCGAGCATATAGCCGCTCCGTTACGGCGACCACCTGTACTTAATTGTAATCAGATCTAATGGTCTCTCAAAAACAATACTTTAGGAACTCGGTAGAGGAGAAGAGATAGATCAAGAAAGACCTGGATACAGAACTTGGCAGGCTTTAGGCATGCAACTACGGAGTTCACTTAATCTAACAGTCAAATATAGAAGGATCTGATCTGATCAGACAGTCAACAGTAACTGGTGACCCTATGACACGGAGTGTTACGGGACAGTGATGATGAGAATGATGTACAGTATTATCCACACATCAAACGTAAACTGATATCTATACACATATGCAAAAACTATGAGTTGAGTTCCCATAAGCGCTCCGTCCCCATCTTCAGCAGCCAGTGAAGAGTTCCGATACTAATGGTGCCAGTAGTATTCTGACTAAACGTCCGTCTTGCCTTTCCTCTGAGCCTCAAGCAACTGGCAGAACCTCTCGTCATTCCCCACTGCATCAATCTCACCAGACTGGTAATCCATCTGTTCCTCCAAACTGTAAACACTCTCCCACAAGACACTAACCACATCTGCCATATCATGCATCAGTATTCCACCAAGTTGTGCAGAGCCAGCCAGGCTGTCCACCTGTTCTTTTCCCAGCCCACCAGCGAATTCCGGTGAAAAAATCCAGACAATACTCCTCACCCATGTCCTTCGCAGTGAAGAATGCCACTCTGCACGAAGCATGCATGTCCTGACCTTTCTCAGCATGCTTTCTGAGACAGTCACAATCACGATGTGTGATTCTTTTTTGCATATGGATTTTCAAAAACTATGATAGTAAATCTACCCATGAAACATAAATTGATATCTGTCAAGTTTCAAATCCGCCCATGAAGCAAGAACCAATATCTATTAAGTATGTAAAAAGCTTTGCTGGCAAGTCTACTGAAGAAACTCAAGTTGACATCACTGTTCAGGCATGAACAAGACAAACAAAAAACAAACAAACAACATCACTTACAACTAAAGAGAACTTTCAGCTGGCTATATGTCAGCAAGTGATTCCAAAGTAATTGAAGAAACCTAGCTAAATTAACATGTTTTAAACTACAGCTTTCTACACACCCCACACAAAATAAACTATACATTTTTAATATCCCCTTACACTAATACCACATTATTAATCACTGCAGCAATATGTGTCCGAACAGAATTCTACATAACCCTTCAGACAGATCAATAAACTAGTTACGAATACAAATTCTGATCAATAAACCTGCATCATTTCCTTCAGCATTCTATGATGGCAACTGAAATCAGTTGCGACACTCGCCCTGTCACTTAATCTCTCATTAAGTAAATGTTACAATAAAGAAAATCAATTACACTACAGTGTGGAACACTATGATATGCATTTACTATATTTAAACTTTCATTAAATAAATGTTACAATTAAGAAAAAATTGAAAGGACAGGGTGGAATTTTATTATATGCATTTACCCCTGTGGGTTCCGGGGCCCTATTATAGGGAAAACAAGAACAGACTCACTGCTTCCCCAACAAGCGCGTCATAAGAGTCGACTAATTGGGGACATCCTTTGAAGTCGGAGTGCATCTGCCTGACAGGCAAGGAACCAGCAGTCTGCATACAAATGAGTCACATCTGTAAAACGGATACACACGCAACAATCAGGTTCTGGAACAGGACTGCAGTCCATAAGTGGATGAGCAACCAGAACTTTCCGCCAGAGTTTACAGCTGGTAGACATGAAGAAGACGAAGAAGAATTATATGCATTAAATAATTGTTACAATTAGGACAATAAGTTACACTACAGTGTGGAATTTTACACTGTGTCTTTACCACTTAACCGTTCATTAATTAAATGTTACAATTAACAAGTTCTGAGTGTGGCGTATAAATTCTCTTCAGACGCATATATCTATACACGTACTATTATTTCAAATATATAATTGTATTTATTTACCATTCAGCACATTATTATTATTACTATTATACTATTAAACGAGGAATAGGTCTCTTAAGGTCCCTAATTCTTTGTTTAGAAAATATGTATGGCGAGGAGACAAAAAAGGGAGGGCTGGGAGGGGTCTCAGTTCCCCTCCAGTGGTATACTATTTCTAACTAAATGCACAACTTAAAAGATGAAGTCTTATTACAAATGTTTGAAAAGTCTTATGATGTATCTTTTGATCCATAAAAGATGCAAACTGCTTTGGCATCATGAGGGCTAAAAGACTGAAATGGCTGGGGCATACTGAGAGAATGTAAGATGGTAGAGAGATAAAAACTGTGCACACAATGGAGCTGAATGGTCGCAGATGATGGAGAGATAATACCCAGACAGACCTACAAACACTTGGGGTCAGCAACAGGAAAGAGAAGGCCAACCAGAGAGATGAATGGAGGCAGGTGATATCTGCAGCAATGAACCTCAAGGGATCAGAATGCTGAAGAAGAAGAAGGAGATACCCCTTTAGGATTGCTGTCTATAGGATTAACACCTCAAGGATGAGAATCACACAGGAACGAATGAAATTTCAAGAGGTTACAAATTGGGCATGCAGGCCTGACTTCCATTCAGCACTTCCAAGCACTCATCTTTCAGACCATAACTGCATGTTATGAGTAATGCTTGTTGTGTTTATATAAAAATATACCTAATGAAATAATGGATATGGCCTACACACATCATACATACACAATCATACACACTTACAAATACACATGTACACATACTCTTTTCCTAATGCAGTGGTGACGGGTTCGATCCCAGTTGCGGGCCTTGCGCTTTGCATTGGTTTTGACAGTTTTATCGAGAAGCCGACTGTTCAGAAGCAATGGCAAACTACTGGCCATAAATTTGCCTAGAAAAACCACAACAGCCAGGAAATGCTGGGGCTGGTTCTGCAATGTCCTGTACAGGATAAGCAACTAACTTTAACACATACTCTTACATGATTCATGTCCACCAACCTACGCACACACATACTCATCCACAGACAACCCCTCCCCTCCCACACACACACACGCACACGCACACGCACACGCACACGCACACACACACGCACACACACACACACACACACACACACACACACACACACACACACACACACACACACTCACACACACATATATATATATATATATAGGTGTGTGTGTGTGTGACACAAACGCACAAACATTAACATACATGCACTCAATCCAAAAAGCATTAACAAATAAACTACAAAATCTACTGTCCCAAATATGTTAGTGGTGCAGTACTATATCACAGTGGACCCCATTATGCTGCAATATACCAGGACGTGGAGAGGCTGACAAATGACCACAGAAGGCTCTGGGAGACACTGACTAGATAACAGCTCCTTAACTATCATTTCTCAACACAGTAATTCAGTCTACCAGACATTACACTAACACACCTTGTAGACAAACATAATTTCTTAACACAATAATTCAGTCTATTTGCAAACCAGAGGTTAAACTAACACACTTTTTAGGCAGACATAATTTCTCAACACAGTAATTCAGTCTATTTGCAAACCAGAGGTTAAACTAACACACTTTTTAGGCAGACATAATTTCTCAACACAGTAATTCAGTCTACCAGACATTACACTAACACACCTTGTAGACAAACATAATTTCTTAACACAATAATTCAGTCTATTTGCAAACCAGAGGTTAAACTAACACACTTTTTAGGCAGACATAATTTCTCAACACAGTAATTCAGTCTACTAGCAAACCAGAGGTTAAACTAACCCCTTATAAGAAATACACTCGCAGCGTACAACCCGTTTGTGTGATACACCTTTACACTGCAGCCTACGCACTAATGTGTGCTGACACACAGTTTGGAGAGCTCTGATCTAGATCTCCCAGTTACCCAATACTTAAAAAAGTGATGAAGTTTTTCTGTTGGGGGCAAAACTTAAACATCCTAACCTGCACAGTCTGTGGCGCCAGCACTAGCCATGTGGCCCTGAGTCCTCAGGCTCATGATACCCCCCATCCCTCATCTACAATGCCCTAAAAAGTTGGTAAAACAGACAGCAGTGTCAGCTAGTAAGTAAATCAGCAGTACAGGAATGGAGCAGTTATGAGGTGACTGGTCTGCAGTGATGCTGGAACCTCCAGTAACAGACAGACAGACAGACTGACTAACTAACAAGGAGTGCAGAAAAGCAGATCATCATCAAGTGTCTTGCTGACTGGCGTGGGCAATCAAGCCTCTCCAAAATTTAAGATCTGCAACTGCATGTATCAGTTTGTGTGTTGACACCCCTTCATGCCATAACAAGAAGTTGTCAACCCTCCTTGCCATAACAAGAGGTTGTCAAGAATTTTCTTATGCTGTCTTCCTTGTCTCTCTTTCCACAGATCTTTCCAGCAGTCAGAACCTGTTCCAGTTTGCTTCTTCGGCTATCCTCCGAATAAAGGTCCCAAATTATCGAGGCGGAAAATATACCCTTACAGTGCCTCAGTCGTGTGTCAATTGCGCACTTCCAGATACTATAACCCCACCGCCGAGAGTTTCCCCATGCCGCGTGAGCGGCGTGGATTGGGGCTAAACTAGATGGTTAGGACTCACGAACTAGATGGTTAGGACTCTTAGATACTTCTGACCTATTATTATGTCTTCTGAACTCATCAAACCTTAGCATATTTGGCTCTCCTTGCAATAACGGTTCAAATCCTTGGGATTGAAGGAGTTTAGGTAAGAATAGATTGGGAGTAAAAATGTTAAAACTACAACTATCCAATACAAACAAACTGTTAGGCTGGATGGTTCATGAGCAAGAAGGACATCTGAGTGTAATATAAAACAAACGTCAACACAAAAGAACTGCATTTAAAAAGTCAAATTTCACTAGCCTAGAGCATCAATCACCAAGCAATTAATACTAAAAACAAATTTTTAAAAATAGTGTATATAAATGTGCCCATCCATAAGTATGTTAACAGAATTATATATATATTGTCAATATTATTATTAATGTGTAACCAAATCGTACAACTTCCACGTCAGAGAATGATTTCAATGGCAATGTTTAACAACACAACCGTACTGAATGAACGACTTACAAACTCGGTCGAGATCTGAAGATAAGTAGTACACGACAATTGCACGGATGTAATCGCCACCAGCTGATAAAATAAACATTCCCTTTGCTAGCAGAGCACACACTCAAGAACAACAAAACAACAAAAACAACTGGTCAACCAAGTGAAGTCACTTGACTAAACTACCTACAGTGACCTAGCAGAAGGGCGGGCTGCCGTATACTACAACAACGTCCACGTTAAGCGTAATACCTTTGTCAGAACTGATAAAATCAAACGCTGATCACCAGAAAATTCTTCTCAAAATGAAGAGATAGGGCGATTTTGCTGGGAGAGATCTGTGATTTGGAAGCGACGAAATATTCCCATTCGGAAGTTGTAGTGAGGGTTATTTTTAGACAGTGTTTTCATGGTTGTTTACAAACATCCGGGTGACGGTCGTCTGCCTGAAAACAGGCTTGATGATATAGAGCAGTGACTGCAATTCTTTTGGTTTTTATTGTTGATAAAGACATTGGTTGTAACGTTCTTTTGTTTCTTTTCCCCTCTCTTCTCGCTGAGCTTTCTGTCGCAGCCTGTAGTTAGTTAATTAATTTCGCAAATCATGAAAGTATTTATAATCTTTCTGAGGCTCTCTTAGGGATAGCGCTATATCTTTTCGACAAATAGTCAAGGATACTTCAATTTCTCTTTTTTACTAACATCTTAATTTCTTATTACCCCCCTCTATGTTAAACAGAATACCTTGATCTGAGTGATTAATTTAACGTTGTATGTCGTGGAAAGTTTTTAACGCAACCTACTGGATCACATTTGCAACTTCGATTCTTTAACTGTAAATAAACTAAAGATAACATTTGAACTCAACCCGTCAGACATCTGTTACCTTAAAGTGACTACACTGTTTAACATGTATACTTGGTGACACAAATGCACTCCAGATGTTGGGATTGGGCGGGGTACTGATGTGAATGACAGTGATAGCAACATGTCATAATAATACTTAGGAGTAATTAGGGGGTTCAGCGAGGGCAAAAGAAAGCTTATGTCAGGTGTAGAATTAATCAAGTAACAGAAAGTGTATAATCGGCACTCATAGAAAGAAGTAGATAGATAGAAGAACACACTAAACAACATAAAAATCCAAAAGCTATAGTTACCGTGCCCGGAATTGAACCTGTCACCTCCAGACGGCGTCTGCGCCTCGCCATGAATACAAGTGCACTAAGAACATGGTCAACTAGGCACCCCCCAAAAAGGTGTCTTATTGGCCATGTCTATAGTACAACTTGAAATCCACAACTATGGAATACGGACAGAATTCATTTTAAACCATTCAAATGGCACCATAGGTTTATTTATAATTTATAGGAATGTCAGATGTAAACATTGTACAACACCAGCGGCTTCTTTTTTTTCTTTCTTTCATTATTTAAGTTGTATAAGGAAAACAAGACAGAACAACTATAGGCAGGAGTTAAACGTCCTTGGCCGTTCAGTCTGGATATTCAAATCTACAGTACACTAAGTAAACAACTTGTCATATGATGATGATGATGATGATGAGCTATGACGCAGCTGCGAGCGTTTAGCTGGACGTGTTCAGTCAAATAAAACACGCTTCAACGATCAATGTGGATTAACACTTGCAAACGTTAATGTTTAATTAGTACTACAAGACGACTTTTTATTATCAGCATTTGTTGAATATAGTGTATGTACATTTGTTGAATACAGTGAACCCAGATTAATGATATGACCTGGGTTGTCGGGAAAAAAAATGTAAACACACCCTCACTTGATTTCATTCTTTTCTACGTGGACACACACACACACACACACACACACGAGAAATACAAATCAAGCTTTCCAGGAACATAAGGTTGTCAACTCTTAATACGTTGTTTGATTATACAGCCATAACTCACAACTGTTTGATGATCGCAACACTAAGAATCGCATTAATTCTAGCCACAATGAAACAGACAGACAGACAGACAGACAGACAGACAGACAGACAGACAGACAGACAGACAGACAGACAGACAGACAGACAGACAGACAGACAGACAGACAGACAGACAGACAGACAGACAGACAGACAGACAGACAGAGAGAGAGAGAGAGAGAGAGAGAGAGAGAGAGAGAGAGAGAGAGAGAGATAGATAGATAGATAGATAGATAGATAGATAGATAGATAGATAGATAGATAGATAGATAGATAGATAGATAGATAGATAGATAGATAGATAGATAGATAGATAGATAGATAGATAGATAGATAGATAGATAGATAGATAGATAGATAGATAGATAGATAGATAGATAGATAGATAGATAGATAGATAGATAGATAGATAGATAGATAGATAGATAGATAGATAGATAGATAGATAGATAGATAGATAGATAGATAGATAGATAGATAGATAGATAGATAGATAGATAGATAGATAGATAGATAGATAGATAGATAGATAGATAGATAGATAGATAGATAGATAGATAGATAGATAGATAGATAGATAGATAGATAGATAGATAGATAGATAGATAGATAGATAGATAGATAGATAGATAGATAGATCACTTAATCCCCCCTCCCTTTATGAAATAGTAACGAAATGGCGGAACGCTTGCCTGCCGATCTAAGTCTTGGGTTCGAATCCCAGCTGGTTGGGTTTAAAAAAAACAATCACCTATTTCCTATGCGCCATTGGCTGAGAAGAGTCGTGCACTAAAAATTTTTTTACGAGTACTTATTGGAAGTGTCGGCTCTGTGGCTAAGTCGATGCGAACGCTTCGTAATGCCGAGATGCCGTGTTCGATCCCCGCAGGCCATGCGCCTTGTGTTGGTTTCGACAATGGTATCAAGAAAGCCGACCGTCCAGTGAGCAATGGCAAACTACTTGACGTAAATTTGCCTAGAAAAACCACTCAACAGCCAGGAGCTGTTGGGGTTGGTTCTGCAACGTCCTGTAAAGGATACGCAACTATTCTTATTGGAAATAGAGTCGACGTGACGTAGCGGCTAGACTCTCGCCTGCGGATCGGAAGGTCGTGGGTTCGCACCCTGGCGGAGTCGGACTTTTTTTCAAAAATGACCTTGGCTCCCAGGTAGACCAAGCATTGAGTGGGTTACTGGTGCAGTCCTGGGAAGTAAAGACGGCCTTTGTGATGCTGACCACATCACCCATCTTGTGCCGATTAGTGATTAGTCTATAAAAAATATAGGTCTAGCCCTATATGCCCTATACGCTTAAAGGCGTGGAAAAGGGTCCTTTACTTTACTTTACTTACTTATTGGAAAAGATCAGAGGAAGAAATAATGGAGCGAAATTACCGTTTCCCCGACGGAATGTGGCAGAGGATTGATTGATGTTAGTGGTGGAGTTGATGTGATGTTGGACAGGCATGCAAACACATCTATGTGGAAGACAGTGACGTCACAACCGCACAACTGTACGCACTGTCGTTCACTATTGCTGAAGCGGTTCAGCAATACTCACTTCACTAAGTGTGCAAACAGTGAAGTGAGGGGAGTCACTGGCAAGGGAAACTTCTAGATTCTAGTTTTCACTCTCCTTGTCATTTTCAATACGATATTCTTCGTTTTAGAAGTGGGTGCAGGGCTGCAGAAATTGTAATAAAAAAAAAAAAATAATACTAAATTTATTTTTAAAGGGAACGAAAACACACACACACCAAAAAAAAATCAAATATTTTTTTCATTTTAACTAAAAAACATTTTTAAAAAAAAACCACACACACACAAGCACATACACAAAGGTGTCATATATTGCATTATATATATTTATATATAATACCTTGTTTTATTAAATCACAATTAAACATTTTCATCTCGTATTTTTTCTTCTTGCAAAATTGTAAACCAAAAGTTTGCTGGTGTTTTACACATATTGCGCTGTTAGTTTCATCCATTCTTTATTTATTTGTCTTTTATGTTTTTCTTTAAGAAGGCTGTTTGCTTCCTTGGTCGGCTCATTTTTGATGGGTTAATGCTTTAAAATAGCTGGTGTATTTTTAGAAGTAGAATTTTAAACACCAATATCCTGTTCAGCCATCTTGTTATAACGGGGACATCATCATCAGGTAGTAGGTCCTTTGCAGAACGTCGCTGTCATCACGGTCGGCCTAAAAGATACCAGCTCTTCCGCCTCTTGTACCTTTTTATTCAAGAAGTCACTTATCTCCTGTGCCCATCTTCGTGTTGGTCGGCCCCTGCCCCTCTTTCCTGGTAACATGTATAGTCGGCTCTGTGGCTAAGTCGATGCGAACGCTTCGTAATGCCGGGATTCCGGGTATGATCCCAGCTGCGGGTAATGCGCATTGCGTTGGTTTCGACAGTGGTATCAAGAAAGCCGACCGTCCAGGGCAATGACAAACTACTGGACGTACATTTGCCTAGAAAATCCACACAACAGCCAGGGGCTGTTGGGGGTGGTTCTGCAACGTCCTGTAAAGGATACGCAGCTAACCTTAACCTCCATGTATGACCAAACTATTTCAGCTTCCGAGACAAGATGCTGTTTATTAGCCAATCTTCTTTGATGTTTTTCTTTTCTTCTTCTTCTCTTCCATCTTGTAGCTCAGTGTGAAGTGTCTGGGGGAAAAATGGGGGAGGGGGAGTGTAACGCTAGTTGATGTTCAGGTCCGTTAAAATGTCCATATTTCTTCTCTTCTTTGTGTATGGTAATGTGAGAATCTTTCTATAGCGTTTCAGCTCAAAAACCTAGATTCTCTTTCTTAAAGACTGGGAGATTGTCCACGACACACTTCCGTATGTTGCTACAGGGAAGATGCCTGCTCTCAAAATTGTAATTCGGATTTAATTAGGAAACTAACTAGAAAGAGAAGGCCAACCAGAGAGATGAATGGAGGCGGGTGATATCTACAGCAGTGAACCTCAAGGGCTCGGGATGCTGAAGAAGAATAGGAATTGGGAAACTCAACAGAGATATACATAGAGTTTGAAAAAAATATATTTCAATATCGGATATATATGCTTGTCAATGACTTTTTGTTTTTCAGTATTATATAGATTATGTATTCGTTGTAACGGAATAATAGATTATGTGTAGGAGCATAATTTATTCTTATATATTCTTTAGTAAGGTTTGAATAAATAAAAGCAAGCACGGTGCACATGTATTATTACATTTTTAAATACGTGGGTTCAAAGCGTACACAACAGCACCAAAATCTTCAACAGTGTATGATGGCGTCACAATAAAAAGCAAAACATACATATCAATGCTTCAGCAACATTGTATGCAAGTTAGTTAGTTGTTATAGTTAGTTAGTTAGTTGTTATAGTTAGCTAGTTAGTTAGTTGTTATAGTTAGTTAGTTAGTTGTTATAGTTAGTTAGTTGTTATAGTTAGTTAGTTAGTTAGTTGTTATAGTTAGTTAGTTGTTATAGTTAGTTAATTAGTTGTTATAGTTAGTTAGTTAGTTGTTATAGTTAGTTAGTTAATTAGCTAATCGACAGATTATCCTCATTGCACACCGGACAAGGCCATAAGCGCACAGATCCTATCTTCAGTATAACCCGCAGCGGATGGCGACTGATAACACCAGTTCTGTATTGGTTCACTGTTATTCTTTCTCCGCCTGTATAGTGTTCATGTTTTGCGACATCTTTAACCTGAAGTTCTTGTAATCTTTTGAGAGTTGCAGATTCAACGTCATCCCCTGAATCATTTTTTCGTCAGCCTCTTTGAGAGCCTTGAGAATGTCGGCCCGGTCCGTTGCTTTTCCTGTACCTACCGTGACCATGCCAGCAAGCCAATCCGCTCCTTCACTCCCTCTTGCCCCAGAGTGCCCTAGGGCAAAAACTTCTTCATTGCCGACGAGATTTTATCAGCGACTCCAACCATTGTCTTCCAATTCATCTTCTCTCTATCTTCTTAGGATTGCTGATGGAATTACTTAGAAAGCACGTATGTGAAAAATGTTGTGTCTGTTGCCACATCATTGCTTTTGTTAACTCCATCACCTCCATGGTCAGACTTTCTGATCCTGACGATATCAATTTCAACCTTTCCATGCCATAATTAAAAATAAAAACAGGTTTAATATTTTATGTTTCTGCTCCACCTCTCAATTAATTAATTAGTAGTATTTCCCCTTGAGCTTAGGGCGGCGTATAGAGCAGAGGTCATGGCTCTCCGTGTCTTGCGGTCCGTTGCCACCTGTTTTAAAAACGTGTCTGTCACAGCAGAAACAAAACAATGATGCCTACAGAAAGGTGTCGGTATTGCGTACCGTAGAGTAGCGATTGAAAACAAAAGCTACGTGTTAGTAGCGTGCCGTTACGTCCCTTATATATTTGTCAATTAACATAACACAAATTCGATTAGTATCCATAACAGGACGTTGCAGAACAAACCTGAGCATTGGGGGTGGGGGAGGTGGTGGGGGGTGGGGCAGTCCTGTTGTGGTTTTTCTAATTTACTTTCAGTAGTTTGCCATCGCTTTTTAAACGCTGGGCTTTCGATAGTACTTTACAAACCAACGTATAATAAATTTAAATAATTTGGATACCCACAATACATTCCACAATTTGTGACCTGGCATATTTCGCTGTATCTCTTCAGATGCATTGACAAGTAGGCTGGTAGGTAGGTAGGTAGTTCTATCCCACCAGGATATTACACAAGCGCTAAACACCCGGTGACACAAAGTACTACCATGGGGATGAGGATCACCCGTGGAGAGGTACCAGAAACCCCTTTCAGCCTTTCGGCCATATCTATGCAAGACCATATCTATGCCCCGGCTATATTCAGGGGTCCCGACAGAAGCCAGGGTGGCGCTTCAAACAACAAATTGCATCCCACGAGGGGACGACTATTTGCATGGTGTAAGTTAGTTGACTGACTGACTGACTTTCTACCCCACCAGGACATCACACAAGCGATAAACGCCCGATGACACAATGTGCCACCATGTGGATGAGGATCACCGTGGAGAGGTCCCAGAAATCGCGTTCAGCCATTAGGCCATATTTATAGCCGGGCTATATTGAGGCCCCTGGCAAGAGCCAGAGTAGGGCTTCAAATAACGAAAAATTTTATCCTAAAAAAGGACGAATTGTAGTAGTGTAGGCCTAAATTAGTTGCGTGTCCTTTACAAGACTTTGCAGAACCAACATTTTTTGGCTGTTGTGTTTTTTTTAAATAGGCAAATTTTACCACCAGTGTCGAAGCCAATGCAAGACATTGTGCTAACGAAACGTCTGCAGCTGGGATCGAACCCGTCAACACGACATAACGTAGCGCGTTCGCAACGCTTAAGCCACAGACTTCGACAACATAACAAAACCACTGCAATTTCTCTTAATCTAAACTTAGGGCCCTTAATGCTTTATTTTACCCCGATTTCTGCACAGTCATGGCCAGACCGGGCCGTGTAAATAGGAAGGTATGCGTCATCAAGTGCGGGATGACATGCAATCCGAAAAGGTCACTGCTATCTCGTCTTTAGTTGGAAATGTAAAAACGAAATAAACATCTCTGCAGAGATTTCATTTTTTAAATAATATCCAGAAACCATGAGTTGTTTACCCTTTGGCTCGGTATTATGGATACCGCAACCCTTCGGCCTTGATTCCATGTTAGATACCGTAAATATTAGAGAAATGTGGCTTTTCTGCCTACCCCCTGGCGTGAACCCGGACCGTAAGGAGTTCGTTCCACGGTCGCCGCGCATCAGGTTTAACCAACTGAGCTAGCTAGCCGGGCTATGGGGGGAGGAGGTGGGGGGGGGGGGGGGGGGTTCAGCAAATTAGCTTTACAAAATTACTTTTAATTGCATTGTTTTTGGAACTAGAAATGAACTCTCATCAGACATGGGACAGATGCCCCTCTGTTCAAATTCCATCAATATTTAATGATGGGTTTCGTTGTATGTAGACACAATTTTCTTGATTCCAGCTTACATTCCTCTAAAGACTTTTTCCTATGTGAACGAAGTTTGTTGTAAATTATAATAAAGGTTAACGTGTATGTTATGACCCTGTTGACTTGACGACAGTCCGCAGTTCTTTGGCACCCATAACAAAACAATGTAACATGCAATGTGCTCTGCTAGGGGTTCGATTCTACTCGCCACATTGCTGTAATGACGTACACATAGTTGCTAGGAGACACCAGACGACGGACGTCCAGTTTTGACCTTTATTCGCTGATACAAACATCTCACTGACAGCTCATTCTTTCGTCCTCGTGGTCGCTGTGCATGGCTGATTTCTAATGACCTGGCTGCTCTCTCACACGGTGATTCGCTCCGTTCGTATCTCTCGGAGCACACATCAATATCATACTAACGCACTGTACCTGGTATTAGTACATGTTGAAACTGGCAATCAGGAAACATTCATATCTGCTCTCGAACATTATACGTAGTCACAAGTTCTCCATTCTCATCAGGTGTTCTCTCACATACGACCGCACACAACCAGATCCGAACTTCAACTGTCTTACTACCCTCTTTGGGTTCACGTCTTCCGTTACAGTCTCACGTTTTTCTTGTATCCCTTATTCACTCACCACGGGATACTCGAGACCCGCTTATCTCGTTTTCCCACGTATCACTGGTCTTCTGACATTGTCCTCCCCATCGAGAACTCTCTGGGATTTCCTCGGGAATTCACAACATTACAAACAATATAATACAACTTCATTGATTGTCTCTCTTCTGAAACATTTTCAGCGATCGTACTTGGATACGTTTCGGGTGTGCATACGTGCCCAGGTGCTTTAAAGTAAAACATTATACTGTAAATGTTTCAATGTTTGTCTAACATGAATTAATGAATGTCTGCAAGCTTTCAAATTCAACAGTGATTTATATGTCATGATATGCTAGGAGTACAGATACAATGTTTGTGATTCAATTGTCTTGTTCTTAATTTTCTGCCCCTTTTACACAACTTTTCATCGTCCACCTCCCCGTTGTTGTTGTTGTTGTTGATGATTTGATGTTGCTGTTGTTCTTCTTCTTCTTATTCTTCTTCTTTGTTTTTCTCAACGGCTTCTTCACGCATTAGGTTAGGTTAGTTGCGTATCCTTTACAGGACCTCACAGAACCAACCCTAACAGCCCCTGGCTGTTGTGTGGTTTCTCTAGGCAAATGTACGTCCAGTAGTTTGCCATTGCTTTCAGGACGGTCGGCTTTCTTGATACCACTGTCGAAACCAACGCATGGCGCGTGGCTCGCAGCTTAGATCGAACCCGGCATTCCGGCATTACGAAGCGTTGGCATCGACTTAGCCACAGACCCGACATCATTTGCATACCAGCTTCAATTGTCCTGTTAGAAAGAATATTCGTGAAATAAGTTCGGGAACAAAACATACGCTTACAGTTATATTTGTAAACGTTTTTATATTTCACAATTTAGATACTTTTAATGCTTGTGGGAATTTTCATTGTAGCATGCTCCCCACCCCTCCCCCCTTCCATCCATTGCATTTAAAGAACCTATCTGTAACGAGATAACCGCTTCTTCCACAAACCCAACCATGCAAAGAAATCTCTTTCTCTTACGTAATCGTTTAAACATATGTTATTTGAAACATACAGTATTATTATGTTTAGTTGACGTTAACGAGGTTTTGTTCTCTTCATGTGTTTTGTGTGTGTGTGTGTGTATATACGTATAGTATGTTTTTATGGATCCATTGCAGGTGTTAACATGTTTTTGATGCAGGAATAAGACGTTAGTTTATTACAGTCATTATAACGGCTAAACGAGATGACCCATCAGAGAAAATAGTGCAGGAATAGGATCTCTTGGCGCTCAAATATACTAAAATTTTGTCGGAGCTTCGATAAAAAACAATATTAAAAAGTGAGTGTTCAATGTTTAACGAATCTACGGCTTGCTTTTATTTGTGGTAGGGCAAATCGCAAAACACACATTACAGGAGGGGTTAGTTACTGTTGATGTTGCTAATGATATATACATTCTGTCACAACCTCATGAATAATAACTACTGCTGCTGATACTATTACTGCTGCTACTACTACTGCTGCTGCTACTGCTATACTGCCGCTACTATTACTACTACTGCTACTACTACTTCTACTGCTGCTGTTACTACTACTGCTGCTGTTGTATTACTGCTACTGCTGCTGTTGTTACTGTCACTTATGCTTCTGCTACTACTACTGCTACGACTACTACTACTAATGATGCTGCTGCTGTTATTGCTACTACTGCTGCTGCTGCTGATACTACTACCGCTGCTACTGTTATTGCTGTTGCTACTACTACTAACGTTTCATCATACAACTATACATACTGCTACTTTTACCTTATGTTACTACTAATACTACTAACACTACCACCACGACCCCTTCTCGTCCTCCCCCTTCTCCACCTCCTCCTACTACTATTATTACTATTATGAAGACGACTATTACTACTATTACTACCACTGCTACTACTACTTTTACCACCACTACTACTACCACCGCTACTACTAACACCACCACCACTTATATTACTACTGCTGCTACTTCTACTACTATCCACCACTTCTACTACCATTACTCCCACCACCACAACCACCATTACTACTACTACTACCACCACCACCACTACTACTACTACTATTACTACTACTACTGCTGCTGCTGCTGCTACCACTACCACTACTACTACTACTACTACTACTACTACTACTACTACTACTACTACTACTACTACTACTACTACTACTACTACCACCACTACTACTACTTAAAAAGTCTACAGATTGTACCACTGTTACTGACCTCTAATTCTATAACTACTAATATTGCTACTTTTCGGCGAATACTACCACTACTGCAGCTCTGCTGGTACTACTACAACTCTAGTGATACTACTACTGCCACTACTGCAGCTGCTGCTGTTATTAAAGTTGTTAATACCAACAGCACAATTATTATAACATTGCTTTTACTGCTTCTGTTACTACTACTGTCACATAGTACGGCTACTCTGTGACACAATTGTACTCTCGTTTGCATGTAATCTGACACAATCGTACTTTCGTTTGTATGTACTTTGGCACAATTGTACTTTCGTTTGTATGTAATTTGATAGATTTATTGTAAATGTTTTCATGCATACTTTAAAAAAACAAAAAAACTCACAGGAAGCCTGTCTAATCGCAACATGGCCTGCAGAAGTGTTGATCAACAAAATTCTACAAACTATAATGGCGCCGTCCCTGCCGATATGTATCTGGTAAACAGAAACACTCCCTACTACCCACCAGATCCTTGCATCAAACCTGACCAGGGCTACGCAATGTGCCAACCACAGCACCCGCCTTGTCCGCTGTTAGTATATGTTATTTGATGATGTTTTAAAAGTTATATAGGAATTATTTGTTACAGTTTTAAATTCAAAACCATGTTTTTCCGTTATACATTTAAATAATGTGGATACAAGCAAAACAATGAACAATTTATGACCTGGCATGTTTCGCTGTATCTCGTCAGGTGCATCACCAAGTTAATTACTTGCCCTTTACAAGACGTTGCAGAACCAGCCCCAGCATTGTTTGGCCGTTGTGGTTTTTCTAGGCAAATTTTACGTTTGATACCACTGTCGAAATAAACGCAAGACGTTCTGCTGCCAGAGCGCCCTCAGGTGGGATCTAACCCAGCACCCCGGTATTACGAAGCGCGATCGCAACGCCTAAGCTTTATAAAGCCTAAGTTAAATCAGCAGGGTGTATTTTTAATGAATTTTTTTTTAAAAGTAGCCTAACGGCGCTGCCAAGGCAAAATTTGGAGTTAAAAATCTACCCCCCCCCCCCCCAAAAGTATTTCATTATGATCGCCGGTGCAACGGAGTTCGTGCACTCAGCTGACATTTTCAGACTTAGGCTTGAGTTAGAAGAAAAACAGAGCACATATGGTTACACGCGTGTGCCGTGATGTTGTTCTCTTGAATAAGAATAAGAAAGAATGCTCAACTAGAATTACTCTATCTACAGTAGTTAACACTATTATTGCTGAGATCAGTTACTAACACAGGTATATAGCAGTGATATTCTAAACTAACGGTTCAATAGCGTTTGAAACATAACGCAATACACAAATATAATTACGGTGTGCAAAGAACTGATTTAAAAAGGCTACAGTCATTAAATTTACACCCGAAATAATAAAGCACAATATAATTTTTGATGGGAATATGCTCACCTACTTTGACAATGCGATTTATGTATTTCAGCGACAAGATTTCATTTGTTGTGCTTCATTATATGTTGATTTAACGTAGCAATAGTGCATCCTACGAGGTACCGCATCCCAGGCAATAAATTGTGCAGTGTATTGTTTGTGACCACATTATGTAATAATGTTTTACAATTTCATGTAAAATATTTGTTGATGTTTTAGTTATATGTCAAATATTTGTTGATGTTTTAAAGTTATGAATGCAATATTTGCTGATGTTTCGAAGTAATTTGTGAAATATATGTTGGCAAACAATACAGTAAAAAAAAAAAAAAAGAACTGTTAATTGTTATGTATACTCAGGTTTGTGTGTGTGTGTGTGTGTGTGTGTGTGTGTGTGTGTGTGTGTGTGTGTGTGTGTGCGTGCGTGTTGCCAGGTACCTAACGGTCACAGTATCTGCACCTCTAAAAAAAAACACACACACACACAATTTCAGAACCAGATACAAGTGGATACCATAGTGATGAAATAATCAGGAAAAAAATCATTAATGTTGTACTTTCAAAGTTGCTATATACATAGTTGTAGTAAATTATTGTGGAAGCCACATTTATTTAGTCTGTTGAGACCAAAGGGTAAAAGTAAGAATAGTGACCAGTGGGGGAAATCAGATTTTTTAAGTATGGCTGACCAAATGGCGAAAATAAGAGAGTCTTAAGCTATGGAGTAAAATCAAGGGCACTTAACGGGCGTTACTTTGGCACTGAAAGAGGTAAAATATTATTAGTTTTTCAGGAGTACTGTAATAGACACTAAATGGTAAGTATTGGCACTTTTTAGACACTTTGTAATGAGTACCGACACCTTTTTTTCCTCGAAAAAGGCAGGTGAAAACTCTGCCTTACTATGTGCACAAAAACCTGGAAAGTTAGCAATCAATTAGAAGGTCAATTTGAGGCTATGGAGATGTGAATTTGCAGTAGAATATATGTTGTGTTTCATTTTTAAAAAAGTCAAATACAGAGGTTTCGTTTTCTGGGAAATGAAAATAAGATTTCCTAAACAAATTAAAACAAAAAGACAAGGGATATGTAGCAGATAAAAGGAAAGTAAAAGACCTTATTTACTTCAGTGAGTATCGGACATTTCCTGCTGGACTCCTAGTTATGCAGACCGTTCGCCATTCGATTCGATGGGCCATTTTTTAAAAGAAATCCAGCTCTATGATGACTGAACCCGAGACCTTCGGGCCAACAGAAAGTTTCTAGCGCTACACTATCCTGGCTACCCAAGTGTTTTATATATATATAAATATATAAATATATAAATATGTATATGTATATATATATATATATATATATATATATATATATATATATATACATATATATATATATATATATATATATATATATAAATATATATAAACACACACACACACACACACACACACATATATATATATATATATATATATATATATATATATATATATATATATATATATATATATATATATATATATATATATATACACACACTTAATTTTAAAGAAAGAGTAGTAGTTTAGTAGTAATAGTAATTTAGTATTAGTAGTATTATTGATCGCAAAAGTAGTCACAATAGTAGTAGTAGTAGTAGTAGTAGTAGTAGTAGTAGTAGTAGTAGCAGCAGCAATAGCAGCAGCTGTAGCAGTAGTGGTGGTAGTGGTAGTAGCAGCACCATCAGCAGCGGCAGCAACAATAGTAGTAGTTGTATTGATTGTGGTGGTAGTAGTAGTTAGAGTCGCCGTCACAAAGAAATCTTTTTAGGGCTCAGTCACCCCCACCCCCCCTCCCCACAACACCACCCGCCCCTTTTCACTTACCCCCGCCGTACAAATTTCCTAGGTAAAAATATTGGGAGGGGGGTAGTTGGGGATAGGGGGGGGGGAGGGGGGTTGTTGCACGAGTGGCGCTTCTATTGATAAAGTTAATTAGTATTGCTATTGGCCGACTGCAGGCGGGAGAAAATCAAAATCAGGTTCCCAGGCATATAAACGTGCATGAGAGTACCAACTGTCGACTTTGGCACCGGTAGCAAGCCCCTTGTTTAGCTGATAACCGACATCGCAGTGGAGAACCCAGTGTCAACAGCAGCGGAACATCGCTTTATTCGGCTTTATCAACTCAGAGACAAGTTCACAGCAGCTTCCTCAACTGCGCAGGCATTGCCTCTAGAACATCATATGTCTGTTCAAACTGGTCGGAAGAGACTGCATGAAGTTGGAATTTGTGCATGACGACCACACCAAGGACTTGTCCTTACGCGTTGCCACGGCCAAAATCGACTTCTTTAAGCTAACCAACATCGTCCATGGGCTGGTGACAATCAATGGACACGTGACTTGTTCAGTGACGAATCTTTCTTTTTGTTGCAGAATCAAAATAGATGGCGTAAGGTCTACCGTAGGCAAAAAGGAGTTTTAGCCCAAAATTGTGTCGATGAAGCTCTGCTTCGTGGAGGTGGATGTGTAATGGTGTGGGGAATGATCAGTTACAACGGAAGGAGTCAATTGGTTGACACTGAAGGAAATCTGAATGTGCAACGATACGTCAAAAAAATTCTTCGACTACATGTCCTTCCATTTTGGGATGCTAACAGTTATCTTTTTCGACAGAACAACATCAGACCCCAATCTTGTCTGCAGACATGAGTCCGATTGAGCACCTGTGGGATGAGCTGCAAAGACGTGTTGTGGCCGAGACAATGCTCCAGCCAATGGTCGTGATCTGCTCCAGGAAGAGCGGACATCCATCCCACAGGCCTGCATCAGACATCTGATCGCATCCATGCCCAGGAGATGCTAGTCACTGATCCTCGCAAGAGGCGGCCACACACCATACACACGGAAAAGGCCGTACGCCTAAAAAATTTTCTTGACCCCCTCCCTTTTTTTTCTCCCCCCCCCCCCCCCCCCCCAAAAAAAAAAACAACAACAACAGAAAACGTGTTAATTGATTGTGCAGTTTGAGTAATTTCACTTATTACAAAGATGCAGAATGTCAAAATTGTGAGTTTGTATGTTCCTTTCAGTAGCTATGTTTCTTTTTTTTTTGTAGACAATATGTGTGTGTGTGTGTGTGTTTGTAAACAGAACCACCTCAAATACGTCATTATAGGCATACACACATCCACACACACAGTCTCACTGTAATGGATCATTTTTTTTGCCATCCCCAGGAACTATAAATGTATGCCTGCAGTTGGCTCGCAGGATAGATCCCTGGGGGAAATCTACCAGTTTGATAGAAGGTACCCATTTGCAGAATGCCAGTCTTGTGAGGAATACCATTCTCATCCGTGTGCAGCTTTAGGGCCTATAAGCAGCGAGGTGCCTTGTCCGTGCACACACAGGTATATTTTCAGGAACTGTTGTTAGGCACAACAATTGTTTCCCTCCATTCTTCGTTTACATTTACTTTAAAAATAATTGTTTGTGCAATTGAAAAAATCACTTAAACTACAAGGTCAAATAAACAAAGGCAGTAAAACAGAGTAGGGTTTTAGGTACGAAGAATGGGGAGGGTATAGGGGTGAACTGCACTCAAGGGCAATGAATAGTACGAGAGTTGGAGATTGCAACAGCATACTATTGGTTACAATTGATAGATATACTCTAGCGCCCCGTAACTACTAGGATCTAATATTCTACTTCCAATTTTCGTAACAGGCTGTCTTTCTGATACCATACAAAGCATACATGGAAAGAGAAGAAGGACGTAGAGCACGGGGTAGACCAAGAACAAGATGGAAGGATAACATCAGAGAAACTCTACAACAGCACGATGTGCCTATGGTCGAGGCGGCCAGAAGAGCTAGAAACAGAACCTTATATCTCTCTCGACACCCACAGCGGTAAAAGAGGAAGTTAAGAAGAAGAAGAAGAAGAAGAAGACGACATAGGTCCACGGGTCGCTCATTGGCTTGCTGGTAGACGACTTCGTCGCCAGTAGGGACAGTATTTGAGTCTGTCTCTTTTGATCACATCAACACTGCAGGAGTCCTTTTCAGGGCTTTTGGTGGCGTGCAATGCTTAGTATTTTTATTTGGCGCAAATAACCTAGCCACGATAATAATCTGATACTCCAGTAGTGTAGTAGCGTAATACGGGCCGCATTTCGATTAAGCCGCCTTCTTTATCCTTAGTAAAAGATGGCGGCCAAAAGTGATTGGTTCTTTCTGGCGGCTTTATATATCCTTAGTAAATATCGATCGGGTAAGCCGCCCTCTTTGTCCTTAGTAAATATCGATCGGGCGGCTGATGACAGCACAAGTGATTGGTTTTAGGGAAAGGTATAGGAAATCTTCATAACTGCAGGTGACAGGTGGCGTTATATAAAACAGGGGCAGGCAGGAACACTATTTAGGTGAGCAGCGGGGGGGGGGGGGGGCAGGGGACCCGGGGCGACTAATAGAGTTGGTGCGGGTTTATGTGGATGTCTGTATAGGTGATTGTATGAGGGGAGCCGTTTTTAGACTTGCGATAAAGAAAACCTAGGAAGGCGACGTGGTGCTGATGACAACACAAGTGATTGGTTTTAGGGAAAGGTATAGGAAATCTTCATAACTGCAGGTGACAGGTGGCGTTATATAAAACGGGGGCGGGCAGGAACACTATTTAGGTGAGCAGCGGGGGGCAGGGGACCCGGGGCGACTAATAGAGTTGGTGCGGGTTTATGTGGATGTCTGTATAGGTGATTGTATGAGGGGAGCCGTAGGTGACAGGTGGCGTTATATAAAACGGGGGGCAGGCAGGAACACTATTTAGGTGAGCAGCGGGGGCAGGGGACCGGGGCGACTAGGAAGGCGGCATGATGACCGGGGATGTATTAGAAAGGGAAGATTGGGCGCCGGCATCATCATCATCATCTATGTCATGGTAGCGAAGGTCGACCGCTCAACCTATACAAGAGAACAGACATATAAACATCGATATTTTGTCTCCATAGCAACTGGTTATTCATTGTCGGTATGTTGGGGTGTGGGTATTTTTAGGCGGATTGGTTTAAGGAAGACAAATATTTCTTTAGTGCAGGGCCAGCTGTTGGTTAAAAGTGGCGGATGATTCATTTCCCCATGGCGGCCAAATCTGCTTGGTCTCTCTGGGAGGCTGTTCTTTATCCTTAGTAAATATCGATCGGGAGGCTGATGACAGCACACTTGACGGGTTTCAGGGGAAAGACATATGGTGCATAAATCGATATGTTGTCTCCATAACAAATGGTTATTCATTGTCGGTATGTTGGGGTGTGGGTATTTTCTTCGGGGAAAGGCAAATATTTCTTTAGTGCAGGGCCAGATGTTAGTTAAAGTGGCGGATTACCGGGGATATATTAGAAAGGGCGACTCGAGCGCCATCATCATCATCTGTGTCATGGTATTGAAGGGATGGTTTGAGCTGTAGTAAAAAGGAGGACATACGACAGAAGGGTAGCTGTCTTGTCATAGTGTCGAGGGCAGAAGAGAAGGGGCTTACCTGACATCGGTGAGCAGCGCGGCGGGCGGGGCAAGGGACACGGGGCGACAGGGCGACTAAAACGGTTGGTGTTGGTTTATGGGTTCTGTAATAGACAAAAAAAAAAATTAGAAGTGGGTTGTTAGCGGGAGATATATATGTTATAAAACGAAACAAGTTACGGGATATGAAAATAGACATAGGCAGCAGTGACAGCCGACAGAGGGGGAGGGGGCGTTTTAGGGTTTAGGTAAAGAAACCTAGAAAGGTGGTTTGATGACCGGGGATATATACTAAAGGGCGACTTGAGCGCCATCATCATCATCATCATCATCTGTGTCATGGGAGCGAAGATCGACTGCTCAGGGATGGTTTGAGCTATAGTAAAAAGGAGAACGTACAATAGAAGGGTGGGCGGCTTGTCATAGTGTTAGATGTTGATAGTTTAAGTTTTAGTTAAAAAGGAAAACTTTAACAAAGAGGCGACCGTTGTGACATATTATTGGATATTGACCGCTCAAGGAGGGTATGAGTTAAAATAAAAACAATATGGTAATTTATAGCAAAAAGGCGACTTTTGTGACATATTGAGGAGGCCGACCGCTTATGAAGGGTTTGAGTTGAAGTAAAAAGGGGACGTTATGGCAAAACGGCGACTTTTGTGTCATAGCAGCGAATGCCAACCGATCATTGAGGTTTTGATTTTAGGTAAAGATGGGAATTTATGGCAAAATTGCAACTTTTATGTCAACAATAATAAGGAATGCCGGCCGCGCAGAAATAGTTTAAGCTGTAGCAAAAAGGAAAACATACGACATTTGGCGTGTGTCTTATCATAGTGTTAGATATTGATAGGTTAGGGAGGGTTTAGTTGCAGTAAAAACGAAAGCGTTAACAGAAGGGCGACTTTTGTAACATATTATGGGAGGCCGGCCACTCATCCGTAGTTTAAAGTGTAGTGGGAAAAATAGCAAAAGGACGACAGGTGTGGCAAAGTGTCGGGTTCTGGTCGTACATATATGGTTGAGCTGTAGTTTTTAAAAAAAAAAAAGGAGAACTGTTGTGTCATAGTGTTAGATATCACCGCTCATAAAGGGTTTACGTTGTAGGTCAGAGGCGGCGCTACCAGGCGACGAAGGTGGGCTGGGGCAATTTTAGGTGCGAAAAGGGCGCTATGTCTTTCTCGACAGACAGCGTAAACCACACACGAGCCGTTACATGTCTTTCACTGGTCTTTACAAGGCAATAACTGAAGACGCCAGATAACCCGATCACTATCCTTGGGGCAAAGGGGAGCTGGGGCAATTTTGGGTACCAAAAAGGCGCTATATCTTTCTCGACGGACAACGTAAAAGACGCACGAGACATCGCATGTCTTTCACGGGTCTTCACAAGGCGATAACAGAAGACGCCGGGTAACCCGATCACTATCCTTGGCGCACAAAAGTCACCCGATGTTTTTCTTCATAGGACACCGTAAGCCACGGAAGAGAAAGAGCATATCTTTCACTGGTCTTGACAATTCGTCACCTAAGGTTCCTATTAAGTAGCTAACTGTCCTTCTGACACAGCAAATCACTCGATGGTTTTCTCTACCGGACACCACAAAGCACGCAAGAGACAGAGCATGTCTTTCACTGGTATTGTCAAGTCAGTTGCCGACGGTTCTTAGTAAGTAGTGCACTGCCCCTGGGACCCAGCAACCACCCGATATTTTTCTTGACGAGACATCTTAGGTCACTTAAGTCTTCCTCGTTGCTTCCGGCGTTGTCAGCGTCCTCGTTGTCGTCTTCCTTGTTGACTTCGGCGGGTCGTCGTCTTCGGCGTCATCGTCGCCTCTAATGTCGTCTTCGTCGTCGACTGCATAACCCAAGGTTTTTACTAACTGTCCCGGCTGCCTCGGACACGATGCGACTTTAGGAAAACAGGAGACTCGTCGTCTTTGCAGTTGTCTTCCTCCTAATTTGCTCGTCTTCGGCGGTGTCGGCGCGTCGTAGGACAACGTTAGTCACTCGTTCACTAACCTCTCTTGGTAAGTCGTTAATTAACATTGGTACTATGCGAGTCGCTAAGATGTCTTTTCTGTTGGGGAAACACTTGATGTCTTGGTCCTTTGATACATCTTGAATCACACAAGATATGACACACATCTTTCACCAGCTGTCCCTGACGACTCGGACACACAGTGGCTTTCAGAAAACACAAGGCAGCTTTTTAGAAGCCAGAAGGCTACTTCAAGAACCCCAGAAGGCATCTTTTTACAAACCAGAAGGTGACTTTAGAAACCCAGAGGGATACTTTTTAGAAACCCGAGGGTGATGTGTAGAAAATAAGAGACAACGGTTAGAAACAAGACGGCACCTTTTACGAAATATAAGCTGACTTTGACGAAACATTAGGCAACTTTTTTATTCAACATAGGGCGCCTTTTAAGAAACACGAGACGACTTCACTTATAAAGCCAACATTTTCTTTTCCCGACTAGCGAAAGGTCGCATACTTAGGAACACATAAACCTTTCTTACTCCTATCACTGCTCTCGCTAAACAAGAAACAACACAACAACTTGTCGTCGCACTGTCGAAACAAACAAAATAACCTTTTGTCATTGAGCTGGGGAAACTTGGAAACTGTTCATAGAAGAAGAAGAAGAAGAAGAAGAAGAAGAAGAAGAAGAAGAAGAAGAAGAAGAAGAAGAAGAAATGAACAGTTTCCAAGTTTCCCCAGCTCAATGACAAAAGGTTATTTTGTTTGTTTCGACAGTGCGACGACAAGTTGTTGTGTTGTTTCTTGTTTAGCGAGAGCAGTGATAGGAGTAAGAAAGGTTTATGTGTTCCTAAGTATGCGACCTTTCGCTAGTCGGGAAAAGAAAATGTTGGCTTTATAAGTGAAGTCGTCTCGTGTTTCTTAAAAGGCGCCCTATGTTGAATAAAAAAGTTGCCTAATGTTTCGTCAAAGTCAGCTTATATTTCGTAAAAGGTGCCGTCTTGTTTCTAACCGTTGTCTCTTATTTTCTACACATCACCCTCGGGTTTCTAAAAAGTATCCCTCTGGGTTTCTAAAGTCACCTTCTGGTTTGTAAAAAGATGCCTTCTGGGGTTCTTGAAGTAGCCTTCTGGCTTCTAAAAAGCTGCCTTGTGTTTTCTGAAAGCCACTGTGTGTCCGAGTCGTCAGGGACAGCTGGTGAAAGATGTGTGTCATATCTTGTGTGATTCAAGATGTATCAAAGGACCAAGACATCAAGTGTTTCCCCAACAGAAAAGACATCTTAGCGACTCGCATAGTACCAATGTTAATTAACGACTTACCAAGAGAGGTTAGTGAACGAGTGACTAACGTTGTCCTACGACGCGCCGACACCGCCGAAGACGAGCAAATTAGGAGGAAGACAACTGCAAAGACGACGAGTCTCCTGTTTTCCTAAAGTCGCATCGTGTCCGAGGCAGCCGGGACAGTTAGTAAAAACCTTGGGTTATGCAGTCGACGACGAAGACGACATTAGAGGCGACGATGACGCCGAAGACGACGACCCGCCGAAGTCAACAAGGAAGACGACAACGAGGACGCTGACAACGCCGGAAGCAACGAGGAAGACTTAAGTGACCTAAGATGTCTCGTCAAGAAAAATATCGGGTGGTTGCTGGGTCCCAGGGGCAGTGCACTACTTACTAAGAACCGTCGGCAACTGACTTGACAATACCAGTGAAAGACATGCTCTGTCTCTTGCGTGCTTTGTGGTGTCCGGTAGAGAAAACCATCGAGTGATTTGCTGTGTCAGAAGGACAGTTAGCTACTTAATAGGAACCTTAGGTGACGAATTGTCAAGACCAGTGAAAGATATGCTCTTTCTCTTCCGTGGCTTACGGTGTCCTATGAAGAAAAACATCGGGTGACTTTTGTGCGCCAAGGATAGTGATCGGGTTACCCGGCGTCTTCTGTTATCGCCTTGTGAAGACCCGTGAAAGACATGCGATGTCTCGTGCGTCTTTTACGTTGTCCGTCGAGAAAGATATAGCGCCTTTTTGGTACCCAAAATTGCCCCAGCTCCCCTTTGCCCCAAGGATAGTGATCGGGTTATCTGGCGTCTTCAGTTATTGCCTTGTAAAGACCAGTGAAAGACATGTAACGGCTCGTGTGTGGTTTACGCTGTCTGTCGAGAAAGACATAGCGCCCTTTTCGCACCTAAAATTGCCCCAGCCCACCTTCGTCGCCTGGTAGCGCCGCCTCTGACCTACAACGTAAACCCTTTATGAGCGGTGATATCTAACACTATGACACAACAGTTCTCCTTTTTTTTTTAAACTACAGCTCAACCATATATGTACGACCAGAACCCGACACTTTGCCACACCTGTCGTCCTTTTGCTATTTTTCCCACTACACTTTAAACTACGGATGAGTGGCCGGCCTCCCATAATATGTTACAAAAGTCGCCCTTCTGTTAACGCTTTCGTTTTTACTGCAACTAAACCCTCCCTAACCTATCAATATCTAACACTATGATAAGACACACGCCAAATGTCGTATGTTTTTCCTTTTTGCTACAGCTTAAACTATTTCTGCGCGGCCGGCATTCCTTATTATTGTTGACATAAAAGTTGCAATTTTGCCATAAATTCCCATCTTTACCTAAAATCAAAACCTCAATGATCGGTTGGCATTCGCTGCTATGACACAAAAGTCGCCGTTTTGCCATAACGTCCCCTTTTTACTTCAACTCAAACCCTTCATAAGCGGTCGGCCTCCTCAATATGTCACAAAAGTCGCCTTTTTGCTATAAATTACCATATTGTTTTTATTTTAACTCATACCCTCCTTGAGCGGTCAATATCCAATAATATGTCACAACGGTCGCCTCTTTGTTAAAGTTTTCCTTTTTAACTAAAACTTAAACTATCAACATCTAACACTATGACAAGCCGCCCACCCTTCTATTGTACGTTCTCCTTTTTACTATAGCTCAAACCATCCCTGAGCAGTCGATCTTCGCTCCCATGACACAGATGATGATGATGATGATGATGGCGCTCAAGTCGCCCTTTAGTATATATCCCCGGTCATCAAACCACCTTTCTAGGTTTCTTTACCTAAACCCTAAAACGCCCCCTCCCCCTCTGCCGGCTGTCACTGCTGCCTATGTCTATTTTCATATCCCGTAACTTGTTTCGTTTTATAACATATATATCTCCCGCTAACAACCCACTTCTAATTTTTTTTTTTGTCTATTACAGAACCCATAAACCAACACCAACCGTTTTAGTCGCCCTGTCGCCCCGTGTCCCTTGCCCCGCCCGCCGCGCTGCTCACCGATGTCAGGTAAGCCCCTTCTCTTCTGCCCTCGACACTATGACAAGACAGCTACCCTTCTGTCGTATGTCCTCCTTTTTACTACAGCTCAAACCATCCCTTCAATACCATGACACAGATGATGATGATGGCGCTCGAGTCGCCCTTTCTAATATATCCCCGGTAATCCGCCACTTTAACTAACATCTGGCCCTGCACTAAAGAAATATTTGCCTTCCCGAAGAAAATACCCACACCCCAACATACCGACAATGAATAACCATTTGTTATGGAGACAACATATCGATTTATGCACCATATGTCTTTCCCCTGAAACCCGTCAAGTGTGCTGTCATCAGCCTCCCGATCGATATTTACTAAGGATAAAGAACAGCCTCCCAGAGAGACCAAGCAGATTTGGCCGCCATGGGGAAATGAATCATCCGCCACTTTTAACCAACAGCTGGCCCTGCACTAAAGAAATATTTGTCTTCCTTAAACCAATCCGCCTAAAAATACCCACACCCCAACATACCGACAATGAATAACCAGTTGCTATGGAGACAAAATATCGATGTTTATATGTCTGTTCTCTTGTATAGGTTGAGCGGTCGACCTTCGCTACCATGACATAGATGATGATGATGATGATGCCGGCGCCCAATCTGCCCTTTCTAATACATCCCCGGTCATCATGCCGCCTTCCTAGTCGCCCCGGGTCCCCTGCCCCCGCTGCTCACCTAAATAGTGTTCCTGCCTGCCCCCCCCGTTTTATATAACGCCACCTGTCACCTACGGCTCCCCTCATACAATCACCTATACAGACATCCACATAAACCCGCACCAACTCTATTAGTCGCCCCGGGTCCCCTGCCCCCCGCTGCTCACCTAAATAGTGTTCCTGCCCGCCCCCGTTTTATATAACGCCACCTGTCACCTGCAGTTATGAAGATTTCCTATACCTTTCCCTAAAACCAATCACTTGTGTTGTCATCAGCACCACGTCGCCTTCCTAGGTTTTCTTTATCGCAAGTCTAAAAACGGCTCCCCTCATACAATCACCTATACAGACATCCACATAAACCCGCACCAACTCTATTAGTCGCCCCGGGTCCCTGCCCCCCCCCCCCCCCCCGCTGCTCACCTAAATAGTGTTCCTGCCTGCCCCCGTTTTATATAACGCCACCTGTCACCTGCAGTTATGAAGATTTCCTATACCTTTCCCTAAAACCAATCACTTGTGCTGTCATCAGCCGCCCGATCGATATTTACTAAGGACAAAGAGGGCGGCTTACCCGATCGATATTTACTAAGGATATATAAAGCCGCCAGAAAGAACCAATCACTTTTGGCCGCCATCTTTTACTAAGGATAAAGAAGGCGGCTTAATCGAAATGCGGCCCGTATTACGCTACTACACTACTTACTCCACCTTCAGTGTTGCTGGTTGAACGTGAAGATTCGTTTTTAGCAAAGCACCGGATCGGAATAATAATAATAATAATAATAATAATAATAATAATAATAATAATAATAATAATAATAATAATAAAAATAATAATAATAATAATAATAATAATAATAATAATAATAATAATAAGAAGAAGAAGAAGAAGAAGAAGAAGAAGAAGAAGAAGAAGAAGAAGAAGAAGAAGAAGAAGAAGAAGAAGAAGAAGAAGAAGAAGAAGAAGAAGAAGAAGAAGAAGAAGAAGAAGAAGAAGAAGAAGAAGAAGAAGAAGAAGAAGAAGAAGAAGAAGAAGAAGAAGAAGAAGAAGAAGAAGCAGGATGAGGAGTATGGAAAGGAGCTCAAGGTGAAGGGGAGGCTATTTTGGGGCACCCACTAGCTACATCAAGTATTGCCTTAAAATGCAACACACTGCTCCGTGCAGGTAAGGTCTACTCGTGTTGTACCTTCTGTGTTTCATTCCTAATTCAACGACACTGTTTCTGCTGCCAGGTGCCCCGTGTTTCTGCGACCAAAGCCGTACGATCTGAACCTCATGTACCCCAAGTGTGTAGACAGACCGCCGGCACCTCATTTCGAGACTCCGATATACGGCGAACCCACGCCGTATATCAGATGGTCCTCAACACATCCGCAATCGTGGGCAACAAAACAGCAGTGCCGGGTTCCATTCTCCAAACACTTGAAGTGCCAGTGTCCTAACAGTGCTCCCAGTATTGGACCTAATCTTGTCATGTTCCTTCATTGTTCTGACTACTAGAAGCGAGCGTTCTGCACACACGGGTCACTATTGTATATTTTCTAGCGTTATAGCCAACTACTGTTTTTACTTTCCCCCCTCCAGATTTGCATTCTGTAGGATTACCACCTGAATGATGAGTTTGCTCCCTACCAACCATGTCGTAAAAGACAACTTATTATGCGTTTTTGCTTCAAAGTCGGGGTGCATCTGCACGAGGGGCAAGGAACTAATAATCTGCATACAAATAAGCAGATCATTAAAGCTGATGTGCACGCAAAATTCAAGATCCGGAACAAGACTAAAGTCCAGAAGTAAAAGAATAATCAAGAACCATAACTTTTAGCCACTTAACCACCGGTGAACACTAAGAGGAAAAAGAAGAAGACGAAGAAGAAGAAGAAGAAGAAGGTCTGCCATTGATGGAACATTTTGTTTTCCTCCTCAGTTCCTTATTTATGATCTTGTTTGGCCAGAATGTCCATATGATTCTCCCGAGACATTCATTTTGAAAAGTCTTTATGAAAGAGAAGAACTGCAAGGATGCGGGGGGGGGGGGGGGGAAAGGGGGAAAAAGGGGTGGGGGTACTCATCATCTGTTAATCTGCAATATTTAGCGGCACAAAGAAGATATTTGACAAATGAAAGAAGATGTAGATATTTAAGATATCCTTGAATATGTTATGATGAGAATAAATATGCAAGCTCAGGGACAACATTAAAACTTGATAGGGACAAATAGCAGCACGAAGACCAAGAAATAAATACCTGAGCCGTGTGACCACATTACACAAACGAGATAAGAACACAGACCTGTTTATTAAATTCAGGAAATCATGTAAGCTTGCGAGCTCTTCTTCTTCATCGTCGCCTCCCTCTCTTTCTATTTCCAAATCAGTGGAACATATGCTTTCAAGCAGCTTACGCAAAACTCTTCCCCCTTTTATGTTTTCACAGTCAACGTCACTGCACTTTGGGCATTCCCATTCATGCTCACTCCTACAGTGCAGTAGCTATGCTGGTGTACCTCTTCTGATTGTTCCCACGAGGAGCTGGTGAAACGGATGTACACGCAACACTCAGTTTCAGGAACAGGACTAGAGTCCAGAAGTGGACGAACAACCGAGCTTTCCGCTGGAGTTTACAGCCGGCGAACTCGAAGAAGAAGAAGACGACTTTGAAGACGGCATAGACGTGTTTCACCAGGCTTTACTCCAGTGTAACGTCATCGTGCCATTCGTCACCACACGCCAGCCTAGGCAGCGTTAATGATGTCACTAAGTCCGTGCTTCCTCCCAGCATGCCGTGGTCGGGGACGGATTAACCACGGCCTCGTAGTTGGCACTGAAAGTTTTTGAGCAGTGTCGAACCGAAATTAAAGCTGCATCACTCTGGTGATCCCCCCCACCCCCCCCCCCCCCCCCCCCCCCCCCCCCCCCGTGTTTCCTGGCTTGTCTTTTCTAAATTGCTGCTGCAGTTCTAGCAGCTACGTGGGCCACAGCTCCTCGATGAAGAGAAAAGCGCCAGGATGAGCGGTCACACGCAGCGACTTCCCAGATTTTTTGGATCAATACAGAAGTCTTTCAGAGAGGCCTTGAGGCTGTCCTTGACAAATTTCTTTTGTCCACCTTGAGCGTGTTTTCTTTTCAGTAGCTCACCGTTAAAAAAAAATTCTTTTTTAGCAGTCGGTGGTCAGGCATGCGGAGTATATTACCTGCCCAACGAATTTATGAAAGTTTTGGAATCGAGTAAATACTGGACAGTCCAACTCTGTCAAGGACTTCAGTGTCAGGGATCCTGTCTTGTCATTTTATGTTCAGCAACTTTCTGTGACATACTGTGTGGAAATGGTCCAGCTTCTTAGCATGGCACTGGTAAATGTTCCATGTTTCACATGCATAGAGAAGTACCTCTTTGTACACTTTGAGCTTCGTAGCAAGATTATGCCAGCCCTATTCTAGACTTCTGCACGAAGTCTGCCAAATGCGTCTACCAGCACACTAAGCACGTGCTCAAGGCATCACGAAGAGAATGAGACACACATACATTTTTAATAACCTCGTAGCTAAACGTTTATTTTCTCAGTTGAAGTATATTAAAAAATCCCATCAGAAACCAACAGTGCAATAATGCAGACCGGATGTCTTGTTTCCGTTATGTATAGATGCAAATGTGGTACATACGATTAGTTTTGAAAGGCTGTTAAAATGCTTGGCAATAAAAAAAAAAATGAAAAAAAAACCCAAACCCATTCAAATATAAATAAAGTGGAAGTATACACAACTAGACATTACTTTTCATCTTACTGTGAGTTTTTATTTAATTTTGATAAATACAACTATATTAAATGGTTTATTATTGCTTATATTTTGAATTAAAAATATATTAATTAGCCCACGATGCACTTGGCTAGAGGTGCTACGAGCACACGGGTCCAATGCTGTGTGTATCCCAAGTGACCATTTATTTCCCTCTGAATGACGTTCAGCCCCACCAGGACCGCACAACGAGCGATAAAAGCCCGGTAACACAAAGTGCCACCATTCGGATGAGAATCAGCCGAACGCAAGTCCCAGACACCCCATAGGTTATATTTAAGGCCCCTGACGACAGCCGGGGTGAGGCTTTAAATTATAAAATTGCGTCCCACACTGTGACGGGGATACGAATCTATCTCCCCCTGCTGTTGGGCATACCCACTGACTGGATGATGACAAATGTGTTGAAAACACCGGCATTGACTGGGTGGAGAACATACAGTTGGAAGATCTAGATTTTGCTGATGATATTGTGCTGCTAAGTACAAACAACAATGACATGCACAGGAAAAAACAACAGATAACTTACCAAATACAGCATCAAGGGTTACAGGGCCGTGCACAGGGCCGTGCGCAGAGCCGTGCACAGGGCCGTGCACAGGGTCATGAGGCAGATTTTCTCAGCATGATGCATGTCTTTTTTTTTTTATTTTTTAACCTATCCAGAAACCATGAGTTGTAAACCCTTTGGCTCGGTACTATGGATATCGCAACCCTTCGGCATTGATTCCATTATAGGTACCGTTAATCTGGGAGAAATGTGGCTTTTCTGCCTACCCCCGGGAGTGAACCCGGACCACAAGGAGTTTGTCACCCGGCCGCCGCGAACGTCAGGTTTAACCAACTTCGCTAGAGAGCCGGGCGATGCATGTCTTCGAAATGCTGCTCTATAAATGTTCAAATTATATTTTATTTCGTTGCATATGCCGCCACCTTACGGTGCCACCTGATGCGACAAACGGGAATTTAAATGACAGATCAATTCACTTATAAGGTCATCATCATCATCATCATCATCATCATCAGGTGCCTTGCCGACTGGCGTGGGCGATCATGCCTCTCCATAATCCGCGATCTCCTGCAGCATGTATCATTTCGTGTGCCGATACACCTCTAGCCATGCAACAAGACTGTCAAGCATCTTCTCTCGTTGTCTTCCTCTATCCCTGCTTCCACATATCTTTCCAGTGGTCACAACATGTTCTATTTTCTCTCTTCTCATAACATGGCCGAAAAATGTTGACTGTCTCCTTCTGATGTCTGTGGTAAGTTGTCTTTGGGCTCCCACCTCTTTCAAAACCTCTTGGTTGCTCTTTTTGGCTGTCCAGGGTATTCTAAGCATTATTCTGTAAAACCATATCTCTGAGGTCTCAAGAAATTGTTTGGCCTGCCTACCGATTGTCCAAGATTCACAGCCATATGTTAAAACTGGATTTATGTAGCAAGCAAGAATTCTTTTTCTAACTCTCAATGACAAGGATATATTGCACAGGATGTTTTTCATTTTAAAAAATGCAGTTTTTGCCTGTCCAATTCTTTTTCTTATATCAGTTATGCATCTTCCATCTGATGTTATCCACGTGCCCAGATTCTTAAATTTCTGTACTTGTCCTAAAATAACACCATTGACTTTTATTACAGATTTAGGAATAATTTGTTTCTTTGATACCACCATTACTTCTGTCTTCCCATTATTCAAACTGAGTCCCATTCTTCCACTTTCTAACACCACAATGTCTATCATTTCCTGTAATTCTTTCTGACTTGTTGCTGTCAACACTATGTCATCAGCATAACGTAAATTGTTTATATTGTGCCCACCAACCACAATTCCGGGCATATCAATAAACTTATTAGGTAGACATTTTGAAAGTGAAGAAAATATTTAAAAAAAAAAAGAAGAAATTATGATATACAATGCCAAAGCGTCTGCATCTCGTAAAAGCCTAAACAAAACATGAAGCTCCTATTGATTTGTGCATTGTGAAGAGAAACCAGAGTTGTAAAGCGCCTGACTGACTGACTGACTTTCAACCCCACCAGGACATCACACAAGCGATAAACACCCGATGACACAATGTGCCACCATGTGGATGAGGATCGCCGTGGAGAGGTACCAGAAACCGCGTTCAGACAAATGGCCATATTTATGGCCTGCCTATATTGCGGCCCCTGACAAAAGCCAGGGTTGGGCTTCATATAACAAAAAATTATGTACTGAATGCGTCGTTGTAAAGCTCCAAATTGTATAGCTTTAAAATCAAGTTACGTATTTTCATTTCTAATGATATTTTAATTTTAGCATATGTCAGTGACAGGCGGAGAACCACTATAGACATGGAATGAAAGATATTCAATTAATGTGTGAATCATTAATGCATTCGAGGACAGATGCATTCGAGGACAGATGCATTCGAGGACAAACGCATGAAGTTTGAAGTTTGAACAACGGATCAACATCATGGCACACGGGTAGTAACCCATAAGTGATCTCTTCTTTCTTCTAACTCAAGTCTGAGTCCGAAGAAGCTCAGCGCAGTGCACAGGCTCTGTAGCACCGGCGAGGATCCTGAAATACTTTCGGTAGATTTTCAACTCCAAATTTTTCCCGAGCAGCGCCGTTAAGCTACTTTTTTCGATTTCCAACCGCCAGGTGATTTTTTTACGTGCGCAACAATTCACACTGGCGTCCGATCTCACTCCCCAGAGACCAGGGAAAATACTAGAAGTCCAAGTCCACGTGAAAAAAATCCCAGCCTTTACCGGGGATTGAACCCAGAACCTCTAGCACTCGAGGCGCACACCATGCCTCAAGACCACGCAGCCCCACGCCTGAGAAAAATGGTGAAAATAAAATGGGATGAATTTAAAATAAGAGAAATACACTCGCAACCACTAATGTTAAGACAGAGAAGATGGCGCTAAAATTTTTGGGTACATTCTGAGGAGACACGAGCGGAATATCTCCAAACAGGCATTGCAATGGGAAACAACGGGATTGGGGGAGGCGAGGACGCCGAAAAAGAAACCCTAAAATGAACGTTGATAAGAGAGGCCAAAAGTGCTGGACTTGATCCCATCCATGATATTGAATTAACTGCACAGGATAGAGCGGACATCATAGAGTGGAAGTAGTCTGAGTGTGATAGTCTAGTTCAAGGGTGACCTTCTGAAAACTCTGTGACTGGTGTAGCAAACCGACAGTGGTTTATGTAGTGCTCGTAGCAAATGAAAAGAAATCAAATGGTTTGGCCATGTAACGAGATTGGCATCAGACAGGGCACCACCGAGAGCAATGTTACACAGGTGACAGACCCAAAGGTCGACCACGCAGAATATGGACAGCAGAAATATCAGACACTGAAAAGTACTTAATGCGAAGCGAACAAAAAGGCTTTTCCCAGAAATGTCTTCCTACCCAGACGCTGCGAGGCATTCCAAGAGTGGAGAAAAGAAGAAGAAAGAAGAAGAAGAGGGGAATGAAGGGTTGAAGCGGAATAGAGGGTGATGCGAACCCTATGTGACACATAATGGCATATTAGGGCAACGATGACGACGAAGTGACCATTTACATTTTATTTCTGTGAGTGGTTGTCGTAGGGGCCCCAGTACACTGGTTTGTCCAGGGGTCCATAATGCTGTTAAAACGACTCTATGTGCGTGATGGGGCGGTTCACCAAAATCTTTTAAAAGCTTAACCCCCCAAAGAGTCCTAATCTGGCCCTGTACATGGTGTATTTCTTTGCCTACGTCTCACTTTTGTACCACCTCTTGTAGCTCCTTCTCCATATACGCCCATATTATTTATCTCCGTTTCTATTTCTCTTTTTAATGTTTAAGGCCTCTTTCTTAGTCCTTTGCCCTGCCGGTTCCAGAGAAATGACTGTCTATCCTATTTTGAGGCCAGTATGCAGTCCATCATCTATAGATTTTCTGAAGCCTGTACCAAGTTCGGGCTAACTATCAATACTGATAAAACTGTTATCTATCAACCGACTCTCAGACGAAATTGCTGAGATCCCACTATCACCGTAAATGATCAACAGCTAAACGTAGTCGGCAGATTCACTTATCTTGGCAGTACCATATCTCAGAAAGTCAACCTCGACGACGAGATCACTGTAAGAATCTCAAAGGCCAGTAGCAGTTTCTGCAAATTTTATACCAGTGACTGGAACAGAAGTGGTATCTCTCTGCAGACGAAACTGAAGGTCTACAAAGCTGTAATTCTTCGTATACTGCTCTCATTCATTCATTCAGTAGCATGTCCCTCGCTGAACCTCGCTGCCATAACAACCCTCCGGAAAACCTTCCTATCCTGAGCAAGATGTCCTGCGTCTGATACACCCATCTGGAGATCATCTGCCACATCCTGCACCCATCTTCTCCTTGGCCTTCCTCTTCCTCTCTTCCCAGGCATATACCCCTCCATTATTGTTCTCTCTAGACTTCCGTGACGTTTCAAGTGACCAAAATATTTCAATTTTCTTTGTTTTATTGTCTTTACTAGCCAACCCTCTTCAATATTCAGCTCTTGAAGTATGGATGCATTTGTTCTTTTCTTTACCCAAGATATTCTTTGAACCTGTCTGTAACATTTATATTCAAATGCATTTATGCGCTGTTCCGCTTGTTTAGTAAGTGTCCAGGTCTCACAGGCGTATGTTGCAATGGGAAAGATGCATGCTCTTAAAAATCTGACCTTTGTAGTTCTATCTGTACAATTCCATAATTTATTCAGTTGTTTTAGTCTTTGAAGAGCAATTGATAGTCGCCGTTTAATTTCTTTCATTGTGTCACCATTGTTGGTAACCAGTGACCCCAGATATTCGAAATTTTCCACCACTTCCAATCTTTCCTCATTAACATATATTTCCTTCTCCATGGCAGTTTTGTTTGTATGCATTATCTTTGTTTTTGCTATGTTAAGAAATAAGTTATGATTTTCACTATTTCTTTGGGTATACTGCTCTACGCTTGCGAAATGTGGACTTTATCAGCGCCATGTAAAAAAGTTGAATCAGTTTCACATAACCTGTCTCAGAAAGCTGCTCAAAATCAAATGGCAAGATAACATCCCGAATACTGTGGTTCTTGATAGGACAAACATGCCTGTCATCCACACGATACTGAAGAATTATCAGATCAGTTGGGCTGATCACCTAGCTTGCATGCCAGACTATCACCTCCCAGAGAGAGAGAGAGAGAGAGAGAGTATTTTATGGCGAGCTCCAACAAGGGAAGAGGTCCCAGGGATGACAGAAAAAGCGATATAAAAACACTCTCAAGGCTGCTCTTAATTTGTTTGGCATCAATACAGCAACGTGTGAGGCTGCTGCACTAGACAGTTCTGGATCGCGTACATCCCTTAGGCATGGTGCATTAGCCTGCCAGGCAGCGAAGGTTGCGCAAGCAGAGAAACGGGGGCAGACTAGAAAGAACAATATTGCTAATCACACACTTACTGCGGCTTCCACCTGTTGTCCGCACTACTTAAAAACTTTCCAGGCTCATACTGGACTGATAAGCTACCTTCGTAATACTCATAATCAGTGATCACTACTTCTATGGATGAAAAGTGGTCTTCATCACTCGAATTGGACGAACAACACATATTTTCTCAATACGCTTTCTTCCCAACACCAGCACCACTTTCTCACTTATTGATTCCTTGAAATTTGTTTATTAAAAAAAACAAAACATGCATTGTATTGATCGGCTGAAAGAAGAAGAAAGATAAAAGGACACACAGACAACATAAAAAAGCAACGATTTCCGTGCCAGGAATCCAACCTGTTATCTTCAAAACAAGTGTAAGAACATGACCAACTAGGCACCCAGTTTTATTTATGTTTGTTTATGTTAAATTTGTTTAGTATCCCCCACAAGCTCCGAGTCAGTATTTAATTACTTGCACGTGTATTTCATTTACATTGTCTTGCATTTTGTACAGTCCAGGATTGCAGTCCACAAAATTAACACTTCTAGGACTTAAAGCCTACTTACATAAATCCCGGAATAACTGTAAAGTTACATTACGGCCCCCGACGGTCGTTAATTATCCCCGAAGTCCGAAGTTTAAAAAAAAAGTAAAGGTCCCTTTCCCACGATTTTAGGCATACAGGGCTAGACCTATATTTTTATAGAACAATCGGCACAAGATGGGTGATGTGGTCAGCATCACACCGGCCGCCTCTACTTCCCGGGACTGCACTGAAGTCCGGACTATATTTCACGCAAAAGCTTGTTATGATATATTATAAAGGACAGATAATGTGGTCCCTGCATCGTCTTTTGCAGAATAGCCTCTCCTTAGCTACCATTTAATACAGCAAACCCTTACAATACTGTATTCACAAAATACCACATTGTATTCACTCAGCTGCTGTTACAAAAACAATTTTATTTGAAAAATATTTTTATAGCATAAAAATGATTAATAACGAAGTTTACAAAGATAAATTGTCAATATATGAATATATTGTTATTTAAAGTAAATAGATTGTTTCATCAGCAGTAAGCGACAGACTTCCGGTCCGTGATAAAACTGAGACAATTCTCTGGTTTCAGGTGTTTGTGAGTCACAGAACACTAGCGGAATTCAATAACCGTCATCTTGGGCGAAAGGAGAAGACTCATTTCTTTTAGTATACCGTGCTAACTGTTATACATAGATTTGAAGAGCTGGGACATTAACAGCAAGACGAAATGTTTTCAGGAGGATCGTCAAATTTTAATCGTTACTTGGGTAAGGACCCTCCTTTTCCTGTGCTTCGTTTTTTGCATAGTCAAGCTAGTATAAGCTACACAAAGTCGTACTTGAACTTGTTGATGTTTATCATTACGGTGTGAATGTTACTGTAGTGACACTTAGTTCACTTTCACAGTTGAATTCAAAAACATATTCTGCTACCAAAGTGCTGTTTAATGTCACTGTTGAGATACAGTACAGGCCCTGGATAAAATATAAATAGAAGAAGTTAACTGAATAACAAAACCAAAACTAAAACCCACTTAGTTACAATTCGGATCAGATAATTTAAGTATTACTATTATAAGTAAAATGATTAAGTAAATTAATATACGGCAACTGTAATATTCAGTGTGTCCTCCCATGTATTGAACACAGGATACAGTGAGAAAGACACAAAACAGAGCTAAATATAATCTTATAACATACAGCTATTTGGTGGGTGGGGCTTTGGTCTTCTTTATTTCAGACTTCATCTTGATCACTTGATGCCAGCAGCATGTTTATCCATAATGATACCAGCAATGTTAAAATACATTTGATATATTTTGAGTTACCTGTCCTATGTTTTGGTAATCCTTAACTCTTTCAGGCCCATGAATTTTGACAGACTTGGCCCACATTAATTTCCCTTTACAAAAATGGCAGAGGGGGTGGTGTACAAAAAAGGCAGTAGAGAATGTATGTAATATACTTCTCATCCCAACAAAAGAATATATTTGTGAAAAAAAGAGAAATGAATGTACATTTTGAATCTGATGATAAGTATATGTTTAATACTGATATAGTTAGTAGGCGAGAAGAATTAAGCAGGTGTTAATTTCACAACAAAATTTTACAAACAATTCTTTACTTACAGTGGTTTCGCAGCCACAAGAGCAGTTGAATATCCAAATTTGAGAATAACACTTTCAAGTTTGTTCAATTTCCTAACAAATTCCAAACTAATGATAAGTTTATGGGTTAGTTTAGCACTCACTGGCTCTAAATTGCAACAGAGTACTTAACAAAATTTCAAAGAAAAAAAGGCAAAAAAAAAATGGACCATTGCACACACAATATTTACTTTGTACAGTTATATATTAACAGTAGCTGCAAGGATCTAAATGTGGCTTAGCCATAGTATGGTAGTATCTGTTTGTTTGGAGCACTTTTCTTCTGTTACACCCTAAATACAGTAGCAATCAGGCATTGTCTATGTCAGACTGATCAGAATTGCTAGATCCCCTTACAGCTGTTGCTGGCGTAAATTCATCGTTCGAATGACTTTCCGAAAAATCAAAATTTCTATTATTATAATCAGAATTAAAAACATCCGACTGAAACAGTTTCAAAGCTTTCGTCGCAGAAAGACACATTTTGAGACCTGTATTTGTTGTTATCACTTTATCACAATCCCTTCCACTTCTGGAGATTGCACCCGGACCACTTTCTCATCATCTCTTTTTTTTTTTGCATACACTCTCACACATGGGGACTGGTGCAATGCAGTTTAACTTCATCATGTGCAGTGCCCATGTATTTAGGTTGTCATGTTTCACCATCTCACACAATCACCATAATCATGGACAGGTAGGTTGTTCTCCCCCCCACTATGGCCAGGCAGCGAGATAATTATCTATTGCCTTCCCCTTGCTCATGTTCTATCAGTCTAGCCAGTCGTCACCAAGTTCTTGAGTGTATTCCTTCTCATTACATTCCTGAAAAACCAAGACCACCAACGTTTAATTTCTAATAATGGAGTGTTGAAATTCTACTTGTATGGTCAGTGGAACCATGTAAGTCATACAATGTTCCTTTTCATACCTTACATTTCAAGCATCATATTAATATATACCTTATTTTTGTTGTTGTCTGGTCTGTGTTAAAAACAGTGATTGACACTTTACTTCTGCCGGTTGCGACTCTTTTTTTGGGTCAAATGACCCTCTTACATAGGGTCAGCTTAGACCATCAGTAAACACATTTTCATTGCAGTTATGGCGAAAGAAAATTGTTTGGTCGAATGACCCTTTCACATGGGGTCTGGTCAGCTTAGACCATCAGAAAACACATAGTCGTTGCAGTTATGAAGGAAAATAATTGTCTGGTGGTCGCCACAACATGAGGGAACTGTATTAAAGGGTCGCAGCATTACTAAGGTTGGGAGCCACTGCTTTATTTGACTGTGATAGTGAGAAGAAAAGATGGCAGTATAGAAATCTTGTGGAATGTACACAAAACAAATATACAAAACAGAAAGCTAGTATTTAATAAATCTCTTGTCTGTGTGTTTTCAGAGAAAGCTACAAGCCAGTTGCTGTTGGAGCCAGACTGGGATTCAGTGTTGCAGATTGTTGACTGCATTCGCCAGGGAGATGTTCAGTAAGTTGGGCACCATGAATATACACTTGAAGGCTGAGAAGTCAGTATTTGAGGCTGATATTTCCACATGACCTGACAGGTCAGGAAGTGACAGGACATTCCAACCAGCAATCCTCATGGCAAAAAGTGGCCTTCAGCAAGTTGCAAAAGATGCTCACCAATAAAAAGATGTTAACTGCAGTGAGGGGAAAAAGTGTTAAAGTGCTAAGTAGAACCTGTGTTGTCACATGGACGTTAGACATGGACAGTAAGCAGACCAGCTGGAAAAGATTGACTCACGACAGAGAGTATGCTATCGGTGCCAAACATGGACACTTACATCCTCCAGTGAACGTAAAATTTTGACAGCAGAGATGAAATGCCTTTGAAGAGCTGCAGGAGTTTCAAGGAAAGACAGAATACAAAATCACGACATAAGACAAATGCTAGGAATAAAGCCAGTCTTACAAGTCATCAAAGAACAACAACTGAAGTGGTTTAGACACCTAACAAGAATGACCTGGTACCATCTGCCACAGCGAGCCAAACTAAAATGTTGCAACGGGTGTAGAGCGAGTGGAAGACCTCGGAAAATATGGAGTGATGGCATTAGGAACAGCCTTACAGAAATGAACATCAGTCTTAATAGTGCTCTTGACAGCTCATCAACGAATGTTACATCTCCCCCCGACACTTCACTGAGGTACAAAGTTAAAGAGAAGAAGAAGAAGAGATGTGGTTTTTGAGAATATGCAAAGATTATCATGCAGTCATAGAAAATCAGACAAACAGTCCTCATAGAGACAGATGAATATCCTAAAGTTATTTAAACAATTAGGTATAGACAGTCAATGGTTTTTTTTTTTTCGACAGGAGGAGGAATGGACTTGAGAACTAATGACTGGCAAGATTGAAGGAAATAGAGAAAGAGGAAGGCAGAGAGATAGGCTTGGTCATCCAGGTGTCTAGGGTGGGATAAGCCAAGAACATTGACCTGATCTGCGATACCGATAATCACATGAGATGGCAAAAAAAAAAAAAATGGCAGCATATGCTTACCGGTACGGCACATGATGATGATTATGGCTCTGTGGCTGATCCAGCCTCACAAAAATGCATGCAGTATAAGTTCTAGAATGAGAGGTGTCTCAGAAGGATGGGCAATGAGGCAGGGAACCGGCCGGCCCTCCAACATCATTTACCTTGACCTAGAATGTGTGGTCTAACAGCTCACTGCATAACAACAGTATCTACAATAAGACTATAATTTTCTATCTTTGCTGTTAAGATATTGTAAACCTTCACTATTTTTCTATTGTTTCATTAGAAAAAAAAATTATTTGCCATCTCCATAATGAATGTTGAATACAATGCACGGCTGCTGCTTTTGGGAATATTACGGGTGATGCTCCAGTCTTTTCCATGGTGAAGCTCTCATACTTTGCAATGAAAACCATGAGAAAGTTGTAAAAAAAAAAAACATAGCTATAATATTGCCCTAGTACTCAGTGATCATGAAACTGAAAAACATTCATTAATGCCTTAGCCACAGACCCATATTGTCAGTATGTGAGTATGGTTTCGTACAAGGTCCTTAATGTGGAACTCTGATACACTTCAAGTGTAGAAAATGGAACTTGTCATTACCATAGAACGGAGCTGTTGAATTAAGTTTACTCAGGGGCTAAAATGTTGAAAATGAGGATCATCACAGGCGAGAGACCCGAGATTCCAGCATGCAAAGATCATTAAATACAATCAAACTGGCTATGATCCCCGGACTGAGAAGAAAAATAAGAAAATATAGAAAATTTTGTCAAATCTTTGAAACTTTTGTGATGATTTGTGGTGTTTGCAGACACAGAACTGCACTGGCTAATTTAACTTCATTGTATCCAATCCTGTTACATTATTGATAATTTTCCAATGAATTGCCTTCTTTTTAGACCCAAAGCTGCACTGTTTGCCATAAAAAAGAAAATTGGTCATGAAAATCCCCATGTGGCCATGTTTGCACTTCAGGTAAGGGAAAGACATATTTTACTGCTAGCAGTTATATAAGAGCATTGAATGAATGAATTAATGGCATTTGGGAGATTCTTGCATTTGCTCTATCTCTTGCGTCAGTAACCAACCAAGCCTTCTCACACTCTTTGAGCCAATTGTGACCTGATTAAAAGTATGGCTGCCTTTTCTCCTGCACATTTAGAATAATCCAGACCTCTCCTCACTCCATGCTGAATCAGGGAAAGATATAAAACCGAACGAAAAGTATATCAGCGAGCTTCACAATATAACAAACACAAACAAAACATGAACGTTGCAGCTATGGAGCCTTCTTCAGCACATACACAGATTAGACAATACTACACAAACACACAATATCACTTATCTTCGTATCTTGTGGCAGCCAGGTCGATGTCAAAACAGTAGTCTTTCACGTAGGGCAGGGAAAATAAATATCCAGCGATATGCCTGGGGCCTTCACCCGAGGATGTATAGGCAGTTCAGCCCCCCTAGGATTTGGATGAAGCAGTTTAGTCCACTGGGCGCCAAAGTTCCCAGAATGCTGAATCAGTCTCTAGATTTGAAGCTGTAATCTGGTGCACTGTTCACTTGATCTCAGAGAGCTTTCACCACCTTCTTTTATCATAAAGTAGCTCACCATGCAGAGGAACAACAGCAGTAAATCTATCAGCCTGCTCTTTAAGCGGCAGCAAAGCATTAAAAGAATATTGATAGTCAAGACAAAAATGTTCAGTAAGTTCATAAAAGGATTGATTATATTCACTGTCCACCATGGTTGCACTTCAGAGTGTCTGCTAGTGTATAACAGCTTCATTTAGTTCTTCTGCAAAGATTGTGTTCAATATCTGTCCGACAAAACTTTAAAATTAGCAGGTTAATTCTTATGTCTGCTCCTTCATATCATGTTAGAAGGGTGTCATTTATTTAGATGAAGTTTGCAACAGCAGAAAATCACAGAAATTGAGAGAATATCAGTGAATGAGAGAGAGAGAGAGAGAGAGAGAAAGAGGTGTAGCTAAAAGAGAAATAGAGTAAAAAAGACACAATATGTTTCTTCATCAGGTGCCTTGTCTGAAGCAGACATATATATATATATATAAAATTAAGTGAACGTTGGCATAATATTATTTCCTACGGATAGTTGTACAACAACTCGACAATGTGGTTTATGCATTTCAGCAATAATTGGATTCATTTTGTGCTTCTTTATATGTTGATATTAATATTTGTTTCACATGCATCTTTGTGAGTTTTGCTTACATCTAAAAGTTATTGTTAATAATTAATATTATTTACTAAAGGTGTTGGAAGCTTGCGTGAAGAACTGTGGATCTCCCCTTCATGTAGAAGTGGCATCAAAGGAGTTTATGGAATTCTTGAAAGACCTGGTCAAGGTAAGATTATTGGCTTAAAGTTGTCATCATGAAAATTTAACCATAATTAACAGTTAGTTCCTTCTAGAGCAGTGGTCTCCAACCTGGGGCTTGGACACTAAATTACACATTTTTAGTGATTGTCTCTTTTGTTATTTGAGACTTTGTTTTATGTGGATGTTTTTCTCCCAAGTTCATGTTAACAGTGCTTGGAATTATTCTTTTTGTTATGATGGGTTGGGGGAGGGGGGAATCTCCCCATGTACTAAAGGAGGCTCCACCTGAAAAAGGAGGTTAGAAGTCACTGCTCTAGAGCACACTTTTAGCAAGATTATTATAATCAATTGATCAGAGTTGCAGATTTCATGGCAGTCAAGTCACCCCGTAGTTGCTTGGTCCCTGTGCTAGCGAAACCACACAGAATGGAAGAGGCTACAGTCACAGCAAAGCCAGTTGCACACACACATCAAATATTTAAGGCAGCCATTAGAGGTGCCAACACAAACAGTCCGCCACTAGAATTACAGGTCATGGTATCATAACATAGAGTTTCCACTTACCCTAGCTTCAGCAGTTAAAAGAAAAAAAAACATTGAAAATATAGTCTCCAGAGACTTGCAGACTTTTTCATGCCAGACTTGATGGCCATGACCTTATGTCAAAAACACTGATTTGGTGAGCATGTTTGAGGTCTGCTGAGGTCGTTAGTCTAGGACCAAGTTTCACACTGACCAAAATGTTGGTGCACCTTTTCAGGGTGCAGACTTATGTTCTGTGATGGGAAGTTTCAGCATTGGCTTGCACACCCTGTTCACTTTTGAGCTTGAGGAGGGAAAGAGGACCTCTTCGACACAGTCCTTGTGGAAATGAAACTTCTTTGCTAGGTCAGAAAGAAAGCCTCTGGTGCATGCATTTCAAAAAAAGGAAACAATCATGTTTGTCCTACACTTTTACACTGAGCGCCCTAATGCATCTATATGAAAAGTGTTGTTGTCTCTAAGAACAGTTTAATGTTCAACCCTGCTATATGGTGCAGAAACTTTACATTGAAAAAGCAACTATAAAATAGAAGTGAGTCACTAGAAATGAGTCTTATTTCACTGACACAAAAACAGTCTAATACTGAGGTTCTGGAAAAACTGCAAATTACAATATAATTACTGACAGAAATTTAAAAAAAAAAAAAACACAGAGACAATTTAAATACTTTGGCCACATTAAAAGACATAAGTAATCCGCTTTTAAAAACCATACTGGGGGGAAAGGTCAAGGGCAAAATAGCAAGAGGTAGACAATGTTACAAGTGGAAGGACAACATCAAGATATGAACGAACAGCATTCTGAGATAGCGTACAACAAAGTCAAGAGACAAGGTGTGTTGGAAATCCATTGCAGCCAGTCTTCAATGTGGAGATGGCACCTGACTGATGATGAATCTGCTGAAACAGTGACATCTTATATTGTGGAGGTCACCAAAGTCGGGCTGTTTCGTCTCGGTGCAGCGTTGATGAATGGGAAGCTCTATATTTCTGTATCTATTATGACAGACTGAGGCTTCAGTTTTTATTTTTTTAAAAATCTTATATCTGTTAAAAATTAAACATTTTTTTTAATTCTTGATATATTGCTTAGAAAAGCCAACCAGATTCAGTAAGTGTAAAACACCTACCCAAATTATGTAATGTTCCTGATAAACATTCTCTTTTACCATTGTTTTTGTTCCCATTTATTATAATTAAAATACCAACCCAGATTATAGTGTCCCATGATTAAGATCTGCTCCTAATATTGTTCCTGTTCTGAAGTAAAACTTCTGCCCAGATTATCGTGTTCCAGGGTTAACTCTTTTAGGACCACATTTTTTCTGGGTTTGGACAGCATAAATTTTGAGCAGATTTTTTTTTTTTACTGCAACATTTCCTGAAGGAAAAGTATTGGCCATATAGGGACATAGAGGATATCAAATTAAAGAGAAATAAATCTAAACTATTCAAATGTCGGTTTTACAGAAAAATATTATTAAAATCACTCAACGCTCAAGGATGTTAGATACATATGAAGGTTATTTACGCAAAAAAGATGTGTGCTTACCTTACTTTTTTCTTGTTCAGAAACACTACTATTCATTTCTAAGAATTCACATGCCTTCTCTGTTCAATTATGTACCAGCTAATCTTTATTTCAAACAATTAATTTAAATACTTTGAATGTTGTGACCATTTTTGTCAGATTTTGCAACAACCGAATTGGTAAAACAGCTGATCGAAACAGATGATCTGATTGAAATATTTTGTTCAGTCTTCATCCTAAACCTATTTATCGACACAGGTTGTTTAAACACCTACCCAAATTATATAATGTTCCAACATAAACATCAGTTTACCATTGTTTTTATCCTTAATTAAAGGAAAGTTTATTACTCAAATTATACAATGTTCCAACATAAACATCGGTTTACCATTGTTTTTGTTTTCAGTTAAAGGAAAGTTTAAACACCTACCCAAATTATACAATGTTCCAACATAAACATCAGTTTACCATTGTTTTTGTTCTCAGTTAAAGGAAAGTTTAAACACCTACCCAAATTATATAATGTTCCAAGGTAAACATCCTCTTTTACATTTTTGCGGGCGTGTTCTCAGCTTTAGCAGAGTTAAATCTGAGTGCTATGATTGCAGTTCTTAATTAAACATTCAGCAGAGTTAAAACACCTACACAAATTATATAATTGTCCATGATTAAAGTTAGCTCTTACAATTTTTCCTGTTCCTAGTTAAAGAAAAGTTAAAAATTCTACCAAATTACTACTGGGCACTGTGAATAAGGTCATGAAGAAATCAACTCAGATGAGAAGTAAAACTCATCGGCTTTTCAATAAAATACAATCAAGGATTAAAAAAAATGATGTTGCTGCTATAAAGTCTTCATCAGCATACACAAACATGCAAATGATACAACCACAGAAAAGATTACATAAAATAACTGAGCATTTGTGGGTGAAATCAACTGGCTTTTATAATATCCATCCATGTTTTAACACAAAAGCTGCTAGCATGCTCTAAAACTGAACTGTCATGGATAGAAAATGGGTGGGAAGTGACCCAGAGAGATAGGATAGGTTGAGGTCAAGAGGTTTAGGTCAGGGAAGGTAACAGTTTATTAGATGAAACTGCATTGCACAACAAGGCCATTAGTAAGTACAGAACCCCATTGAAAGATATGATGATTCTTCAAGATTGAGATCGTTTCTTACCACACCACTGTTTGTTCCCAGATAAAATAAAGCTAAAAGATCTACCCAAAAAATATAGTGTTCTCCCCATGTGGTTTCTGGTGTTCCAATTTTGGGAGCAGTAAAAAGACCAAATTTTTTCTTAACAAGTGTGTCATAAAAAAGTGACTAATTTAAGGCTTGATGACATAAGATATGTTAGACTGAAAGGCACAAATATTGCAGCCTGGCTGTAAACTACAGTGACATGCCAACCACCCTTTTAAGATGAATGCAGAAGAAGAAGATATAGTGTTCCATGATGAAAGTTGGCTCTCACCACCGTTTTTGCTGCCATGTTAAAGAAATACAAGTTAAAACACCCAAATCACATAGTATACCTAGAGTAGGATCACTCTTATCGTTGTTTGTGTTCCCACTTGAAGCATATTTAAAACACCTACCACGTCAACCTTTTACCAAAAAACATGTAGGTTTGACTTGACCTTACCGCTCATAGTTTTACCTGGCAAAGGTGACCTCTGCTTACATCCCTCTTTGCTTACAGTTTGAATTTTTATATGAGGGCTATTCAAAAGTCAACTTTGGATTAGCTGGTAAAAATGAAAACAAACTGACAATAACTTGTAAATACACACAAAAGTTACATACATTACTGCATTACTTTTCCACATAGCCACCTCCTAAATTCAGGCACTGGTTGGACTGTGACATGGATTTTTATATGCCCTCATCAAGGAACAGCACTGCCAGAGTAATTAGCCAGTTGTTGACTCCATCCATAAGCTTGGTGATGGTGTTGAAGCATTAAGTAGTCAGCCAGACCTTCATCTTGCCGAAGAGGTTATAATCGCTTGGTGCCAATTCCGGGCTGTAAAGAAAAAGGGGTTGGGGGAGGGTGGTTGAAATTCCCCCACTTAAATTGCTTAAGTAAAGCATTTGTGCAGCCAGTTTTTTTTCAGTGTTTTCTCTTTTTGATCGACTGATAAAGCTTCTTCAGTGCTTTGCAATAAACTTCTGCCATTATTGTGGTCCCTGATGAGATGAATTCCATCAACAGAATGGCCTTGAGGTCCTAGAACATTGTAACCATCATTTTTGCATTGTGAAAATGTTTGCTTGAATTTTTTGGTTTTGTTTGGAGAATGAATATGCACCCACTTGCCGGAAAGACAATGGCAGCTTCCATGTTTATTTGTTACGATTCATGAGCCATTCAACAAATGTGGCTGTAGGTTGATGTGTAGTGAGCTAAAAGACTAAATGATGTCATCAGTGAACAGTGTCACTGTGGTGAATGGTTGATTTTCACCAGCTAATCCGAGGTTGATTTTGGAATAGACCTCGTATGACCATATTATTGGTATTCATTATGTGGGCATTTGGGCTATCATAGGAGACAATGTTTTAATTGTAAAATGTATTTTTACTGAAAAGTATATGTAGCCGCACCTAAATCATACCTATGAGTTTCTGAATATCTACAGACCACAACCTCCCTTGTCTGCATTCATTAGCACTCCCCACGAGTTAATCTTATTCAAAGCAAACAGTGATTCTTGGTTTGAACTCAAATAAAGGGTCTAAAACCCTGTAGTCAATATTTGTTACAATGAATTGACACTTGTTTCCCTGACTGTTGATTATAGTTAATTTATATTTCCACGCTGAGAATTGTGCTCAGGGGAATTCCACTTCATACATTGAGGATCAGAATTATAATAACTTCAAACACTCATACATGCCTCATCCCCCTGTGGGTTCTGGGATCTCTTTGTGGGGATAAAAGGAATTGACCGACAGCACCGCCCCCCCCCTCCAAACACGCATGTCGTAAAAGTTGACTAATTAGGGGTGTTTCCTTCAAAGTCGGAATGCATTTGAATGAAAGGCAAGGAACCAGCAGTCTGCACAAATAAGCCAGATCTGTAAAACAGGTGTGCATGCAAAATTTGAGTTCTCGAACAAGACTAGTCCAGAAATAGATGAATAACCAGAACTTTCCGCTGGAGTTTACAGCTGGTGAATGCGAAGAAGGAGCGTGCATTTATGGGTAAACAGATTTAATCAAATAAACAGTCACCTAATGGTATGTTTACATACATATAATATTCATGAGAGCATAGTAGTTAGTATAAGTAAGAACAGTGGAAATGGTAAACAGTGATATCTCTTACATGGGATAGCTCGCACATGGGATAGCTCTCACATGGGATAGCTCTCACATGGGATAGCTCTTACATCGGATAGCTCTCACATGAGATAGCTTTGTTTTACTAACAGATCCTCATCTGGGGAAGAATTTAAACAACAGATGGGATAAGAGCAGAAGCGGTAGTAGGCACACATTACGTTGAATGGTAATCATAAACTTACTCCTGGAATTGACATAGACTGATTTAGACTTAGCTGACAATAACTGCGTAATAGGTCATTATGTTTTGTGAAAACGACCTTATGTTGCCAAAATATAGCATGGAAAAGATACACCGGAAGTAGCTGCATTGCAGGCTCTCCTTGTCTTGGCAATAAAAAGAAGTGTTTTCTGAGATTTACCTTTAGACAAACTTTTCTATGTTTTACATATCTGAATTGGTATATATATTTAATAAAAACTAGAACTGCCAGAATGTCGCTTTAAGTAACAAAAGCAGAAGACAGGGTCTCAAGATGCTTCGTAACAAAGAGAAGTATCAAATATATTTGACTTTCTTTCAACTTTCTCTAAAGTCGAAGGCAGACCCAGTGAAAGAGAAGATTTTGGAGCTGATACAGACCTGGTCCCACGCATTTAGGAATGAGCCAAGCTATAAAGCGGTAGAGGATACATTTCACTGCCTGAAGGTGGAAGGTATGGGCTTTTTTTTTTCTTCAAAATTGAGATAATGCAGTTTGTTAGGTGCTGTTTGACCAGATTCAACTCTGGAGCTGGTGGTCAGATGGGTGACATGTTAGGCTCTCACTTAAGAGAAATTAGGGTTTCTCAGCCTGGCAAGACAGAGGTAGTTTTAGATGATTAACTTCATTGCACCAGAGTTTCATCTTGGCTTGGACTCCTCAAAACAATTAGTTTCTGTTCCTGGGGGTTAAACTCAGTAGCTTCAGTGACAGCCCCCTGGAATCTCCAAAATCCCTTCACTCATGAACTAAAGAAGACAATCTGAAACTGAACCCTGGACCCCAAGAGCGTAGAGCAGATGGCTGAACCACTTTTGCATTGAGGCCACATTGTCCAGTCACAATGGCGGATAGAGAGATTTACAGTTTTTAATCATGGCAAGTTTTTCCTTTTGTCAGTAGTTAACTGTTTCACTTTCCTCCATATGTGGACTAAAAAAATATTGTTCTGTCACCCAGCTACTGAGTTTGAGTGCATGGCTTGACACTGTGAGCTGCAGATTTCATTTGGATGTTATTCAACTGCCTAAAGTAGTGTTGTGAACTGCTTATTCAGAAAATGTCAAATGGCCTGTTGCCAGAAAACCTGTGATGTCTTATGCGATTAATTGCGTGTGCAACTACTGATCTGTTGTAACTGCTGATTCAGTCAGCGATGAACTGTGATTCTAGTGATGGAACCTCTGACTTTGGCCTTATGTATTTGATCCACGTGTACGCTGTTGGATTTGCTAAGACTGCAGTCTGTGTCAGTTTTATTTTCACAGATTACTGTGATGTATATTCTGTATGGTTTTCATGACACAGGAATGGAGCAACTGTGGGGTGACCCATATGCTATGAAGTGAAAACTGCAGTTACCTGATTAGCATTGAGACCTCTGTATAAAAAAACATTTTCTGTTAATGGTGACACAAGAATATTCACAGAATTTGTCAGTTCTGGGGGCTTTAATAATATCTTACCCCAAACAGAGGCAATCCACAGGTCACGGGACAGTCTAATATTTCGGTGGTTGAGGGGGGGGGTGGTAGGTAGGCTGCATGCAGTCGTGGTACCTAGGCTGCATGCATTCGCTGGCCCTAGGCTGCACTCTCTCGTGGATGTAGGTGGGTTTTGGTTAGGGCCAGTTCTAGATGTTTTTGGGTCGTTAGAAGCATCAGAAAGTCTGGAAACCCAGTCTTACCACCCTAAAAATGTTGGACTGTCCTGTGACGTCATCTGAAGTAGGATATTAATAAAGGACTCAGTTCTAGTATGCACACACTGGAATTATCATCAACATTACCATGAAGTTCATGTACTGTGCTTAGATTCTAATTTTGTGGTGGTGGAGGGGGGGGGGGGGTGTCCGAGTGCATTTGGAGATATCTGTTCATTGAAAGTTATTCTAAACTAAAACCATACAGGGCCTTTAGAGCGTAAGGCAAATGACCTAACTACTTCTCTGCAGAAAACCCTGTATAAACATACTGCAACCCGTAAAACTATTTGAGCTAAGTAGTTAATGGTTTTCTGTGAAACTATTGTGAGTTAAGTTAATGTGTGTTTGCAGCTGTATCCTGTTTAGGTTTTCTCCAAACACTATCGGAGCTAAGTTGGTGGTTTTCTCCAAAGCTAGTAAGATAAGTTAGTGGTTTTCTATGAAAGTATTATAGCTAAGTTAATGGTTTTGTGTGTGTGGGTAAAATTATTAACATTTAAGTTATTGGTATTCTATGAAACTTTAAAGACTTAAGTTAATGGTTTTCTATGAAACTATTAGAGCTGAATTAATGTTTGTCCGGAACTGTATCCTGTTTAGGTTTCAAGTTTCCAGCTCTGAAAGAAGCAGACGCCATGTTTGATGCTGAGAGGGCACCCTCTTGGAAGGATGGTGAAACGTGTACAAGATGTAGAGTTCAGTTCAGCGTCATGCAAAGGAAGGTATGAGAAAGCACATTGTTAGAATCAAGTCTATTTCATAGTCTATAGAATTGCTTTTTATAGTCATGCTTAATGTTTGTAAAAGAAGGAGTAAAAGTAATGGCATTTACCAGGCCTCGTAACCAGAAGGTTCTTCTTTTGAATTCATCTTTAAAAGGGTGGCTGGCCTGTGGTGTGGTTTACAGCTGGGCTGTGATATCTGCACCTTTCATTTACTATGAATGTTGAATTGACAGCCCTCTTTTTTGGATATATTTAGGTTGATATTTGAAACTCCAAAGAAGAAGTTACCTGCCACTGTTGTTCTAGCAATAATTTAAGTTCAGCAGCATTATTGTTGTTTTCTGTAGCTTGCATTTGTGTGTGGGTAATGTGAAGAACTATTCTGATTATTTTCTTCAGCATCATTGCCGGAACTGTGGAGAAGTTTTCTGCGGCAAATGTTCCAACAAGACCTCTATTATTCCGAAACTTGGCTTTGAACGTGAAGTCAGGGTGTGTGACTCTTGTTTTGACAAGATTAGCAAGTGAGTAATGTGCCCTGTCCGTCCTAGAAAGCTCTGTCACATGATGAAGCTTATACTGTTGTGTGTGTTTTTTCTTTTTTTAAATAATGCTTTACTGCAGTAAGAAAAGTGGGGCATAGTTGCTAGTTAGTTTACTTACCGATACAGTGGTTCTGGGTTCAGTTGTAATATTACAAGAATTGATTTGTCTTAATCATTTCAATAGTGAGTTTGATCTAGCCTCAAGTAATGGGTACCAGAGCATTTGCTGAAAAAGGGAGTTGGTCACTTTATCTTAGCATACCCTGACTTAAAAGGAGAGAGAGAGAGTGTGCGTAATTTGCATGTGTGAGCACTTCTGATGGTTGCCTTATGCTTTTAATGTGTGAGTGCTAGTGGATACGCTGTCTGAAGTAAAGATTAGAGAGAGAGAAAGAGAGTGTGTGCGTAATTTGCATGTGTTAGCACTTCTGATGGTTGCCTTATGCTTTTCAAGAAATTCTAAGGATTCTTCTGTAAAACCATAGTCCTGCTAAAAAAATTGTTTGGCTTGTTTATTAATTGTCAGTGCGTAATTAGTGGATAAGTCACTGTGCAACCTGAAGTCCTGAAACTGATGTAAATTAACTTATGACTAGTTCGACTTATGATCTGTTAGTCAGAACGGAATTTGGCTGTATGTCGAGGAGACCCAATAGGGGGGAGGGGGGGGGAGTGGACTCCTTCAACTTGCTGTTTCAAAACATCTGGGACTCAGCCATCTTATGATTGTTTGGCTTGTTTATTAATTGTCCAGGATTTACAGTAATTTATTAAGACTAAGTCACTATAACATGCAACCATGGAAAAAGTAAATAAAGAAAAGTAACTACTTTGATTGGGTCAAAAAGTTCCTGAAACTGATGCCTAAAGCGCAGCAGTGTCCAATTATAAATACATAGATTGTATTTCTTTGTTTTATTCAGTTTTAAAAACCAGTTGAAAAACAGTATTAAAAAAAAATAGCATTGGCAGACTTATTGTTGACCGGAATCTGGCTCGAGGAGACCCAATGACTCTCCCATGTGCCTTGAAAAAAATGGCAGTTATTGTTGACCATCTCAATGATCTCCCGGAAACAAAATCTGTGCTGTTGCCTCTTCCATGCTTTGTATAGTTAATGATCTTTCTCTTGTTGTTTGTTCTGGCACTTTTCTGAATTTCCAGATGATAGTATTATGTTAAAGCAGTGGTTGGTATTCTACCTGGGGGCGGGGACGAGGAGGTTTAAAAAAGGGTTGGGGGGCAGCGTCAAGCAGGTTTGAAATTGAGTGCATTTTGCATTTGTAATAATCCATTATATAATTTTTTTTTCCAGTTTAATTATAAATCTGATAATATAATGCGTTTTTAAACACTATTTCTAAAACAAAAAGCTAAGGACATTTGTTGTTTTCATAAGCAGTTTGTATATCTGCAGTAAAAAAATCTAATTAATATGATAACACAGGCATTTATTGATTTAGGACACATTCTGACCAACCAATATCTCCATACTGTCTGTTTCTTTTGTTGCGGAATCTATCGGGGGGGGGGGGGGGGGGGGGGGGGGGGGGGGGGGGGGGCGGGGGGGGGGGGGGGGGCATGTAGGTCCTGCCATATACTCAGTAGGGCATGAGGGAGTGGGTTTTGCCATATACTTAGGGGGTGCGCAGGGGTCTTAACATATTCTCAAGCGGTGTATAAGGTGCTTGCCGTAAACTCAAGTGGGGCGCGATCTGCTTTATAGGGAGGCAAAGGAATCACAGTCCAAGGTCAGCTATGACCAGGGAGGGAGGTTCTCCTGTCACTAGCACAGAGCCTAGGCAATTGCAGAGATGTGTGTTCCTCATGCAGCCTGATCCCTCTCTCGGCCTGCCTTGTTTACTCCATAGAATAGGTAACACCAGAACATTTAGAACAAATCAGGCTGCTGAAGCTGCTGACACAGAAGAGCAGGGCTCGGTCTGTCCATTCCTAGAGGTTCTGTACAAAGTCCTACAATTGATGTTGATATATGTTTCTGTATTATATTTCTTCCTAGAGATTCCTACATAGCAATGGCTGGCAGCAATGCTTGTCTCTGTGGACCAGTGTTTTGAATCTGTATCACTGCCATTAAAAAAAATAATATAAATTACAAGTTCCCAGATTGACTGAGCCTGAAATGAATGCCAGGAAGTATCCTGCGAAGTAAAGGAGGCCAGATTATGGCTGACCATACCAACCAGGAAGTGCCAATTCTTCTGTAAAAACATAAGTCTAGCGTCATATGCCCGACGAGCCACAGGCGTAACAAGGGTCTTTACCATAGACTCAGTGTGGGGGGGAATTTGTCATAGCACAGCGGCTAACACATGTCTACCAGCCTTAAAGTCATGTATTTAAAACTTCCTAAATGTCAGATTGTGTGGATAAGTGTAGAACTGTATAACTTGGAATGTCTTTGCACTGGAACCCACAGGGGCATAGAAATAAAAGCAGATCAAAAATCACATGGAGAAGGAAGCTAGAGAGTGAAGTTAAAAAAGTTAGAGGGGGGGGGGATATGGGGAGAGCTGCATGAAATAGTGAGGGATAGAACGACTTAGTGTGAGTTGGTTAAAGGACTATGTTCCTTTGGAGGATAGAAAGCAGAAGAAGAAAAAGATGGGTAGGATTCTCCCTTCCCCCTCCTCCTGGCTGTAGTTGACTTGGGTTCCAACATCAGTACAGCATAAAATGGGTACCAGAAAATTTCCAGCATAATGAACACAGCTGGTATGGTGTTTACCATGTCCTCTACCAAGTAATTTTCTTTCTTTACCCTAGACCCTCTTCTGTCTTTTTTAGGGTCAGCTTTTGAAGAAGCATCTGGTGCAAGCCTCTGTATGTGTGTGTGTGTGTGTGATATGCAGACGCTGGTATTCATGGCCTTAGATATTCTGTTCATCTGTCGCTAGTATGGGCGATCTCTAGCGCTCCTTCTGCTGTGTCTTAATGACAGGGCTGTCTGTGGTACACCCTTCTTGCAGTAGTCTTGAAACATATCCAAACAATTTGATCTGTTGTTTCCTGATGTAGTTTAGCATAAGTTTGTTTTTTGTAATGCACCATAAAATATTTGTAAGGGGGTCTAGTGGACCCCCCCCCCCCCCCCCCCCCCCTTTTCCCTTTCTCTCAAGCACTTCCACAGTTTTCTTTGTGTTGGTGACCCTGCCTTGAATGAGCACTGAGTTATTCTCATTACACATTAAGCTAGTCAGCCCATAACTTTTCCAGTCTCAAGCAGCACCTGGTGAGTGAATGGCTCTGCTCCTAATTTCCCTCTATAGCATAACGTAGTCTCTTATCTTTTTAAATGTGGTCAGAACATATAAAAAAATCTGGCCCTTCTACATGGTCATTACTATTGTTTATATTGCCACTTTGGATGTAATTAATTCATCATGGTTTTTTTTCCATCACTTCATATATTTCTCAAACTGGTACTGAAAGCAATAAGTACTCAGAATCCATTCCTCGTGACTGTTAACACTGAAAAGTTTAACTAACGAAGATTATCTGTTACCTTCTTAAAAACTGGTCATATTTTTCCATGCACTAATATAGGATCAAAAAGACAAAGAAAACAAAGAGGTGAGAGTGGTGGCTTTTTGAATTGTGTAGTGATTGTTTCCAGCCATTTATTTTCTTTGTGTGTTTAGTTTTCTCCAGAACATGAACAGGAAAGCATTTTCACATTTGTGTGTATTGTAACAGCAGAAGTGATTGTCCTTGCAAGACACTGACTAGGAAGATTAGATTTTACTTAATTTTACTGTGTTATTTACTTATTTGGTCTCGTTTTTTTGTATTGTGCTTTGTCAGCGTAGCCTATTTTATGAACATAAAGCATGTTTATAATTCACTTTACTATAACTGTGTCTGTTCACTCCACATTGCCCCCCTTCCCCTGACTAATAATCATTTGTTCTTGGTATATATAGGCATAGCTTATTGCTGGGCTATTCAACTGGTGGCCTGCCTGCCAAATGAGGCCCACAGCAGTCTAGCTAGTGGCCCACGGATAATTGCCCGTTGTACAAGGTCTGACAATTAAGTAATGAGACTGGTTTTATTATGGCCAAGACAAAAATGCCATCTACGAAGCAAAGCATGGAATCTGAAAAGGCAACCTTTACCTATGATCTGGCAACTTTTCATCGCCACAAGATAAGCAGACAACAAACAAGCCGCCATTTTGTTGACCTAGTCAGAAGTGCATTGTTACATAATCAGCAGGGAGCAAAAAGTTTAAATTAAATTCTGTTTAAAATTAAGAAAAGGTACCACTGAGATGGTTCCATTGAAGGGATAAATTTATGGGGAATAACTGTTTTTCTCGTGCATAGATTTTCTGGTGGTATTCACGATTCAAAAGTTGTGAGTAAATACTTACTAATGCGACTGGATCTGGACGCCAAATTTCTGTTCATAACGAGGAACTTATTGCAAAAGTCACAGAACGGATACAAGAAGATTGTTGTTTTACTGTCGGGATGATGGTAGATGAATCTGGTGGTAATAGAGAGACCCTTCGTAGAATTCTAGTGCAAGATTTTGGCAAGAAAAAAGTGGCTTGTAGGTTTGTACTGCATTTGATGTCTTATGACCAGAAACATCAGCGGGTTGAGTACTCACAAGACATCATCAAAACAGGAATTTTTTGGCCCCAAAACAAGTGTGTGTTCTCAACCATTCACCCTATTTCCCAGATTTGTCTCCCTGTGATTATTTTCTATTCCCAAAATTAAAGTTACAATTAAAAGGACGCTTTTTTGATGATATTGATGACATCCAAAGGGCCGTAACATCAACTTTAAGGGCCATGGCAACACAAGAACTACAGAGGTCGTTCCAGTTTTTGTTAGATCATGCCACTTGCTGCATCAGTGCACAAATGACTTACTTAGAGTAAAATACAGGTTATTTCAACTGTTGATTATTTTAATTTTTATGAAATCAGTCCCATTACTTAATTGACGGACCTTGTATTGAATTAATGATCTTTTTACAGTGGTAGTCGGACGTCTGTGCCGAGACGATCCTCATTTTCAAAATGTTGGCCCTTTAGTAAATTTAGTTGAATAGCCCTGGCTTTTTGAGTTCATTGTTCTGGCATGAACTTAGTTTTCTGTCTAACACTTTCCAGTGTTTTTGGTTTCATTTTCAGTGACATTTTGTTTCTGCCGATTTCGGAGCTTTAAAAATTGTTATTTTCCCTGTATGTGTTCCGAGGCCCCGTTGTGGGGAAAAAAAATAGACTCACTGCCTCCCTAACGAGTATTTCGTAAGAGTTGTAATTAGAGTTTACTTCGAAGTCGGAGTGAGATCTGAAAAACATGTAGACGCAAAATGCAGGTTTTGAAACAGGACTAATGGCTAGAACCAGAAATGGAACGATCAACTAGAATTAGAATTTTAGCCTGAGTTGACAACCGGTGAACCTGAACAAAATAACAAACAACATTTTTGTTAATTGTTATGTTATGTTATTAAATTATGATTTTCAGTGGCTTTTTGGTTTTTTCCGTCGTATTAATCTGTTTAGTTACTGTTTTATTTTGCTGTTTCTCATATTTGGTGAGGAATGTGTCTTACTAAAAATAGTTATTGGATTGATGTAAATTATTTGTAATATCTTTTTCATATCAAGTGATTGATGTGCCATTTATGCTATATTAGCTATATTATTTATGTATGGCTTTGCGTGAGAAAACGAAGGACCCTTTTTGTACACAGTAGCAATGGCTGGCCAAACAGTTAAGCATGCTGGGCTCTCATGCAAGGGACCCAGGTTTGAATTCTCAGTAAGATTAAAAGACTAAACTACATATTCCATGGTGACTACACTAGACACCATGGTGACGACACTAGACACCTTGGTGACGACACTAGACACCGTGGTGATGACACTAGACACCTTGGTGACGACACTACCCATGTGGCCATAAATGTGGTGATGACACTAGACACTGTGGTTCTAAATGCAGTGATGACACTAGACACCATGGTGACGACATGTGTTAGGCATTTTGTAGTACCCATTTTAAACTGGATGGACGTGGGAACTCAGGTTTGGGGGAGGTGGGGGCAATCATACATTTAAAGGGTTGTTAAATACATGACTTTAAAGGCTGGCAGACATGTATTGTCGGCGTCTGTGGCTGACGTGTTGAGAACACACTTTCTGTGGTGGATTTGATCCCAGCTGTGGACGATTTGTCTTGCGTTGGTTTTGACAGTATTACCCAGAGCTGACCGTTAAGAAAGCAGTGGCAAACTGCTAAATGTAAAAATTTGCCTAGGAAAACCAAACAGCCACACACACGCGCACTCACAATCACAATGCTGAAGTTGTTCTGCACTGTCCTGTAAAGGATACGCAACTTGAAGAAGACATGTGTTAGTTGCTGTGCTATGGCAAATCTCCCACACCCAGTCTGTTATGGTAGGTACCTTGTTTTTTAAACAACATTTCATGTCTGGCATATGGCTCTAGACTGCCAGACTCTCATGTTTATAGTCAAATTGGCACTGTGTAGGTTTTATGGCCAACATCATGCAGGCCGCTTTTACTTCCCATGACATTACCTGGTATTTTAGGCTTTGTCAAACTAGGAGCCAAGGTCAGTTTTGAAAACATCTGCTCCGGCTGTCAGTCAGGTATGCAGCCACTGTGCTACCTTGACTCAACATTGGGTATAGGGTTCTAGCCTCATATCTGTATGAACAGTTTTGCACTGGGATTTCTGATAGAGAAATAGCTCATAAACAGCCACTTGGCCGTATTGAACGTCATGGCGGCTTCGAGAGAATGGTGATGGAGGTACAGTCTTCGGAAAATGAGGCAGAGCTCTGCGAAGGTAAATACAAGACATTGAAGATGCACTGGCTATGAAAGTGCACAGGGCTGGAGAATTGGCTAGGGAAAGCGAGACTTTCAGGCGTGCCATGATGAGAGCGAGGTTCTGTAAAAGACCTGCTGATTGATGTTGATGATGTGTGACGAAATCCTGATGATGTGTCAACTGTGTGACTAAGTCCAGATGATGCGTGATAAAGTCCAGATGACGTGTGATGAAGTCCAGATGACGTGTGATGAAGTCCAGATGATGTGTAACAAAGTCCAGATGATGTGTGATGAAGTCCATTGATAATTAGTTAGCAGTTGATATTTTGATTGTGGCATGGAGATTTTAGTCATGACAAGAGGGAAAGTATAGTCAAGTTTTCTGTGTATGCAGAGATATTCCTTACCTCACCTTAAGTGCCAGCAGGCTCTGTGCTGGTTTTACGAATCCTCTACAAGATGCCGTCATCGTGCAGCCTGGATAGTGGCAGGGGATCTTGGAGTTGGTGGCTCCCAGAGTTGTAGTGTCCAGAAGCCCTGTGGTACTTATCAGCCTAACACCCAAAGCATAGGTTACTCATTTGGAACATAAGTGAAGTCAGTTGGCAGAGTGTCCTACTAAATGAGAAACCTTGGTTCAAGTGTCTGTCAGAGTTCTACTATTTGACAAGCCTTCATTCAAATTACTTTCGACCAAGGGTCCTACGGATTGGCTACTCAGATGTCTTTCACCCAACAATCCTACTTTATGATTTGAATGGTCCAAATGTCCGCTACCGTAGGCTACACTCATCTTAATGTAATGACCAGACTGGAAAGCCATGCCTGATGGATGCTTCCTCTAAATGTCCCACCTATAGATCAGGGGATGACAGAGTCACCTCACTAATGATGCTGTGAAGTGTGCTACAGTGATTCTAGAACTAACCAAGAAGGCTGTAATCTAGCAACAAATGGTTTAAGAAATTGGAATTGGATGTGTTGGCTGTAAGGTGCAAATATAGCAGCTATGATGTCAACAGGCACAATGCATTTACTTACCACTTGGATGAATAATGAAGAAGAAGATGTGTTGACTGATGTCAGTTTTATGTTTAGGGGTTGGTGTTAATTTTTTTTTTTTTTAAAAAAGTTTTCTGTGGCTGATTTTATGTGCCTGCTGTACACTGCAGGTGTGTGTAGATTCCAGCATTTGATAAAGAAGAAACTTTTTGGCTCCTTGTTTCAAGTTGTTATTCTTTGCTTCCGTTTTTAACACAAATGTTGATCGATAAATAAATTCCAAGTTCATTAATGCACAACTTATGCACCAAAGTTAACGACAAATTGAATTATTTTTCTTGTTTTTTTTCATATTGCTCTTATTTTGTTTATCAGATATTTCTGCTAATATGAAAAATATGAAGTTTATACTGTTTTCTGTGGGTTTTTTTAAGTAAAAAAAAAAATTTAACACAACACACATGAAAAATTGCAGCTGAATTGAAGGCTGTTTATATGTATGTCTCTTAAAATACACAGATGCTTAGATGGTTTTTTTTTAATACCACCTTTTTTTTTTCAAACTACTTTTCTGGATTTAAAAATTGTTCTTCGTTTATGCTGTCCTTGTTATTTCTTTCCATGTAATGGTCAAAACAGCGTTTTGGACAAGACCTGTTGTGAGGGTTGCATAAAAGGTGGAATTTGGTGTTTCTGCTGTTCCACTAAGTCATTGTTTGTGAGGTTTACTTTGATTTCTGTATCTTGTTCTCTTTATCCTTGATCCCTCAAGGAGCATAGGCCCTCAACTAACTCACACACAAAAAGTTATCCTATCGTTTGCTGTTGCATGCAGCTCACCCCATGTCCTTCCCATATTTTTTCACATCGCTCTCTGAGTTCCTTCTCCATGAAGTTGTGCTACTGCTGTGTCAGTGTCAAGGCTGATGGTGGTGTGCTATTTTAGGGTAATCTTGTTACATGACCAAACCATCTGACTAGCCGTCTTTCAATGAAAGCCATTCCTAACATCCTGTCCACATGCTTTGTGGGAGTCATCATTTTAATCTGTTCTTTTATTAGGTTAATTATTCTTCAACTGATATGCCGTCTTTATCTTATGATATTGTTATTATACACTGTGGTTTAACTATTATGATTGCTGTTCACTTTAACTTTCGTTCACTTAGACATGACACATAGTAAATGTATGTATATTGAGTAAATTGAGGCAATAGAACTTAATGTTACTGAAAAATTCTTAGAATGCCATGTGTCATGTATCAAGACAAGATCTACAAGATCAAGACAGAGAAAATTGTTCTTTTATTTTATTTCACCCCGTCTAAGGGCCTGCAGGACTAATAAGAACCATATGGACATATTTTAAAACACGAGTGGGCTGAGGTCAGAGAGTTGGTTGTGCCTTATGAGATTGATTGCATGTGTAACTACTGATCCTTTGCAACTGCTGCTTTCATTGACGATCAGCTGCATTTCTGTTGCCAGACTGTTTTTGCTGGCACTTGTGGAGACTGCCTTATGCATGTAATGCATGTGTATACTATTGACTTGGCTGAGACTGCCGTCTGTGTCAGTTGTTTTCACAACGGACAGTGATGGACGTTCTGTGTAGTTCTTGTTGGCATAGCATTGGAGCATCTGTGTGTGTGTGTGTGGGGGGGGGGGGCATTTGCTGATGAGTTGGAACTGCGATTACCTGATTGGCTTTTCCAGTAGACAATCCTGTGGCCTGCTACTCCAGTGGGGGATCGCATATCACATGTGGTATATTCTGGCGTAGTGAGGTTAAGTGGCCGGTTCCCTTCAGGGCCACCTGTCCCCGGAGAGCCACGAAATATTCGAAGATACACAAGTTTTATTTTTTGTTTGTTTATCTCTTACATATGAATAGTCAAACTTTTACTCAGGTTAGGGGGCAGCGGAAAAATTTTAATTGAAAAAAAAGTCGCAGCGGCTAAGAAAAGTTTGGGAAACCCATTCTCACAGTGCCCACTTTACAAGGCTGTATTTACTACAGAATGGTTCTATTCCAGGAACAGATGTAAAGCACTGCTGGGCAGTGAACCAAAACCACTGTGTTATTGTCATGTTGTTGTCCTTATATGTTAGCTCTTTTTTCTCCAACCAACGTACGGTGACTTATCAGCTGTAATCAGTGTGTATCAAACGACGAGCGATGTGTAATTAAATATTTTACCTTTGGCTTCAGCATGCTAAAGAAGTCTGGCTTATTATGCTAGCATACAACATATTATATGTTGCCTGTTGAAAGTAACACACTCATGCTCTTTTCATTGTGTCTGTTGTCTCCTTAAGTATTTAAAACAAAATCTCTTCTGGTGCTGAAAGAGTTAGTGAAGCCTCCTTTATTAGCGAAGTGATATCTCTCATCATATTAGTGAAGTGATATCTCTCATCATATTAGTGAAGTGATATCTCTTATCATATTAGTGTAGTGATATCCCTTATCATATTAGTGAAGTGATATCTCACATATTAGTGAAGTGATATCTCTCATCATATTAGTGAAGTGATATCTCACATATTAGTGAAGTGATATCTCTTATCATATTAGTGAAGTCATATTTCTGAACATATTAGTGAAGTCATATCTCTCAACATATTAGTGAAGTGATATCTCTCAACATATTAGTGAAGTGATATCTCACATATTAGTAAAGTGATATCTCACATATTAGTGAAGTGATATCTCTCATCATATTAGTGAAGTCATATTTCTGAACATATTAGTGAAGTCATCTCTCTCAACATATTAGTGAAGTGATATCTCTCAACATATTAGTGAAATGATATCTCTCATATATTAGTGATGTCCCATCTCTCACATATTAATGTTGTCCCATCGCTCACATATTAGTGAAGTGATGTCTCTCACATATTAGTGATGTTACATCTCTCACATGTTAGTGAAGTGATGTCTCTCACATATTAGTGATGTTACATCTCTCACATGTTAGTGAAGTGATGTCTCTCACATATTAGTGATGTTACATCTCTCACATATTAGTGAAGTGATGTCTCTCACATATTAGTGATGTTACATCTCTCAACATATTAGTGAAGTGATGTCTCTCACATATTAGTGATGTTACATCTCTCAACATATTAGTGAAGTGATGTCTCTCACATATTAGTGATGTTACATCTCTCAACATATTAGTGAAGTGATGTCTCTCACATATTAGTGATGTTACATCTCTCACATGTTAGTGAAGTGATGTCTCTCACATATTAGTGATGTTACATCTCTCACATGTTAGTGAAGTGATGTCTCTCACATATTAGTGATGTTACATCTCTCAACATATTAGTGAAGTGATGTCTCTCACATATTAGTGATGTTACATCTCTCACATATTAGTGAAGTGATGTCTCTCACATATTAGTGATGTTACATCTCTCAACATATTAGTGAAGTGATGTCTCTCACATATTAGTGATGTTACATCTCTCAACATATTAGTGAAGTGATGTCTCTCACATATTAGTGATGTTACATCTCTCAACATATTAGTGAAGTGATGTCTCTCACATATTAGTGATGTTACATCTCTCACATGTTAGTGAAGTGATGTCTCTCACATATTAGTGATGTTACATCTCTCACATGTTAGTGAAACCAGAATCAGGTCTTGGTCAGATATGACTGAGCTACCATGTAACAGCAGTGGGTTCTACCTGTTCTCTGTTAGTGCTGAATGTTGGGCGGTGTGTACCCAACTTAACCTCCTACTTGTGGCAGCAGAGAAGCTTCAATCTTGGTCTTCAGGGCAGTGGCCTGCGATTCTCACACCTCCCTTTGCATAATTAACAAATAAGTAATGTATTGATCGGCACTCATAGAAAGATAGAAGGACACACTAGACAACATAAAAATCAAAAACTGTAGTCACCATGCTGAAAATCGAACCTGCCACCTCCAAATGCACAGTGTCCCTATGGAACACTGTTATCTAGAAAAAGACACAAAGGTGCCAACCAGACTATATCGGTGAATTCTATCTTATACATATTAGTAATATCATAACTTTGACCATTTTGTGAGTGCCAGCTGTTCTATATATTAGGGATGTTCTTTCTCGCTCTCATCTCGCTCTCTGTCTGTCTGTCTGTCTGTGTCTGTCTGTCTGTCTGTCTGTCTGTCTGTCTGTCTGTCTGTCTGTCTGTCTGTCTGTCTGTCTGTCTGTCTGTGTGATGTTAAGAGTACATCAAACATGTCTTGTTAGTCCCTGAAAAATATAACATTGTTGCTGTCTTCTATCAGTCGCTGAATTAATTGTTTGTATTTGAATCATTAGTTGAACTACTTCTGCCCTAAAACCAAAATTTTTATGGTTTTTAAGCTCTGCTCCATGGGACAGAGGGAGTCACGGTAACAACTGATTTGGACTGAAAGTGTCACAGATAGTGTGTTCAAACCAATTATAAACAGCACTTTGTGCATGAAGAAATATGATTGTTTTTTGTTATTTAAAGGTTTACTGGGATGTTTCATGAATCCACATTTCTGACATTTTCTGGATACATTTTTCAGGCCAGGTAGTGGTGCCAAGAAGGATGATGACCTGCCAGCGGAATATCTGGCCAGTCCTTTATCAAAGCAACCCCAGGTGGGCCTTGATTTTGATTGTTAACATGTCACGTTTTGTTTTTAAAATTGTAAAAAAAGGAATTTTAAAAACAATTATTCCTGTGTAGCCTAAGGTTTGTGATCTTAGCTTAGATCAAGGGCTTTCCTGTGTGAGTTGCAGCTCCCCCCCCCTCAACAAGCATGTCGTAAAAGTTAACTAATCAGGGGTGTGTCTTTCAATGTTAGAGTGCATTTGCCTGAGAGTTGATGAACAAACAGTCTGCATCCATGTAAGTCAGATTTTGGGGGCTGAGTGGTCTCGAGGCATGGCATCCGCCTCGAGTACTGGAAGTCCCGGGTTCAGGCCCTGGTGAAGACTGGGATTTTTTCATGTGGGCTTCTAGTAATTCCCCCTGGTCTCTGGGTAGTAAGATTGGACGCCTGTGTGTATTGTTGCGCAAAAAAAAAATGCCTTGGCAGTTGGACATAAAAAAACCATAGCACCATACACTCGAACAGTATCTGCTGCAGAACTGCTTTTACTGTATAAGGTATTTATTTTATTTAAGCCTTTCTCGACTGGGGAAAGGGGGGGGGGGGGGCATAGTTGTCCAGTGACAATTTATACGAGGAAGCACTTATAAGGAAAATAAAACCCAAATCGGGGCAGCCATTAAAACCCGATGGAACACTTCACATCCAGAACATAATCCCGAGAACACAGTCTCCTCACAGGAAAGAAGCACACCATTGAATTAGAATTGCAAAGAAGAGACAACATACCTCCCAGGTATTTGTACAGGAAATTCTAGATTGTGAACGCAGAACTTTGCCAGTGTGAACAGGCACCAGAAACTACTGGATTTGTGTTGCAGATATGCTCTCTGCATGGAGTAGGGCAGGGATGTTCCAGCAAGTTTAGTCAATTTTGAAAATTGGAATCGGCACGGGACAGAGACCCGAGCTCCTGCATTGAAAGATTAATACATATATCTGGCAATGATCCTTGGGTCATTTGCTGGGCCTCAGCCGGCCAGATTTGGCCTACAGGTCACTTGCTGGGCCTCGGCCAGCCAGATTTGGCCCACAGGTCACTTGCTGGGCCTTGGCCGGCCAGATTTGGCCCATGGGTCACTTACTGGGCCTCAGTGGGCCAGATCGGGCCTGCGGGCCATTAGTTGAATAGCCCTGCAGTAGAGAGACTCCAGGTCTGACCAGCTGGCATTCCAGTCAAAACTAAGCTGGGTGGATCTATATGGCACCACACCCTTCGTAGAGATTTGGTTTTCTTATCAGAAAACCAGTGGCAGAAAAATGCTTAGAATTTTTTTTAAATGTTGTGTTATGTTAAATATTAAAATAAAGTCATTTTAAGTATATGTGCAGCACCATCAGCTCAATGCAATATTTGCATGAAAAGAAATCTTAAACTTTATATTAACTTCATTCACTTCTGGTCCTAAAAGGGTTAACACAGAACTTCAAAGTTAAAAATGTTTTATTTTTACGCTTATGTCTAATTTGTTTCATATGTGGTCTGATTTGTTTTACATTTGGTCTAATTGTTTTGATATTTGGTTTAGATTCCTCCGACTAAAACAGATCAGGAGCAGCAGGAGGAAGAAGAGCTCATGCTGGCTTTGGCTTTGTCCAAGTCAGAACATGAGACCAAAGAGAAAGAGGTGAGTGGTGTGGCTGTGTTGTGCTGTACAGTTTGTTTCATTGCATACAGTTGGGTTTAGATTGAACCAGCTCTCGTGAGGGTCGTGTGTTAAGTGATGGTTGGCCTGAAAAATACAAGTCTAGCACAAGTCAAAGATTAAATGCATAACAAGTCTGTAGTTAAATGCCAGCAAGGAAATCAAAGTTAACATTTTGAGAGCTTGCATCTTCCCTGTAACAACATATGGATGTGTCATAGACTATCTCCCAGTCCTTAAGGAAGAAAACAGGGGCTTTTGAGCTGAAATGCTATAGAAGGATTCTCAGAATACCATGGACAAAGAAGAGAAGAAATACTGACATTTTAAAGAATCTGAAAATAAGGAAGATTGGCTAATAAACAGCGTCTTGTCCCGGATGCTGAGATATTTTGGTCATATGAATCGTGATGGCAGATTGGAAAAACAATAGCAGAAGGCATGGTACCATGAAGGAGGGGCAGGGGCAGACCAACATGAAGATGGGCACTGGGATATAAGTGACTCCTTAAATATGAAAGTACACAGGGTGGGAGATCTGGCGAGAGACCAAGTTGATGAGAGTGACGTTCTGTAAAGGACCTGCTGCATGATGACGATGAGCACAAGTCAGTGGTCTAAAAGGGTCTTTATGCCTCTCTTAACTTAGATATATAGTTCTTAAAAGAGAATCATAGACAGTTGGACGATTAGTGAAAAACTATGTGGAAGCGGCAGAGATGTGGATTTTTCGATGATGATGAGAATACCGTGGGCAAGTCAGTCAGTGTGCTAAGATGCATGACCACCAGGGCACCCCTAAAAGACATGTCATCATTAGCTGTCTGTTGTATGGCTTGAACCCACGACTGTAGAATGCAGACAGAATTTGTCTCAAACTAATGAAAAAGCACCATAGGTTACAGAAATGTGTATTACCCAGGCTGAGGTCAAATAAAAAACACAGCTCTTTTCCTCTTTTCTTTTCTCTGTTGATGAAATACTTCATGTCGTCAGGGCAGGAAGAGATCTCTGGAATGAGCTATTCTGTTTGCTTCATATAAAGTACTTTTCAGTGTCTTTCTGCAGTCCATATTCTGCGGGGTGGACCTCTGGATCTGTTACCTCTGTATCTATATAACATTGCTCTCTGTGGTACCCTGTCTGATGTCAATCTTGTTTCAAACACAACAACAGTTATAAATACCTCAGACTATTCTGCTGGGTCAAGTCTATAACAAACATTTACAGACGTTTAAAAAAATAAATGTTTATCTTTGTAAAATGTTTACTTTCTGATAAAGATATAAGACAAAGGGAACTGGTCTCAGTACTTCACTACTTTATTATGCCATGAGAAGTAAATCTGAAAAGCTAACAGATGACATCATACATAAGTGTTAGGTTTGGATCCCTGTGAACACTGGACTTTCTTTCATTGGCAGATGAAATTTCTATAGGTTTTCACCCCTTCGCTGGTTTAAAAAAAAATAGATAAGAACGCTACTCCTTTTTGGTGCATATCAACAGTGCAGTGGCCATTTTTAAATTGGCATTATGATGTCACCATGTTCATCTGCAACATGTTGTTATGTGCTTAACATTCTTGACATCATTGACAATAATAATGACAGGTTACAAGACAATGCCTCTGTTATTGTAATTTCTTTCTCACTTTTTAAGATTTTGCCTCGTACTCGTTTGTAATTACTCTTTCTTTTAAATGTTAAATTCTACTTGAGATTTGTAAAATTCACTATGAAATGTAAGAGATACCTTGCCTTTTGTCTAATTTTAATGTATCTTGTTTTAACTAAACAGAGAGAACGGTTGAGGTCGAGCTATGGCGCTTACAACAAGACATTCAATGACAGGCCAGGATCTCCGGTGAAGCCAACAGTCGTTGCTGCTGTAAGGAAACTTATATTTTGTTGTGTTTAACAGTTGAAGGGGAGCTTGCTGGCCTGACTGCATGATGGCAGATTATTTTATAATCGACGTTGGCTCTAAACTCGACCCACCCTACAGTGCCTTGGCTCTAAACTCGACCCACCCTATAGTGCTTTGGCTCTAAACTCGACCCACCCTATAGTGCCTTGGCTCTAAACTTGACCCACCCTATAGTGCCTTGGCTCTAAACTTGACCCAGCCTATAGTGCCTTGGCTCTAAACTTGACCCAGCCTATAGTGCCTTGGCTCTAAACTTGACCCACCCTATAGTGCCTTGGCTCTAAACTTGACCCAGCCTATAGTGCCTTGGCTCTAAACTTGACCCACCCTATAGTGCCTTGGCTCTAAACTTGACCCAGCCTATAGTGCCTTGGCTCTAAACTTGACCCAGCCTATAGTGCCTTGGCTCTAAACTTGACCCAGCCTATAGTGTCTTGGCTGTAAACTTGACCCAGCCTATAGTGCCTTGGCTCTAAACTTGACCCAGCCTATAGTGCCTTGGCTCTAAACTTGACCCAGCCTATAGTGCCTTGGCTCTAAACTTGACCCAGCCTATAGTGCCTTGGCTCTAAACTTGACCCAGCCTATAGTGCCTTGGCTCTAAACTTGACCCACCCTATAGTGCCTTGGCTCTAAACTTGACCCACCCTATAGTGCCTTGGCTCTAAACTTGACCCACCCTATAGTGCCTTGGCTCTAAACTTAACCCACCCTATAGTGCCTACTGGGAAGTGAACGGGAAAGTGAACATGATTGGCCTGATGTTGACCACATCTCCTGTCAAATGCCAGGTTATGAATTAAGAACTGATATAGTACTCGGGACATTCCCATAAGCACACTGTCCCCATATTCAGCAGCTAGCCCAGAGTTTCCAGTTTTACCAGTATCTTCCCCTCCTCTCTTTCCGAGTTTTGAGAGTCAGCCAGATCCCCCTTGTCATTTCTTGCTGCATGATTTTCTCTTCTCTTCTAGCTGTACTATTTACTTGCTTCCAAAGGACCCTAGCAACATCTAGCTTCTCATGCATCAGTTTACCACCAAGGGGCACAGAACCAGCCAGTCTGTGTGCCTCTTCATTTCTCAACACACTGTCATGACCTGGAGAAAATATCCAAAGGATGCTACTTATCCAGGACCTCTAAACCAATGCTTGCCACCCTGCACGGAGCATACCTATCTCCACCTTTCTCAGCATGCTCTGTGAGTCAGTTAACTCAAAACGTGTGTGTGCAGCTGGGTCTCAAACCAGTGAAAGGTTGCAGTGTTTTCTTCTTCTTGTGATCGCTTTCTGATTTACACCCACACAAGAGTTCTTGTGATAAACTTGACTGTTTTTAAGAGTTCCCTTTTAGTTCCATACAACTTTCCATACTGGGCCAGTATTCCCTTCCTATTTGGCTGTATAAGGCACATTCTTGGAGGACATATTCTGCAGTTTGCCTACACAGCCTATACAGGCACAATGGTGAACTATTATAGACAGAGCCTGCACATATGCTTGTTAAGTTTGTCATGTCCTGTCCTGAGGTGTAGAATGATGACCTGTCCATGCTGGTCAAATAAGTGGTACTCATCTCTGGCCAGCCTCTGTTCACTTCTGAGACTGGATGGCCCTTTTCTTCTCAGAGTATGTTATTGAATTCTCTTCCTGTTCACATTCAGCCCCTTTCTTAGCAAGTTTGTCCATGGTTTTGTTTCCTGATATACCACAGTGGGATGGCGCCCTACTAAAGTACAATGCTGTTTTGCATCTCGGGTGTGGGAGTCAAATGCCAAATGGTTTTTAACTGCATCTTTTGAGTACCAAGTGTGATGCATCACTGCCAGGAAGAAGGGTTTTTACTTGTTTGACTCCATCATGTCAGCTTCAAGATTTGGTAGGGAAATCCAAAAAGCGTCTTATAGTTGGGGGGTTGAAGGGGTTTAGGGTTAGTCATTATTCATGTAGTACTAGTCCTAATCCTAACACCCCCCTATAATATGATACTCTCCAGGGAACAGGGAAATCCCTAGGAATTCCCTATGAAATCTTGAAGCTGATGAGATAGGAGTCGTTGAAAATTAAAGTACCCTTGTTTTGTTTTTGTTTGTTCTACAGCCTCTGGACACTTCTGACATGGATCCTGAGCTTGCTCGATACTTGAACAGGCATTACTGGCAGCAGAAGTCTGAGGAGCAGCACAGTCAACTGCCAGCAGCCTCATCAACTTTACCATCAGCTCCCACAGCAAGTGCTGACTCCAGGGTTACTGCTGGCCAGGTCAATGAGGTGAGTTAGTAAGAACATTGTTATTGTGTGTCATCGTCTCCACAGGAAGTGCTGACTCCAGGGTTACTGCTGGCCAGGTCAATGAGGTGAGTTAGTAAGAACATTGTTATTGTGTGTCATCGTTCTCCACAGCAAGTGCTGACTCCAGGGTTACTGCTGGCCAGGTCAATGAGGTGAGTTAGTAAGAACATTGTTATTGTGTGTCATCGTTCTCCACAGGAAGTGCTGACTCCAGGGCTACTGCTGGCCAGGTCAATGAGGTGAGTTAGTAAGAACATTGTTATTGTGTGTCATCGTTCTCCACAGGAAGTGCTGACTCCAGGGCTACTGCTGGCCCAGTCAATGAGGTGAGTTAGTAAGAACATGTGTTTATTGTGTGTCATCGTTCTCCACAGGAAGTGCTGACTCCAGGGCTACTGCTGGCCAGGTCAATGAGGTGAGTTAGTAAGAACATTGTTATTGTGTGTCATCGTTCTCCACAGGAAGTGCTGACTCCAGGGCTACTGCTGGCCAGGTCAATGAGGTGAGTTAGTAAGAACATTGTTATTGTGTGTCATCGTTCTCCACAGCAAGTGCTGACTCCAGGGTTACTGCTGGCCAGGTCAATGAGGTGAGTTAGTAAGAACATTGTTATTGTGTGTCATCGTTCTCCACAGCAAGTGCTGACTCCAGGGTTACTGCTGGCCAGGTCAATGAGGTGAGTTAGTAAGAACATTGTTATTGTGTGTCATCGTTCTCCACAGCAAGTGCTGACTCCAGGGTTACTGCTGGCCAGGTCAATGAGGTGAGTTAGTAAGAACATTGTTATTGTGTGTCATCGTTCTCCACAGCAAGTGCTGACTCCAGGGTTACTGCTGGCCAGGTCATTGAGGTGAGTTAGTAAGAACATTGTTATTGTGTGTCATCGTTCACCACAGGAAGCTGCCAATGAGCCACTGCCATTGAGGAAGTAATCAGCTCTCTTGACGTAATTTATGGAAACAAAAACAATCAAATACAGAGGTTCTGGAAAGACTACAAACGAAAAGAGGATTACTGCAATAAATATGTAAGGGCGAACCCATCCAGTTTCATTAGTTTATGAGAGCCTTGTAACTGTCTGGTGTGAGGGCTGACTGTAGGGGCGAACCCATCCAGTGTCATTTGTTTACGAGAGCCTTGTAACTGTCTGGTGTGCGGGCTGACTGTAAGGGCGAACCCATCCAGTTTCATTAGTTTATGAGAGCCTGGTAACTGTCTGGTGTGAGGGCTGACTGTAGGGGCGAACCTATCTTCAGCGTTACCTCTGGTATTTGTAGGTGAAGTGTGAATACTCCCTGGACTACTTGGTTAGTGTGCAAGTGGATCGGGCCTGTGACTGATTTCTTGTGTGAGCCATGACTGACTTGGTGTGTTCAGAGCAAGCATGCCTCACCAGGCAGTGTTATACTGCCAATAACTGCCTTTATTACCACTTATGCAGTGTAGGCAAGAGGGTCTTTGAGCCTGAGGAATAACGGCCGCATGGCTAGTGCTGTTGCCACGACTGCGTAGGTGAGGATTTTATTTTTCCCTGACAGAACAAATCCCCAGCCTTACTGAAGATTCGAACCTGGGTCTCTCGCTAGTGAGCCCAGTGTTCTAACCATTCAGCCAACTGCTCCTCAGCAGTGTTATACCATTAGGAATAGATACAAAAAAATGTGATGATAGACACTGCTGATGAAGTGGGAAGTGTCTGGCCTCAACGTATATCAAATTATGGTAGTGGTATGACAGATCATATCATTAACCAGTTGCACAGTGCTTGATCATTTTCCACAATTGTAAAGGGTAAAAAAGGAAAAGAAACCCTTTGCCACAACCTTAGGCATATTGTGCATATAGACGTATATTTTATAGAGCAATCAGCACTCTGTGGGCTATGTGAAAATATTCTGCCGACTACCTTTGCTTTCTAGGACTTTACCTGGTATTCCGCAATTGTACTTGCTTGTACAAAAGTTGGCTTTTACTGGGAATTGAATCTGATTGCTGTGTGTGTTTTTTTTTTTATTATTATTTTTTTTTTACTTAAAGTTAACTTTCAGACATTTTATTCAGTTTTTTTTCCTGCTCATTTGCTTGTTTTTAGTTTATGATTTTGTAAATTTTTTAAAATTTTGCTGTTATTAAAAATTTTTGGTTTGTTTCCTTGATTTCTATCGTGGGTTTTTAAACAACCGTAGGCGCCTCAAGTGATTTCGTCTCACTTGTACCAGAATGGAGACACAGATGATGGCCAGGAGCAGTTCCTGTCTGCCCTGCAGGGGTCACTGGAGATCTTTGTAAACCGCATGCGGAGCAACTCCCAAAGAGGTCGGCCTATTGCCAACGACTCGGCCGTGCAGTCTTTGTTTGCTGTCATTAGTGACATGCACCCACAGCTGATGACTCATATTCAGGAAAAGGAAGATGCCAGATGTAAGTTTCTTCATTTCTTTCAACATTCAGAATAGTAATTGTCAGTATTCAAGCTGTAGCTGCCAGGTTTTGTAACAGATAATGGCAGAAGTAAAATAAAAATGAAAAAGAGAATTATTATTCTTTATCTTAGTGTTCACTGGCGGTAAACTCCGTCTTTTAGCTGTTGGTCTGTTTCTGGACATTCGTCTTATTCTAGAACTTGAGTTTTGCACTCACGTCTGTTTTACAGGTCTGGCTTATCTATATGCAGACTGTTGGGTGCTCGCCTCTTAGGAAGATGCACTATGACTTCAAAGAAACACCCCTGGCTTTTTATGACTTGCTTGTTAGGGGGCAGTGGATATATATTTTTTTACTCTCACCTCACAGTGGGGCCCTGAAACCCACATGGGGGAGGGGGGAGAGGGATGAATAAGGATAACTAAAAATATTTCCACCATCGTGAGAACATTTTTTATATCTAGACACATTCCAGATGAGAATGAACAGATGTTATGTGCACACAGCCCTACTGTGTGGATTTTCATAAATATTCCCGTCGGTCAGACTTGTCAACGCCATGGGCTGGGATTACCCTGTACCTCTACAGCACAGTCTATCACAACCATCTGGAAAAATGGATATGTGTCTACAGTAATAAATAAATTTAAAAAAAACTGGACAGGAAGTTAGCAGTTATACACTCGAATTGAGGCCCTGGGGATGTGAATTTATACATAAAAATAGATCATATTTCATGGATATATATATATATATACAATATATATATAAACAAATATAGAGGTTTTTTATGAAGAGCCTGGAAATGAGACTGAAAAAAAAAAGCAGCCAGTGGAGAGTTCCAGTTCCGATGGTGCCAGTAACAGTCTGAATGTTTGTCTGTCTCGACTTTCCTCTGGGTATAGTGTGTCAACCAACCCCTTGTACAGTCTTGCTGTGCCATTCTCTCATGCTGTAACGATCTGTTACTGCCTTTGCATTATTCACTTGCTCCCAGAGAGCCTTGACCACATCTAGCTTTTCATGCTTCAGTTTAGACCCCCCCCCCCACCCCCTTCCTGTGGTGCAGAGCCAACTAGTATGTCTGCCTGTTCATTTCCCAACACACCTGCATACCCTGGAGAAAATATCCAAAAGATGCTGACTACCCAGGAAATCTGATGCCACTCTGTATGCGCATGCCTCTCTTTACCTTTCTGAACACCCTTAGTGAGTCTGTTAAGTGACGATGTGTGTGTGTGTGCATGAGTAAGTGCGTGCACGCATGCATTTGGTTTCAAAAAGCTTGCTGCTGAAGTTGGGGGCTGAGCACTTATGGGGGTGTCCCAAGTGCTGTGATGTTGATTCTTAATTCAACATTCAACCTCACTGTTTCCTTTGCGTGTTTTAACTTTGAAGAAATACAGTGACAAATGTCTGCCCATACATTGTGCAGTGTATTGTGTGTGCCATTATTGTTTAAAATTCACAATGAGAAAACATTGCCTTTAATTTACACATTGTTTCAGCTTATTACGAGGGACTACAGGACAAACTGACTCAGCTGAGGGATGCCAGAGAAGCTTTGGATTCCCTAAGAGAGGAGCATCGGGAAAAACGTAGAAGAGAGGCAGAGGAAATGGAGCGCCAGAGGCAGATTCAGATGATGCAGAAACTGGAAGTGATGAGGCAAAAGAAACATGTAAGAATATAAAGTACAGAGAAAGTTTTGCTTGTTCATTCTTTCAAATGTTGACCCTTTTGCCTCAAGAAGCCATTATTTTGACTTTGCCATCTGTTACAAGCTCTGTGGCTAAGTCGATGCGAACGCTTCGTAATGCCGGGGTGCCGGGTTCGATCCCAGCTGCAGGCCATGCACCTTGCATTGGTTTCGACAGTGGTATCAGGGGGCCGACCGTCGAGAAAGCAATGGCAAACTACTGGACATAAATTTGCCTAGAGAAACCACACAACAGCCAGGGGCTTCTGGGGTTGGTTCTGCAACGTCCTGTAAAGGATACGCAACTAACCTTACATCTGTGACAATTCCCTGAAAAGTCGGTTTTTACCATAACTGCATTGGCAAGTCCTTGTTAATGGCATTGATTCTGTTTGTGCCTGCACATTGTTTGGAAGGGCCAGATAGGATGATATATATGTAAATACACACACACACACACACACACATATATAACACATTTAGGGGTTTTTGTTTAAAAAAAATAATAAATGCATTTAGGCACTATGATGTATGACACATTTGGGGCTGTGTGTAAACAGTTGCAACATTTTCTGCAAGCAGCAGATCTGTTGTTTGTATAATATAAGAAATGTAGAAAATGTGCGAGTGATCATTTACAATTATTCAAAGACCTTATTTAATTTATCACCACTGTTGTTCAGGAATATCTTGAGATGCAGCGCCAGTTAGCACTGCAGAGACTGCAGGAACAGGAGAGAGAAATGGCCGCTAGATTTGAACAGCAGAAGCAGCTAACACACATGAGACAGATGCAAGCTTTTGGATACCCTCAGGTAACATCTGAAGCTTTTGTTTTGATATCTTTATAGTTACCTTTGAGTCCTTTTCTGCAAATTTATTAATTAACTCTGCATGTACTTTACTAAAATGCCTTTCCAAGTGTGTAAGTCTCATTGCATCATTACTGAGAACACAGTGGCAGAAAATATACTGAGGTTGTTTACTTGCTGTTACTGTATGACACAGTAAAGTCAAACGTAATGTAGTCATATAGCCATAGAAAATATCCTTTCACTGGAAGCCACAGGGAAGTGGTGTGTTTGTTAGATGCTGTGTAATTAATTTATTGTTCGCTGTTTTTGTGACCCGTATATGTCCTAGGTCTTAGCAGCATAGATGAACTTTATATATGCAAATATGGCCAGACATTATTCTTTTGCACCAGAATACACAAGAGTCGGAGAGATTTAGCGCCATAGATTCTTATCTCTCGCGCAATGGAGCATACCAGCTGTTTACTCCTGGAGAGCTTCGTCTAGCCCTATGAGTTCTTGTACCTATAGGATGAAAGGGGCTTACTTAGGTCTTGTCCCTTGTGCTAGCTCATGCGGGTGTTCAAGGGAATGAGTGTACAGACTATCTTGCTGACACTGCGGTTGCTTTGGCTGGTCCAGTACTGGACAGAAGTGATGTTATCAATGCCATGTGCTGCACTTACTGTACCAAAAAGCACACCAAATGACATGACTCCTTATCCCTGTCTAGACTGATGGATATGGGGGTGCAGCCTGGAGCTGCAAGAAATGAACATTTCACTAAGGGGACAAAACGTTTCATTAACCAACGCAGAACAGGCGTCATCAGCCGTTTTGCACTTGTGGAGCGTTTTGATCACTTGTGGATCTTCCTGAGTGAGGATGATCGGAGCACCAATTCTCATCAAGTCCGTTGTGTGTGTGTCCGAAGAGGTGCTAAAAGATCATGAGGAATCTGAGCATCTGTGGATCTGTTTCTAATGACCTTTCTCTAATCAAGAAAACAATTCTTCAGTCAAGACCGTTGTGTGTGACCGAAGAGGTACAAACACAATGGATCTAGAAGAGGTAACCTCGATAAAAACCTTAAGCTTAAGGTGGACCTTCATGCCTATTGGCTGAGTCGGTGATAAATTAATGCTTACCATATCAAAGAGTCAGCTTATGAAACTTGGACATAAACAGAATTAAGCCATGCAGGTAATTCTGGGATGTACAGGAGATACTCCGGTAGTATGTATGTGATGTGATATATACTTGCACTGCCTACTATTGCATATAGGGTCAAAGTTCTGCAAGCAAACTCATATCTCAGAATAGCACCTCCTGCATGAAGCCCCAGGTAGAGTTAAGGGTCACAGACTGAAAAGAGGAAGGTCTTGGATGGTGCAAGCTAAAGACACAATTAGACGTGTGTGCAGGCTTGATAAATTTGGGTGAGGAGAGGAGTGGGTTAAAGTGTCCAAGCAAGAATCAGACTTGTGTAGGGTTCTAATCACTTGAGGTGGTGAGTGCAGGGACTGGTCAGCTGGTGTTGCAGAATCACAAGTTCAACAAATGATTCATGACTATTCCCGCCCAGGTGATGTGATCATTTTTACAGATGGTTCTGTGGTGAGAGACAAAGTGCATGGGGTGTGAGATGAGGAGTTCACAGAGAAAACTGCTAATGAAAGTCTCTTATTGCAACAAAGCCCTGCATATGACAATCTAATTTGGAATGTAGGTGGAGGCAGTCACTGCTGCCTTCCGCTGGCTTTAGAATCAGCTGAACACACATGTCATAATTGTAAATCACTCACAGAGCATGTCGAGAAAGGTGGAGACAGGCATGCTCCGTGCAGAGTGGCAAGCATCGCTTCAGAGGTCCTGGGTAGTCAGCGTCCTTTGGATATTATCTCCAGGTCATGTCGGTGTTTTGGGAAAAGAGCAGGCTAATAGACTGGTCGGTTCTGCACCACCTTGGTGGTGAATTGATGTATGACAAGCTGGATGTTGTGAGGGCCCGTTGGGAGCTAGTGAACATTGAGGAGGCACAAACAGATCTTTACGGTCTGAAGAGATTGGCGCTGCAAGGAGATACAAGGTGATGTGGCAGATGCTCAACACTCAAGGGAAAGGCGAGACAGACTTACAGTCAGACAGTTACTGGTGCCATCAACATTGTTTGTTGCTGAAGATGGGACAGAGTGCTTATGGGAGTGTCCAGAGTGCTGTGATTTTGATTCTTAATTCAACATTCAGAATTTAATATAGTCATCTTTCTACAATCTTTTCCTAGGCACAATGTTACATATTATCACTGAAATAGAAGCACACTGGCGAGTTCAACAGTTTTTCAAAAATAGCACAGCCATAATTTATGGGAAATGAATTAACTGTTAAAAATGTGGAATCTTATTAATTAGATTTTAAATGGTAAGTGTACAAAACTGCTCATGAAAACAAAAACATCCTTGTTTTTGTTTTTGTTTATAAAAAGCTTTCAAAAATATTTTATTTATAATGAAACTAACAAAAAAAAAATAAGGTCAGCAGATTATTACAAAGTGCATATGCACTCAGTTTCAAAGGCAACCCTCCCCTGCCTCGGTCAGAAACCTCTGATCTAGAAAGTCAGCATGGGGTTCAGCATACCGTAATTGGTCTGCATCTCTGCAGAGGCCTACTAGAATTGTTGGATTCAGAATGAGACCATTGGATTGTTTCATCAGTTATTTACATTGTCTTTTTTCCAGGGCTACCCTCAGCCAATGATGGGTCCAGGAGGAATGCCTCCCAACATAGGGATGGTGCCACAAGGCTATAATCCTGCCGGAGGGTCAACCGAAGGGTCACCTGTTCATAGAATGACCAACGTGGCTGATGGTTATGGCAATATGCAGCAGGTCTGTGGTAGTTATGTTTGTTGGAAGCCTGTTGTCTTTGTGACGAAAATGTGTAGAGATTGATGGGTCACCTCATAGCCTGTCTACTTTGCATGTAGGATTGTTGGGAAATGAACAGGCAGACAGGTTGACTGGTTATGCACCATGGGGTGGTGAATTCATGGATGACAATCTAGATGTGGGAGCAAGTGATCAATGCAGAGGCACGGATAGATCATTTTGGTCTGGAGAGGATCGTACAGTGACCAGGGAATGCGGTCGACGCTCTTCACTCAAAGGAAAGAAGACAGCCATGAAATCAAACCGCTACTGGCACCATCCGAGTTTTAGCTCATCGATGGCTGCTGAAGATGAGGACGGAGCATTTATGGGAAGGTGCTGATATCTGTGATATGGTTTCTTATCTCAACACACTGAATGCTCCTATCATTTCTACAATATGGCTTGTTTTGGAAGTTGTCAAACTTCATTGAACAGGGTTGATCCAGGATACCGGCGGTCACTCTTCATGGAGTGTTAGACCGGAATGAAAAACAGAGACTGAAAGATTCATTGTAGCCAACCTTAATTTTGAAGATGACACTTAATTTATTGTGTGGTGTGTTATAGAGTTTCTTGAAGTTGTATTATGACAGGTATGTTATAAGGCGAGATAAAATTGAATTCCTCTGTTGGCTCATCCACCAAGCCTGACATTTTGAAAGAAAACAATAAACATTGCACACTCGAGCAGGAATCTGCACTGAGCAAAAATTGTTGTCATTGTCTCATCCCATGAAATTCAAGGTGTCAGGTTAGGCTGTTCAGGAGCAAAGGTTCTTTACCACCACACTCAGATGCTTGTTTCCCATAAAATTCTTTTCACAAACTGAATTGTTCTAGAAGGAGGCATTTGAGAACCTAGGTTCCACTGTATGTGTATGTATGTTCATTATCCTGTTGTGCCATTATATGTCACATAAGGCTCACAGTCTATTCCTCCATTTCATTCTGTCCTGAGCAATCAGTTCATTACCATGTATGGAATCCAGTCCGGCAGCTTTGGCCTCTCTCTTCAGTGTTCATCTTAGGGTTTCTTTTGGGCATCCTCCCTTCCTTAATCCCATTTTAACACCTGTTTGGTGATTCTCTGCTGGTTTCTGCTCAGAATGTGTCCAGTTTAGTGCCATCGGTTCTTTTGTGATATCCTACCCCAGATGATATCACAGGACAGTCCAACATTTTAGAGGGTGTTAAGACTGGGTTTCCTGGCTTTCTGATACTTTTAACAACTCCAAAACATCTAGAACTGGTCCTAACCCCAACCCACCAAATCCCACTAGAGAGTGTAGCCTAGGTCCCACGACCCCCAACCCACCATATCCCACTAGAGAGTGTAGCCTAGGTCCCTCGACCCCCAACCCACAAACTAGAGTGTGTAGCCTAGGTCCCCACGACCCCCAACCCACCATATCCCACTAGAGAGTGTAGCCTAGGTCCCACGACCCCCAACCCACCATATCCCACTAGAGAGTGTAGCCTAGGTCCCACGACCCCCAACCCACCATATCCCACTAGAGAGTGTAGCCTAGGTCCCACGACCCCCAACCCACCATATCCCACTAGAGAGTGTAGCCTAGGTCCCACGACCCCCACCCACCATATCCCACTAGAGAGTGTAGCCTAGGTCCCACGACCCCCCAACCCACCATTTCCCACTAGAGAGTGTAGCCTAGGTCCCACGACCCCCAACCCACCATATCCCACTAGAGAGTGTGGCCTAGGTCCCACGACCCCCAACCCACCATATCCCACTAGAGAGTGTAGCCTAGGTCCCACGACTGCATGCAGCATATCTACAACCCCCTGGAATATTAGACTGTCCCGTGACCTGCAGATTTCACCTATTTGGGGTAGGATATTAATAATGCACCGCACCATCTTCTCTATCAATAAAAACTATATTTTAAAGAAAATACAATTGATTAACATTTCTCGTATTAATTGTGATGAAGTATAATAGATTATGAGTAATGATGATATTCTGTCATGAACATTGTAGGGCATGGTGCAACCTGGCATGTCACTACCCACTTACATTGGCCAGGGCCAAACTGGAATGTATAATATGGGTCAGCAGCCAATGGGAGGGCAGTATGCATCCATGGGACCTGTCGCTAGCATGCCGCCTGGTGGGTACCAAGCAGACGGCCAAGCCATGATTGGACAGCAGGTGTACAGTTTACAAGTATGGCATTTTGAGTTTTTTTTAAATTTTTTATAGTTACATGTTGTCACAGTTGACAGCACTGCACATTGGGCATTCCCATGTATGCTCTGTCCGCCGATGCAACAGCCACTTCAAGGTACCTCTACTGATTGTTCTCATGAAAAGCTGGTTATAATGCCTCTTATCTTATACTCAAAGGCAGCATAAACAAGCTTTACTGCTAGCTCATATGATCATGTTATTGTCAGAAGTTTTTTTTTAAAAGTTGCCCCTATGTCATTTTTAGAATGATACATCCCTGTGTGGGTTCTGAGGCCCCATTTAGTTGGGGGGGGGGGGGGGGTAGGCCCGCTGCCCCTAATGTTGATACTCTGTTATACCAAGGCTGGTTTTCTCTGTCTTCTCTATATAGCCTGCTGCATCTGGTCTACCACAGTCTGTATTTCACTTCATATATCCAACAATTCTGACTGACTGTTTCAATGTCTCTAATTAAAAAGTTGACTGTTTTCACCTGTTTCTTTTCCTGTGTGGATGTGGGTTATGTTTCCACATTTGGCTAGGGGGGGGGGGGGGGGGGGGTGGCACCTGGCTGTACCAATCTTTACTCCCAATGTTGGTCTGGCCGGTTCTGCATCCCTTGGAGGTGAACTGATTGATGTATGACAAGCTGGATGTTGTGAGGGCCCTTTGGGAGCCAGTGAACAGTGCCGAGAAACAGATAGATCATTACGGTCTGAGGAGAATGGCACTGTGAGGAGTTACAAGGGGATCTAGCCAACGCTCAACACTTAGGGAAAAGGCTAGACGAATATACAATCAGACACTTACTGGTACCTTCGGAATGTTAACTCTTCACTTGCTGCTAAAGATGGGGGGTGTCCTGAGTGCTGTGATGTTGATTCTTAATTCAATATTCAACTCCCAGTGTTGGCAATCTTAGCAGCAGTGTAGACACGACGCGTTACCCACAATCCTCTGACCCACCTCTCATTCTAAAGGCATTAACAGTGTTGGTGTGACCCGTACATAGGCTGGCTGTGTGCAGCTAGGCAGAGCCACCCAGTCTATCAGCTCTTTCATGGCCAGGTACCATGTACACTTGAAATTGATAAATTATTTCCAGTAGTTTGCAGTGAAAATTTGTCTTCTAATTTTGTTTTTGATTTAAAATTTCAGAATGATCAAGGACCGACCAATTTAGCACCACAACATTCAGTGTCAGCCCCACCAAATATTGGTAAGTGTGAGTTCAGGTTGTCTATGCATTAAACCCACTCTGCCATGTCTGGACTTGAGGTTACTTGTTAACCGTCGGGGGCCCCAATATAATCTTAAATATAACTTTGAACCGTGTTTCTGATATTTTTACCTCGGGGGTTCTCATCCAAATAGTGACACTTTGTGTCACTGCATGTTAGCTGCTCAGTGTGTGGTCCTAGGGAAGTTCAACTTCACTCATTCAAGTTATCTGCGTGTTAATCAGTGAAGCAAAGCATAGCAGGACTAGTTTAACATGCATATCTTAAGGGACTAGTTAGTTAGCTAGTTAGTCGAGGTTCCAACGACACCAGAGTTTGGTCATATTTCCCCCCATTCCCGTGACAGTTTTGAGGTTAGAACAACGGATCAACATCATGGCCCACCGATGGTAACCCGTAAGTGCTCCATTCTTCTTCGAACTCAAGTCTGAGTCCTAAGAAGCTCAGCACGGTGCACAGTCTCTGAAGCATCGGTGAGGATCCTGAAATACTTTGGGTAGATTTTTAAACCACAAATTTGTGTCCGGGCAGTGCCGTTAGGTTACTCTGAAAAACTCCCAGCCCTTACCGGGGATTTAAACCCGGAAACTCTAGCACTCAAGGTGGACACCACGCCCCGAGACCACGCAGCCCCTTAGTGACAGTTGAAGTTATACAAAACTTTCTTTATTGTTCCGCTTGAAAACTATCACTCCCAGATCCCACACAGGGATCCACAGGGGCTGTGTGGTCTCGAGGCATCTCATCTGCCTTGAGTGCTGGAGGTCCCAGGTTCAAGCCCCAGTGAGGGAAGTTTTTTTCCCACGTGAATTTCTAGTAATTTTCCCGGGTCTCTGGGTAGTAAGATCAGGCGCCTGTGTGTATTGTTGCGCACGGTTGTAAATCGAGAAGAGTATCCTGATGGCGCTGCCCAGGCAAAAATTTGGAGTTAAAAATCTACCTAAAGTAATTCAGAATCCTCCCCGGTGCTACGGAATTCGTGCACTATGCTGAGATTTTTCGGACTCAGGCTTGAGTTAAAAGTAGAACGGAGCACTTATGGGTTACTACCCTCATGCCATGATGTTGATCCATCGTCTAACCCTCAACACAGGGAACTGCATTTTGTAATATTGAGTACAGACTGGTGTATGTAAACAAAAGTTCTAGAACAAGAAAAAAGACCATAGTTAGGAGAACAGCTGGAACTTTCACTCAGAGTTTACACTGGGCGGACACAAAGGAGACATTAACTTACATTTATGCTATCACTCCGTGTGGGTTCTGGGGCCCTATTATAAGGAAAACAAGAACAGACCCTCTGCCTACCCAGAAGCATGTTAATAAGAGTCGATCGACTATTTGGGAGGTTCTTTCGAAGTCGGAGTGCATCTGCCTGAGAGGCAAGGAACCAGCAGTCTGCATACAAATGAGACAGATCTGTAAAACGGATGCACACCCAACACTCAGGTTCTGGAGCAGGACTGCAGTCCAGAAGTGGATAAATAACCAGAACTTTCTGCCAGAGTTTACAGTTGGTGAACACGAAGAAGAAGAAGAAAGATTTATGCTATCTTTATTTTGATTAATTTGTTTCACATATCTGCATGTTCCAGGAGTTACAGCCCTTGAACTGGAAGGAGACATTTAATTACATTTATGCTATCTTTATTTTGATTAATTTGTTTCACATATCTGCATGTTCCAGGAGGTTACAGCGGAATGCATGGGCAGATGGCTGGGTCCAGTATCCCCTACTCTCTGCCCCCAGGCGGAGGTGTGGACAATCAGGCCGGTTATGTAGGTGCCCCACCACAGTCCCAGGACTATCAGTCTTTCAGCATGCAAGGTAAAGCTTGCCGTTCTGTATTTGTGTGTGTGTGCTGACGTTCAAGTCTTTGAGTAGATAATGTCAGGCTTGATAAGTTGTGCGTGCTATTGCTTTTGCTGAGGTTTGAATCTTTCAGCATACAGAATAAGACTTGCATAAGTCTGTTGATGCCTTGATGTGATGTATCATCATCATCATCATCATGTGCCATACCAGTCAGCATAGGCTATTTGTCACACAATCTCATACAATCATTAGGATCACAGATCAGGCAAGTGTTCTTGTCTCGCCCCCACTATATGGCTCAATTGTCTGAGTATTGATCCCTTTGCTCTCTTTCCATCAGTCCTGCTGGTTGTAAAGTTCCCAAGTCCATTCCTTCTCACAATATGTCCAGAAAATACGAACTGTCTGTCTTTATTTTTTCTAACCAGTTTCCAACTGTGACCTGTCTCCATGAGTCTGTCTCCTTTGGTTTTTCTATCATTTACACACAAAAAAAAAGTTTCCCTACAAATATGTTTTTCAGCGTGTCTGTTTATTGCTCGTTTCATTGGCATATGACAGTACAGTTCCTGTATAACACTTTAACACTCTTTTAAACATTTTTTTTAAATCGCTGGTATCTTTTGCGTGTGGTTTGTGACATTGTCCCATGTCGTTGTCTTCTTCTTCTACATTGTCACATATTTTTGTCTTTTTCTACATTGTCACATATTTTTGTCTTTTTCTACATTGTCACATATTTTTGTCTTCTTCTACATTGTCACATATTTTTGTTTTTTCTACATTGTCACATATTTTTGTCTTCTTCTACATTGTCACATATTTTTGTCTTCTTCTACATTGTCACATATTTTTGTCTTCTTCTACATTGTCACATATTTTTGTTTTTTCTACATTGTCACATATTTTTGTCTTCTTCTACATTGTCACATATTTTTGTCTTCTTCTACATTGTCACATATTTTTGTCTTCTTCTACATTGTCACATATTTTTGTCTTCTTCTACATTGTCACATATTTTTGTCTTTTTCTACATTGTCACATATTTTTGTCTTTTTCTACATTGTCACATATTTTTGTCTTTTTCTACATTGTCACATATAATCTTCTTCTACATTGTCACATATCGTCATCTTCTTCTTCTGCCCCTTTATCCACCAGTGGAGTAAAAGCCCTCAACCAATACACGCTAAGCCATTTTACTGCCTTTATTTCTGTCTCTCTCTCTCTCTGGTTTCAAGTGCAAGGACCTTCTGGTTGTATTTATTGTTCTCAGGTTTTTATCAACATGTGTTCTGTCCAGCACCAACGGCTTTTCTTCACCTCTTGATAAACTAGATTTATTTTTTTTAGTTACCTCCAAAACTCCACATTAGAGATATTGTCGTACCATTTAGTTCCTCGTGTTTTGTGCAGGCAAAAGTTAATGAATGATTTTGTCACACATTGTTGTTCACTTGCAGGTTTGGCTAACTCATTGCCTGTTCACCAGAACCAGGCAATATACAACAGCCAGCCTCCACAACAGCAACAACAACAACCCCAGTACCAACAGCAACAGTACCAGCAACAGCAGCCTCCGCAGCAGTTCATTGGTCAGTACCAGCAAGGGGTGCAGCTTCCAGCGGCAGCGCAGCAGCCCCCGGCACAACAGCCACCTGCGCATAGGGAAGTCCAGCTCATCTCCTTCGATGATTAAAACACTGCCGTGCTGTTGAATTGTAGATCAGGGCTTCTCAAAATGTACAGGCTATTTGCCACTCGCAACCAGTTCTGACGATTTTTTCATATCTTTATCCTTTAACTCTTTCAATCCCAAGGAAGGCATAGTACTTTTCTACATTGAAGCTCATTGAACACAAGATGCGCGGATTATATGTTTCATATATAATAAAATGTATAAATATATATGTCAGCAAATCTCCTTCGATGATTTAACACTGCAGTGCTGTTGTATTGTAGATCAGGGCTTCTCAAAGTGTACAGGCTATTTGCCACTCGCAACCAGTTCTGAACATTTTTTCATATCTTTATCCTTTAACTCTTTCAGTCCCAAGGAAGGCACCATACGTTCCTACCTTGAAGCTCATTGAACACATCATCATCATGTAGCAGGTCCTTTGCAGAATGTTGCTCCAGTCACGGTCTGCCTAAAAGAAACTGTCTCTCGCCAGCTCTCCCGCCTCCTGTACTTTAATATTCAAGGAGTCACTTATATCCTGTGCCCATCTTCGTGTTGGTTGGCCCCTGCCCCTCCTTCCTGGTACCATGCTTTCCGCTTGTTTTTTTCTCAATCCACCATGGTCGTTAATATGACAAGATAGTTAAAAAAAAAATTTTTTTTTTTTAAAAGTACAGATCCCGTTTCACACCTTTAGGTGCATCGGGCATATGGGAAGAGCACCCATATTTTTACATGACTAGTCGGCACTAGGTGGGTAATGTGATCAGCATTACGCCGGCTGTCTTTACTTTCTCAGGACAGCCATCCTCGTACCCACTTTAGGCTGGGTTGACCTGCGACCCCTGATACAGTAAAAAAAAATCCTTGCAGCCACATGTGACAAGATGCGCCAGTTATATGTTTCACTGCTGTACCCCTTGGGTCCATTGATGCTGAACCCCCTGGGACTCAAAGCTAAAATCAGTAACTTGAGATTAATAATCATCATCCTTATGTAGCGGCTGCTCTGCAGGATCACTTCCCTCACTAGTATTCTCGATTTTTGAAAAACTCTTAGTTAATGTAACAGAATTGGTTTATGATCATCAGTGTTGAATGTTGAATTAAGAATCCACATCACAGTACTCGAGACACCCCCATAAGTGCGCCGTCCCCATCTTCAACAGCAAGCGAAGAGTTAAAATTCTGATGCTAGCAGTAACTGTCTGATTGTATTTCCGTCTTGCCTTTCCCCTGTCACGCATCGGCCAGATCTTCTTGTAACTCCTCCTCGACCGTAATGATTTATCTGTTCCTTGGCCGCACTGCTCACTCGCTCCCAAAGGGCCCTCGCAACATCCAGCTTGTCATACATCAGTTCACTACATGATCATCACTCAGCAGGTCCTTTACAGAACGTTTCTCTCTCCGCAGGGCTCTTGAAAGTCTTTCTTTCTCCAGCCAGTTCTCAAGGCTTACATAGGCATTGCATCTTGAATGTCTTTTATCCATATTCACAGAGGTCTACCTCTGCCTCGCTTCCTGGAAATTGTACCCCTTATCAGCACTCTCTCCAGGCCACTGTGACATGTATCATGGCCAAAAGACTGCAGCTTTCAGGGCAGGGTGCTGTTTGTGAGCCAATTCTCCTCAATGCTCTGATCACACAGGATGACGGTGTATATCTTCTTCTGGTCTTTTTTCAGAGTCAGTTTATTTTCTAAGGATTTATCATGGGGTGGTCTCCCCTTGCTTTCCACATCCACATGGCTGAGCGTTTCAGACTTCAGTAATCTTTAAAGTTGTAAGGGTGAGTGGGCTCCATGCCCTGTGATGTTGTTGCTATTTTATTCTTGAGGAATTCAGATTATCAGCAGACAGCAGCTGACTTGAGAAAGATATGGTGTTTTGTATTTGGAAATGAATGAGTTGTGAAGCCTTCTGCTCCATAGTTCCCAGTCCAGGATATTTTAAACTGTTTCACTACCAGAAGGGTTTCACAGGAGATGCCAAAACCAACAAAAGACCCTGGTGTAAAATTGTTCATGCATTATTTTCAAAGTTGGGAATATTTACCAGTGGGGAAGCCGGATTTCTTTTAGTATATTCTGACTAAATGTTGTAAGTTAGACAACACAATATCCCATAGAGGACAATCAAGGGATAGAGTCACCCACACACCACGAATTGCTTGGGATTGAAAGAGTTAATAAATAGCCTGTGTTGGTCAACCCTTGCCTCTCTACTTCTAAGAACCATGGCCTCCTTTACTGTTCTGTGTAAATCGCTGTGAAGTCTACCATGGTCCAGTTATTTCAGTTTCAGAGATATGATGCTGTTTATGAACCAGTTTTCTTTAATGATCAAATCTCATAAATTGTCGGTCTTTTTCATCTTAGCCAACATTTTCAGATTTGTCTGTAACAGTTAAGTTCAAAACCATTGTAGTTCTGCCTTTTTTGGGTGGTCAAATGATGATACTTAGATTATTTGTAATAACTATTTAAAAATTTAAAAGGTATAAATATATCTGTCTGCAGCTCTTATCTCTTTGTACATGACCTTACCTTCCCTTCTCTGCCATCTGGACTTGTGATCATCACTTTGAAAAGTTCTGTGCTATGTGTATATAATGTTGGTACTTACTGCAGTATACAATGCTTTCTATGATTCAGGTCATCATTAATAGTACATGTTTTATGTATGTCAGTATCAGCTTCAATCTCCAGACAACAGTCATTATAATAAATTTGAAAATAATTTATAATAATTTGATAATATTGAATTAGTGTTCCTGTGACTGGTATTGGGCTGGGGAATTATTTCGTCATGGCTGTAACTCTGTTATAATGTTGAATGAGCTTTCTGGGACGTGTCCCTTTTGTTTTCTCATCTGCTGTATTCTTCAGCATGATGCTGACCACATCACCCATCAAGTGCTGATTGGTCTCTAAAAAATATAGGTCTAGCCCTATATGCCCAGCGCCCCTGAAAGTGTGGAAAGGAGAACCTTTACGTTACATCAGCGTCTGCTACTGACCCAGCAGCCAGTTTCAGAAGTATCCTAGGGTATTTGAGGTTTGATTTCAGTGATTGCTGAAAATGTGTGCACTTTCTTGCTTCTTCTTTTATCCACGATTGTATAAATGATTCATTCCAATGCATCAATATAATCTGTGATTAAACTGAATGTGTACACACTGATTACTGACATACTGAAATGTGAATATGTACGCATATTATTGACACACTGAAAATGTATACAAACACATTTTACATAGTGAACAATGTATGCACGCATAATTCACACACTGAAACAAAAAGGGAACTTTGTGTACACACATAATACTGGCATACTGAAACTGAATATGTACACATATATGCATATTGAAACTGAATGTGTACACACATTAACAAAGTTTAGCTGAATATACACACATTACTCAAGACTGTTTTCTTTTGTGAATTTAAATAAATGAACTGAATGTGTGTACAAATACTGGCATACAGAAATTATATACACATACTGATGTACTAAATGTTGTACACACACATTACTGACACTCATTCTTTTTCTTCTTTGCGTTCACCAGCTGCAAACTCTGGTGGAAAGTTCTGGTTGTTCATCCACTTCTGGACTGCAGTCCTGTTCCAGAAACTGAGTGTTGCCTGTGTATCCCTTTGACAGGTCTCACACATTTGTGTGCAGACTGTTGGTTCCTTACCTCTCAGGCAGATGCACTCTGACTTCGAAGGAAGCTCCCAATTAGTCGACTCTTACGGCAGGCTATGGGTCTATTCTTGTTTTCCTTATAATAGGGCCCTGGAACCCACACAGGGAACTGACATACTGAAACAAAAAGTGCACACACTTATTAATGACATGGTTTATTGAGCTGATATATAAATAATATGCTGCCATTTACTGTTTTATAGAAGTTTTCAATTCTACATTTTTATTCACACAACAGTTAACTGTACCATTGTGGGAGAAATAGGCTGTAAGAGAATTTTGCGCCTGGGAACTCTTGAGACATTTTAAATGCTTGTTATGGATTTTTATTTTAAATATATTTTGTATATGGCTAGTTGGAGTTAACTCATAACATCTGATAAACTTGAAACCAGGGCATTTAACCATTAACTCTTTCAGTTAATGGTCCTTTACCTTTCTTCCAGGGACATTCAGAAAGTAGTGTACCAAATTCCCCCCCAGAATACTGTAGGTAGAAACAATAAATTTTTTACTTCAAATTTGAATTGCTTTTATATGTACAAAATGGCACTGTATTCCATGGAGAAAACAGATGCACTAAACCATTTAAACGGCTGGCAAAAACAATCTGGTGTTAGGAAGGGGGAATTTTATTTCTAGCAAGCAGAAAAAGAAACTGGTAAACATTCATAAATGTTTCTATGCTGTGCAGTCAATAGGAGCATCATTGTTCACTAGGTTCAGAGAGTTAAGGCATCAGAAAATGAACAGGAAGGTTTTCATGTTGTAGAAAAAAAAAAGTTGTATGATTCTATGATTCAGACAAGACATGCATGCCCTTGTTTCACAGGGGGGGGGGGGGGGGGGGGGGGGGGGGGGGGGGGGGGGGGGTGGGGGGGTGGGGGGGGGGGGGGGGGGGGGCAAGTTCATAAGGTGGGTGGAGATTATGTGGGTATATTCTGAAAAAAGAGTTTGCGAGGAATTACTTTCTGAATGGCCCTTGTGTGTTCTAATTCTTCTTTTCATCACTTATTCACATAAATATGATCCCTTTTTTTTTTTTTTTAAATAGTCTGGGCAAATAATGGCATTGGTAATCTTTTCTGTGTGCAACCATTATGTACTGTCTGGTTTTCATGTCATTAGGTTTAGCACACTCATTGCAACAACCCATTATAGTAGTTTTTTTTTTCTTTTTTAAGTCACAACTTGTGTATTTCCATGTGGCACTGGCCACATAAAAAACTGTTATGACAGTTTTCTTTTGTATGCTGGAGATAATATAAACAATGGTAGTATAAATACATTTCTCTTTTTATTTTTGTTCCTTGCACATTTTCTTGTGGCTGTGTGCTTTATGTAACATGAGCTGTTGTACTGTGTAGTCAAATGTTCAGCCGACAATAAAGAAATATTCATCTTTTTGATGAGTTGTGTTAATTTTGCACAAAATGTGTTATTTTAAAAAAAAAATCAATACGTATTTTCACAGCAAGGCATTATATATAACCAGGTGCTATGTCACAAACTGCCATCAGATCTATGAAAATATTTATGCATTTCACAATCCACTATGTATAAATGAGTATTAGGATTAATCTTTGGACCCATCAAAGATGCAAACAGCGGGGAATGGAGAATGAGAAGCAACAACAAAATTTATCATCTGTTTAAATCACTATTGATCATTGGCATCATGAGATCTATTAGACTGAAATGGCTTGGGCATATTGAAAGAATGTCAAATGGTTGTAGACCAGGAGGCAGACCAAGAAGACGATGGAGAGATAACGTCCAGACAGACCTGCAAACACTTGGTGTCACCAACTGGAAAGAGAAGGCCAACCAGAGAGATGAGTGGAGGCGGGTGATATCTGCAGCAATGAACCTCATGGGCTCGGAATGCTAAAGAGGAAGAAGACTACACATTTTTTTGGGCCACTTCTGTATTGTTATCTCTCATGGATCCAGCACACCTGATACTAAACCCAACTTTGAGGAGCAGTGATAACATACTGATCATAGGCATCTGATAAAGTAACCTCACCTTGGGCACCAGCCAGCCAGCTCTTGATTGGTTTTACTTATCCTTACACAAGACTCCTGCCACAAGTCCACATCATGTGCCACGAATAAGGGCTCATCTTTGTGACCTGAACTGAGCTGGCAAGGGATCTCGGTGTTGATGGCCTCTAGAGATGTAGTGTCCAGTCTGGCTCACATCAGCCCAACCCCCAATGCAAAACATCTATCAAAGCCCATTTGGAACATGGGTAACCACTGCTGGTCAAACACACTACTAAATGTCAAACCTCAGTTAAAATATATGTCGAACGGGAAGAGCTACTGTACTGCTGAGATTGATTCCTGTAACGAGACTTGCTCGTGGCCTAAACGAGCAACATCTCTTGCGGGAGGTAACTCACAGAACAGCATTGTTTCAGTACATCCCTTGCTGTTCCTCAATGTGGTAGACACCACGACAATCTGCCACTGACAGTGTGCTGGTTTGGCATGAATATCCGTCTGATACATGTCCTATGGCTCAGAAACAAAGTCCTGAATATCCGACCCACAAAAAATGCCTACTAACTGGAAGAAAGGTTCAAATGTCCGTTACCACTGGCCCCACTTGCCAGAGTGCGGGACCTAAAATGGGAAGCCATGCCAGATACATGATTATGATGTACTGTCTTGCTAAGTTTCCAGATGGAACAACATTAAAGGTGTCTACCATGCCGAATAAAAATGTGCCTTTTTGTGTGGCCATCGAAGTCCCGGACCTGCAGGCTGCTCTCTGCTGATCTTCGGAAAGTGCCGCCTGTCACGTTTGGAAAGCTTAACACACGGATGTGAGATTAGGCAGTCACATGCAGGATGTGAAGTGGAACTCTTTGCTTGCTACTGAAGAGGGGGAGTGAGCACTTATGGGAGTATCCCAAGTGCTGTGATGTCGATTCTTAATTCAGCATTCAACATTCAAGGATGTGATAATTCCTTGGGTAAGTCCAGGACCAGAGCATCATGTGTATGCACTGCCTTTATGTAAGTCTCCTTGGATGGTGATGAATGCTCATGATCTGCCCCTGCCTTTCCTTGAGGGCCGACCTGTTTACACATGGAAGCCCTGAACGGGGTTTCCAGGGGCAACACCTGTAGACAAGGGGACAAAGAAAACTCCTCACAAACAAGGACCACAACATGTCCCTGTCCCACAAAACTATCCGGGAAGTTAACCCGGTCAACAAATGCTCAATGAAGTCAGATGTGTCGGCCAAAAGGCACAATCACTGCAACTCTGCTGTAAACAGGTATAACAAATTTATGGCACTTGGACAAATGAAAAGAAAAAAAAAACACAGTTTAAAAAAAAAAATTGCATAAACACTGATCAATTCAACTACCTCAAAAGCTCTTTTTCAAGTATGAAACAGAATTAATATTCACCCCTGGCTCCATGTTGCACATACAACTATTCAACTTTCACCAGATAAACAAACTGGCGGGTTACTTGTCGTCTGTTGACTGGGCAGCCTCGTTACAATTTTGCCAGATCACAGAACTAGTGCTGCCTGTATGAATGACATGCTTGCTTCATGCATAGTATTTTGTTTTGGCCATTTCTCAGACTCATATAGTTCTAGACTGTGTGATAGGGACAAATACAGTGGTGGTTTCCCCTTGCCTTTTGCCAGTTTGACTTCAATAGCCTTTGTCTAAACAGATGTATCATCCAAGGCATCAGGGGGAAAAGTGGGTGGGGGGGGGGGGGGGGGGGGGGGGGGGTTAGAAGTTATGTATGGCACTTCTTACCTGCTGATGGTCATGGCATCTAGTTTTGATGTAGGGATGATGCTGACCCACTACACATAGAAAAACACTTCTTCCTTCTGGTCACAAGTCTTCATTACTGGCTTTATAGAAAACCTCATCACTTGTTTCTCCCTAGCAGTCTGTCTCCATACAAACCAGCTCTCTGCTGTGTGTCCTATACACTGTTTCACATCTTCCTCATCATGCTTATATAATAGGTACACATGAACATCACTGCTAAGAGACTCCCACTGAAGCACATGTAACAATTCCAGCATATCTGGTGAGGCTTCCGAGATGAGGTCAACAGTGTGCTTCCATACAGACCCACAAACGTTGCCACTATTGCTGACCAAATCCCTCTTCTCCATCCAGATGTTTTGGCTTAAAGTATCTGAATCCATCCTCACCTGTTTACTTTTTGAGGTCTCTGTCAGCTGACACTTATTCTCTGGTGTTGCTTTTGTGTTTACTGGAGGTTCTATATCACTCTTCTCTACACAGTTTTGCCTCTGAGCAGTTGCTGACTCCAACTGCACTTGTCTATTATCAGCTGTTTCTGTCAGTTGCTTCTTATCTGGTCTTGCTCTCATCTTGAACGAAAGCTCTGTATCTGTACTAAAGAAGGGATGCCGGACAACCTGATCCGTGACATGCCTGCTGAGAGGTGTCCTGACTTTAGCAGTCATGTACTTCCAGTTTCTAACACAGGGATCCAAATCTTCATTTAGCTGATGTGCTTCAGCTGCTCCTGCAACCTGAAGAAACACCAATAACAATTTATTAGCAAACAAAACATAAATTGTGTAGTAAGAAGCTTGAACTAACAACCAACGTACCGCCATTGAAGGTAGAAATACAAACCAATTTTGATACTCATGACAGTCGTGCCTTCGGCGCTTCCTCCTGCAGTAATTCTTACTTGTACACAGGCGCCTGTGGCACGTCAAAGAGACATGACTATATAACCTCCCAAAAACATTATATACAGTAGGCGAATGCCGAATGAAGCCTTCTCATAACACCCCCTACAACATAGGATAGGCCATGCGACCGGTCGCAACATGAATGGGAGAGGAAGGGATTCTCACCGTGTGGGCAAGTTTGTGAGAAGTTCCTAAATGGTCCATAAGCTCACCAGCAGATGAGAATGTTGTGGGTTTGGATCCTGACAAAGCCTGACTTTTTTAAAAAATGAACTAGCTCTCAGGTCTACCCAGCCTTGAGTGGGTACCAGGTAAAGTCCTGGGAAGGAAAGGCGGCTGGTGTGATGTTGACCACATAACCCACCAAGTGCTGATTGGTCTATAAAAAATAAGTCTCACACTCTAAGGCAGCAGTTTACAAAATGAAGAATATTTAATGTAGTTTTTCTTTGTCAACTGAGACAAGACAGAGAATTCTTAAAAGCTATATAAATCCTATCCTGATATATGGAAGTGACTTATGGACAATTGGTACATTAGTGAAAACTTTTTTGGAAGCTGAGGAGATGTGGTTTAATAAACAAATGATGAGAATACTCTGGTCAGATAAAAAAGAGCAATGAAGATGTCCTGAAAGAAACTGACTCACGAAGAGAACTGATTGCACGCATCAGAAAAAGACAATCTACATTCTTTGGTCATGTGATGAGAAGGGAAAAACTGGAGTACATCGTGACAGTAGGAAATTGGAGGGGAAGAGAGGCAGAGGGAGACCAAGAGAAAAGATGCTGGCAGTTTGACTTTATAGGATGCAATATCATCTGTGGCAGAGTTGACTGAAAGTACACAAGACAGAAGGTTGTTGATACACATAACTACCAACGCCAGACGGCATGGAGTTTAGGAAGATGAAGAAGCTCTTTATGCCTAATACACCTGAAGGCACTGAAAAGGGTCCTTTAATTTTCCAGGTGCTGATTATGTCCTAGGACATGGAAACAATGTCGTCAGTTCTTCTGTTTCTTTCGCTCTGGTTGTTTTTCCTCCCATCATTTCAAGCCCTTGAGGTTCACTGCACACAGATATCTCTTCAAGTACTTCCCTTAGATCACACAAAGAGAATCTCACCATAGCACACAAACTCTGTAGCAATAGTGAAGCTCCGGTCCAGTCATTTTATAGTCAATGTCATGTGGTGTTGGTAGTTACGTCTATCCACAACCTTCTTTCTCATGTATTTTTAATCAATTCTGACACAGATGATCTTCTATAGTCCATGCTGTGTGATGTTGGTAGTCATGTCTATCCACAACCTTCTGGCTTATGTATTTTTAATCAATTCTGACACAGATTGATCTTTCATAGTCCATGCTGTGTGATGTTGGTAGTTACATCTATCCACCACCTTCTGGCTCATGTATTTTTAATCAATTCTGACACAGACGATCTTTCATAGTCCATGCTGTGTGATGTTGGTAGTCATGTCATATCAAAAACTTTCCGTCTCATGTACTTTCAACCAGTTCTGACAAAGATGATCTTTCAAGCCATGATGTCAGACTGTCCCAGCATCTTCTCTCTCAGCTTCACCTTACCTCTTTTTGCCTCCAAGTTTACTGTCATCACCATGTATTCCAGTTTTCTTTTTCTCATCTCATGACCAAAGAATGTAGATTGTTTCCTTCTGATGTGGGCAATCAGTTCTCTGCGTGAGTCAGTTTCTTTCAAGACATCTTCATTACTCTTTTTATCTGTCCAGGGTATTCTCATCATTTGTCCATTAAACCACATCTCTGTTGCTTCCGGAAAATATTTCATTAATCATTCAACTGTGATTAACTTCCGTATGTCAGGATAGGATTTATATAGCTTTTGATAATTCTCTTTCTCATCTCAACTGACAAAAAGAAAGATTGCACAGAATATTTTTCATTTGGGAAAATGATAACAAAAAGATAACCTCAGCATAACACACCATCTTCACAGCACAGCAACTTCACAGCACAGCAACTTCACAGCACAGCAACTTCACAGCACAGCAACTTCACAGCACCAGTGGAGCTCCAACTTAGCCAACTCTGAGTAAACCCTGCATGCAAAATAAGATTCTATCCCTGTGTGGGTCCAGGGCTCAAATTAATTTAGGGTGAGAGATGGAGGGAAGAACAGAACAACGGTAGGCACAGCATCAGTCAATGATTTCATACAACATCAATGAATCAAATGGTTTGGTCATCTGGTCAGAATATAATAAAATCAGCCAGAAGCTAGAGCATACTGCATGAGAACAGCAGGCTACAAGTCAAGAGGCTGACCAAGAAGGAGATGGGTGGAAGGAATAAAAGAGACACAACAGAAACACAAAATGACATTAACACAAGACATGCAACTGGCAAAAGCCAGAAAACTACTTCTAAGTCCTCTACGGTATAAGCAGTAAGACACCCAAATAAAATAAAAAAAGACCCACTGCTTCCCCTTCCAGCAAGCATGTCGTAAAATTGACTATTTAGGGGTGTGCTGAAATTGGATGTGTTGAGCCAAAAGGAGCAGATATCACAGCCTAGCTGTAAACTACCCTTCAGCTGGGTCGCACCACCATCTAGCCACCTGAAATTGCATTTCTTCCACCGAAAACCACCACAACGTTCATGAAGCTGATGTAAGCAAGAGTTACCTACCTGCAGGTGGCCAATATGAACAGACATCTGTCTAGCAGACGTGACCCCATCACACACTTCAAGGGGAGGAATCAAAATTATTGACAGCGTAAATTCTTGATCATCTTTCCTTAATAGAAGACTTAAGTCTGCATCAAAGCTCCTGAAGATAGAAATGAAGTTAGGTACAGATATGATGAACTGGTGCGTGTGTGTACAAACCCGTGTGTGTTGCTAGTCCATCACAAGTAATAAAGACCATTTAATATCTTTTATAAAAAAGTCAATGATCAGAAATTATGAGTGCAAAGATGATTGATTACAGTAGTCCTATTTTATAAATGTGTGTATGTGCACACATAGATAGCTCCTCACGTCCTTTTTAGGATGACATTTTTTGTTATTTGAAGCCCCACCCTGGCCTTTGCCAGGGGCTGCAATTTAGGCAGGCCATAAATATGGCCAATTGTCTGAATGTGGTTTCTGGGACCTCTCTACGGTGATCCTCATCCGCATGGTGTTTATCGCTTGTGTGATGTCCTGGTGGGGTATAAAAAAAGTCAGTGCGCACAAACACACACACATATATATATATCTGTATATGTGTGTGCGCACGTGCGTGTGTGTATTCCCCCCAATCCCCTCCTGATGACAATACTGAACATAAAAATGGGATTAATTCAAGAGAGATGAAGAAATAAGAGAAATGTATGGGCAATCAGAAAGAGGAGATGCACGTAAAACTAAATGTAGACCAAGAACAAAGTCGAAGGGTTAAAAAGTGAAGAAGAAGAAGAAAGACAAGAAACTACAAACCATTGTGTCCAGTTTCCTTCTTCACTAATTATATCACGTTTAGCAGCAGTCAGAAAATGAACAGGTTCTAGGTAACCTTCCGAATCCTGAAGTGTTTTAGATGCCACATCCTTGTGCCTGTCACTGAGAGTAGTGTCCAGGTATACAATTATGGATCGTCCTTGACGCTGGCCTGGCCCACCTGCTGACAGAACCACTCCAGCGTGGCCAGAAGTCTCAGACGGAAGACTCCAAATCACGGACACACAGACTGATCTCTCCTGGTGGGCTCTCAGGGAAACTAGTCTGTAAAATACAGAGAGAATTTTGAAACAATGTGAAATAAAGTAGAAATAGAGTTGAGGATTTGAAAAAAAAAAGTGCAAATAAAGTATATGGAACACAAAATTAAGACGTGAGTGAAAGAAAGAAAAAATAAAGTATCCGACACAAGGAAGCTGATTGATCATAGACCACGAGGCAGACCAAGAAGATGATGGGGTGGAGAGATAACATCCTACAAACAATGGGTGTCACCAACTGGAAAGAGAAGGCTAACTAACCACAGAGATGAATGAAGGCAGGTGATATCTGCAGCAATGAACCATGAAGACTGGGAATGTTGAAGAAGAAAGAAGAAGAAGAAGAAATGAAGAATAAATAAAGTTAGAAATACACACCGAAACAAGACAGGCACAGACTGCATTCTCCCTGCACCAAGCCTAAGACTGCCTCCACCTAAATACCCCACACTCAAATCATATTTCATTTCAGGACAGGCCGGATATCTTGCACAAGTTTCCACTTGAACAGTACACTTCTGCTTCTTCTCCTGTTGCTGTTTGTCTTCTGAAGCTTCAGGCTCTATGACTTTGGTGACTGTGTAAGCCACAAACTGGCTGTGGGTAAAGCTTGGCTGGATCTGCTGCAGACTCAGGTTGTACCAAGGGCCATCTGTAACAGCCTGGTGGAGTGGGATAAAGAATTTAGTATCATAAACAGTATATATATAACATAATATGTAGTATCATAAACAGTATACAACATAATATGTAGTATCATAAACAGTATATATAACATAATATGTAGTATCATAAACAGTACATAACATAATATGTAGTTTCATAAACAGTATATAACATAATATGTATTATCATAAACAGTATATAACATAATATGTAGTATCATAAACAGTATATATAACATAATATGTAGTATCATAAACAGTATATAACATAATATGTAGTATCATAAACAGTATATATAACATAATATGTAGTATCATAAACAGTATATAACATAATATGTAGTATCATAAACAGTATATATAACATAATATGTAGTATCATAAACAGTATATAACATAATATGTAGTATCATAAACAGTATACAACATAATTTGTAGTATCATAAACAGTATATATAACATAATATGTAGTATCATAAACAGTATACAACATAATATGTAGTATCATAAACAGTATATAACATAATATGTAGCATTATAAACAGTATATAACATAATATGTACTATCATAAACAGCATATAACATTATATGTAGTATCATAAACAGTATACAACATAATATGTTGTATCATAAACAGTATATATAACATAATATGTAGTATCATAAACAGTATATAACATAATATGTAGCATTATAAACAGTATATAACATATTATGCACTATCATAAACAGCATATAACATTATATGTAGTATCATAAACAGTATTTGACATAACATGTAGTATCATAAACAGTATATGACATAATATGTGGTATCATAAACAGTATATAACATAATATGTAGTATCATAAACAGTATATGACATAATATGTAGTATCATAAACAGTATATGACATAATATGTAGTATTATAAACAGTATACAACATAAAATGTAGTATCATAAACAGTAATAATATTATATGTAGTATCATAAACAGTACATAACATAATATGTAGTATCATAAACAGTTAGGTTAGTTGCGTATCCTTTACTGGACGTTGCAGAACCAACCCCAGCAGCCACTGGCTGTTGTCTGGTTTCTCTAGGCAAATTTACGTCCAGTTCATAAACAGTACATAACATAATATGTAGCATCATAAACAGTAAATAACATAAAGAAACTGTAAAGATGACCACTTGGTGGCAGTCAGAACTAATGTTGTGTAAGATTTTGGCAGCCTGATCTAGTGCTAGGATTTCGGCTGTGTAGGTGAAACAATGTGCTGTGTATTTGGACTTTGTGGATACAGGGTTATGTGTTATTGTGTTATCACTGCTGTTATTTTCCCATACTCACTTTTGTATAACTCCTAAAATGTTGCTTTTGTATAATGTTAGCTTTCTCTTCAAACTAAGTCCCTTTCATATTTTGTTAAGATTGGCAAATGCTTTGGTTTTTTTTTTGTTTCTTCCTGCCGCTAAATCCTTTTTAGAATCTCCATCTGAGCATCTTTATTCCCAAAGTATATCAATTCTTGAACTTCATTTATTGTTTTATTTAAGAAAAGTAAATTGTTTTCTGATTATTTCTCATTTTGCATCCCTGTCTAACTCCTGTGTTAACAAAGAAACTTTCTGTTGCATGACAATCTCAGGCTACTTAGCACTGGAATTGTAAATACATTACTTAGTTTACATTTACAATTTTCATAGTGACCTTCAACCTAATCAGGAGAAAAACATCTGCTGATACAACGTGCCAACATTGGGGCGAGAGTATCCTGGTACAAGTCCCAGAAACCTTGTTGAACCATTAGGTTATATTAAGGCCCCCCAGCAACTGCTGGCATGGGGTTTCAAAAAAAACAAAACTGGGTCCCATATTGGGGCGAAGTGTACATATTATTTTCCTATGATTTGTAAAAGCTGTTTCAATTTACCACCTATCCTTGTAAAACCTGTTTTAAATTCTCACCTGTCCCTGTAACCTTAAAAATTCTCACCTCTCCATGTAAAACCTGTTTTAAATTTCTCACCTGTCATTGTATAATCCTAAAAATTCTCATGTGTCCCTGTAAAAACTTAAAAATTCTCACCTGCCCCTGTATGTAAAATCTATCTCCGTAGCCACGACAAAATGATGTTGCAAATGGTATTTCAACAGGTCTAGGGGACAGCATCTCACTCAGTAATCCCCAGAACCTATGTGAATAAAGACAAGGCAAATATATGCAGCACAAACAAAGGCAACTATAATCTATAACATATTTTTCACTCCATATCTGAGTGATGGGACCCCATTGTGGGAGGAAAAGTATAGAACCACTGATATTTAACTAGCATGTCATGAAAGGCAACTAAGGAACTGCTGAAATAGGATGGAATGGGACTAAAAGAGAAAGTGTGTTGGAGATCCATCGCAGCCAGCATTCACTGAGAGATGGCACCTGAGTGATCTAATAAAATGGAATGTGTTGGGCCAAAAGGTTCAGATGTCGCTTGCTAAGGGGCAGTGAGTCTATTCTTTTGTGTCCCCCAATGGGAATACTAAATCTCCACAGGACATATTTCAGATCCGATACGCAAATAAGACAAGAGACCAAGCAAGATAATGTATCAAATTTTATTTAAAAAATGGCCACTAGAACTACAAACTGGAACTACATGCACTCAAAATGGATAAGACCAGACTCCCCCATCAAGCCATCAGATGGACACCAGAAGGAAAAGAAAATGGGTAAGACCAAGAAAGACCCTGCGTAGAACCAACATCGGGAAAGGCTATTCTTATCTTCATCTGTGTTCATCCTTTATAGGGCAGTTGGTATATTGTGTTTCGGTTTACAGCTGTAAATTTGAGCAAAACTCCAGTTAGTCATCTATTATGTGGGTCTATACTTCACCCCCCCCCCCCTCCCCAACCCTCCACCCCTTCAAATAATAACCCAGATCTACAAGGAGTACCTATTCTTATAGAACTAAAAAAATGACTGATTGCCACATCCGATAACATACATTCTTTGGTCATGACATCAAAAGGACAAAACTGGAGTACATTGTGAGGTTGGGAAAGTTGGAGGGGAAAAGAGGTAGAGGGAGATCGAGAGAGAAGATGTTTGACAGTTTGACATAGTGGCATGGGAGATCATCTGTGTCATTTTTGAAAATATCTGAGACATGAGGTTGTGGAAGGACATGATTACCAGCACCACATAGCTTGGACTATAAGAAAAAGAACAGATTAATGTAATAATTGGATGAGACAAAACATGTAAACAAATTATATCATATTTGATCTTTTTCTTCTTCTTCAGAATTCCGAGCCCTTGAGGTTCATTGCTGCAGATATCACCCGCCTCCATTCATCTCTCTGGTTGGTCTTCTATTTCTAGTTGGTGAAACCAAGTGTCTGCAGGTCTGTCTGGACATTATCTCTCCATCTTCTTCTCAGCATGCCTGAACCATTTCAGTCTATTATCCCATGATGCCAGTGATCAATGGTGATTTAAACAGATTATGAATTTCGTTGTCACTTCTCACTCTCCATTTCCCGCTGTCTGCATCTTTGATGGGTGCAATGATTCGTCGTAAGACGAAAACCTGCAATAAGGCTACATCTCTTTTAGTTGTGCTCCAGGTTTCAGAGCCATATAAAATGACAATATCATATTTGATGCTTTCAAAAAATGTACAGTGTACTGCTTGGTACCAAAAGGTTTGATAGCTTTATACGTAAACTATTTGAATATCCCCTAGACATACGTTAGTTCATTGGAATCAAACTGCTCCGGCCCCAAATGTTCGTACACCCAGCCAGGAGCAAACAGAGCACAAGACAAGCCTTGGTCCAGAATCAGTTTCAGTGTCTGTACAAATTTGAGAACAACACAGTGTAAGTACTTCTCATTACATATATCACCAAATTATTCATTAATTCATTACACAATATATCACTGAACTATTAATTAATTCTTAATAAAATGTATTACTGAATCATTCATTAACCTCTTCAGTCCCAGAGGGTTTCAAAGTAGAACCCCAACTGGCACAATGATCGCAATGAATCATGTTTATATGCTTACCTTTGAAAGTCATACATTAATGTATGATTTTCTGAGATACAGCATATATTGAGCTGCTGTGATGTCAGTTCTTGGATCAACTCAGTGAAAAGAATTCAGTTTTGTAATGCACTTGACGAGATAGAGAAATAAGACAGGCAATAAACTGTACCTATTGTTAGTGAAGGTATTATTAAAAAAAAAAATATATATCTTCTTTTTCTTCTCATTCACCAGCTGTAAACTAAAGCGGAAAGTTCTGGTTGTTCGTCGACTTCTGGACTGCAGCCTGGTTTCAGAACCTGAGTGTTGCATGTGCATACATTTGACAGATCTGATTCATTTGTGTGCAGACTGTTGGTTCCTTGCCTCTCAGGCAGATGCACTTTGACTTCGAAGGAAGCTCCCAGTCAGTCAACTTTTACGACATGCTTTTGGGTAGGCAGTGGGTCTATTCTTGTTTTCGCTATAATAGGGCCCTGCAACCCACACGGGGAAAATATATATCTGAATTATTAATTAATTCTTTGGGTACCAAGCAGCAGACACACAAAATCTAAGATCTTCTTGTGTGATTCCAGTGAATGTGAGAATTGGAAAGCAATGGTAGCTCTAAATAAAAACAAATTAGACAATTTTGAGAAAAATTTGTCTTAGAAGAATACTAAATCTCCACTGAACAGATTTCAGATCCAGTGTGTAAATAAGACAAGAGACCAAGCAAGATAATGTATTCAGTTTTATCAGAAAGTACCACTGGAACTACGTTGACCATGCACTCAGAATGGATAAGGTCAGACTACCCCATCAAGCCCTCATATGGACACCAGAAGGGAAAAGAAAATGGGAAAGACCCGAGAGAGAGAGACTCTGCGTAGAACCATCATCAGGGAAGGCTCAACCGTGGGCCTAATCAACACTGAAGACCTAAAACAGGCAGAAGATCAAACAAACAGTCACGTTACCTTGTTATAATGCAAACACAACTACTAACACAGGCACTGCATCGTGAAAGCAAGACAGCGTCCAAGGAGAAGATGCATGCAAGACCTAAAAGAAGTTATACATGCACAAGTAATGACAACAACCGGTGTTAACAATCAAATGCTTGACTGCAAACTGTTCACATAATGAAGAGTTGAACAGGATATAGGTGATGACTCTTCTTCTGCCTTTCTAACTCCCAATGGAGCATAGGCCCTGAAACAATTCATGCCGTTGTTCTATCTTTTTGACTTTTCCATGGTTGGTTAGTTTTTATGGCTATTGTTTTTATAGGATGAGGTAGTCGCCTCTTACGACATGCCTGGTAGGGTGCAGTGTTACTATTTGCTTCCTGTGATGGCCCCGGTGACACACAGGTGTATATATGATTAAAGACACAATTTTACCACTTAAGAAACACACCTCTCTTGTGCTAAATCCTCCATATGCGGGCGGTGAACGACCAAAAATATCAACTCCAGCAAAGACGTCAAACTCTCGACCAAAAAGTGATGACAGCTGCTTTGAACGTATCAGTTTTTCTTTCGTGATGCAGTAGTTTAAAAATATTCCGTCTGCTACTGTGAAGAACATTCTGTGAATTGTGAGAGTTATTTCATACTGGGTAATAAGTAAACAAAAATATAATTATTTTGCAGCAAATAATTTTGCCTATTTGAATTTCTTTTCCTTTGCACTAGGTAGGTAGTAGCTGGTTGCTTGTCTGCTGGCCAGCAGGTCTTGCATTCAAATATGAATCAATTTGGATTGTAACTGATCAAGACTAAGCTGAAAATGGACAACAGGAAATGCCCTAAGTAAAAGTATGCTGATTATTAATATACCAAGAATCAACTAGTTTATTTAAATATGGGTTTAGCCCCATATACTCAATGAGCCAATAGTGTGAAAGGGGTCTTAAAAACATATGGTTTATAGGTTAAAGGTTTAAAGTGAGAGGATTGACTTCATAGCATCCCATTGCTTGGTCCCCCTCTGTAGAATGGCTAGCTGCTTGCCGAAAGAGTCATACAAAGCACAGAAATCGTAGCTCCGGTGATAATCCCCCCGGGGTCTCCTTAAAACCACAAGCGTGAGCTAAACAACGCAGCCGTCAAATGAACTAACATCACTAACACAAATTCAGAGGGACCACACACACACACACACACACACACACACACACACACACAAAAAACCACAAGAGTTTCTGTAAAAGAAATTCACACTAAACAAAGCTAACAAATGTATTAGGAATAATAAGTATTCATGCTAAACGGGTACTAACAGATGCATAAGGAATACAAAAATGCACACTAAATGGGGTCAAACAGATGCATTATGAATACAAAAATAATGCTAAATGGGACTGACAGATGCATTTTGATATTCAAAAATAATGCTAAATAAGGACTAACCGATGTATTATGAAATCAAAAATTCATGCTAAAGAGGGACTAACAGATGCATTATAATATTAAAAAATTCACGTTAAATGAGGACTAACCGATGTATCATGAAATCAAAAATTCATGCTAAATGGGAACTTACAGATGCATTATGATATTCAAAAATTCATTCTAAATGGGAACTCTCCAATGTATTATGAATACAAATATTTATGTTAAATGGGAACAAAGAGATGCATTATGATATTCAAAAATGTAAATGGGATAATCATGCATGTAACAGATAGAAGATTCATTGTTCAAACAGACAGACCTGCTGTTAACCTGAAATTTACCTTTATGAACATTACAATACTTGAGAAAATAAGCACTTACTCATTGAGAGAGTTGAGTTCGTCCTGCCAGATCAGTTCACCCGTGTTGATAACGCTGTCATACCACAACACTTTAGAAGCATTTAACAGATGACGACATTTTACTGTCAGCTGCTGCACAAATGTCAGCAGTCGAGCAACTTGGTCACTCTGTGGACAACAAAACGATAGAGAAATTCTCATTTGACTGTTAAATGGCATAAAGAATATCACTTCACCTGCATTCACCTTCGAAGAGGTTGCTGGCACGTCTAGAGCTAGGCCTCAATCTGCATCTTTCAGTCCAACACATCTGATGTTAGCAAAACCCAAAATAGTTGCCTCCTCATCTGCCCGAGCGGCAAAGAACAACCAACTGCACACAAATAAGCCAGTAAAATGAATGTACACGCAAAACTCAGGCTCTGGTTCCCTCCCCCCCCCCCCCCCCCCAAAAAAAAGGCAAAACTGATAAATAACCAGGACTTTCTACTGGAGCTTACAGCTGATAAAAAAAGAAAAAAAAAATTAGTTGCCTTTTATGGCATACTTGTTGGTGAGAAGTTGTGGGGGGGGGGGGGGGGGGGGGGGGGGGGGTTGGGGGGGGGGGGGGGGGGGGGAGGCAGAATGGTGCCCCAGAACAGCAACAATATTTGAATTCTAAAGAAATCGCGTCAGTGTGGTTAGAAAAAAGTTTCATTACTTGACTGCCAGAAAATACAAACATATTTGAAATCAAGACATGCGATAGTTCATCTACAAGTTTATAACTGATTTCACTGCCAAAAACTGTTATTACTGCCTGTATTTATCCCTTCCTCAGCGTACGCAAGGGGTGGGGGGTGGTTTGACTGAAGATTTAGGGCAGAACTATTCAACTGGTGACCCACTGGCCAAATGTGGCTCGCAGAGGCCTAGCAAGTGGCCCGTGGATCACATACCAACTGTATTGATTTATTATCTTCCTATGCTCGGGCTGGGGCCTCTGGCCCTTGATGATCCCGGTTTTCCAACACTTTTGGCCACTGAGTAAACTTAGCTGAGTGGCCCTGATTTAGGGGACACATGGTAGGCTATTGCCGTCACAATAGCATTTAAGGTTTTTCCCTTCAAAGCAAATTATTTTTTAAAACCAAGCTGATGTCAACATTTCCCACAAGCCTCAGTGAAAGAGGTCACAGGGTCACAGCATGAGTCACCTGATACATATACTATTAGGCCCCCAGGAATGTGTTCCATTTAATGCTTCACTCTGTTCATGTTTATTCCTTTTATAAATCTTTATATATTTTAAATACATTTTTTTTTTCTATATGTACACAAATATATTTGAGAAAAACAAACTTTTTGTGAGGTTTGCACAACTCATGTTTATTTTAAAAAAAAAGTGTAGAGAAAAATAAATCATATATGGCAAAACAATCTTACACAATAAAGGACTATTTAAAAGAGGTTTTTAAATTATCATTGTTTGGAATAAGTCTTAAACAAAAAAAAAAAACATCAGATAAGATTCACCTCAATTTTATTTTCAATGTTGATGAGCCAGCCATCAAACCCATGCAGTAAAGCCATCTCTGACAACTTTGTTGTAAACTGGTCTATGGACTCTTCAGACTTTAACAACTCTTTACAAATCTCTGCGCCCGTATCCCATTCTGTTATAATGGTGCCTGGGAAAAAAAAGTTTAAATATTGGAAATTTGACAAAACGAAGAAAATAATCATCTGCAAGTAGCAGTTAACATTCATGGAAGTTATTAATGAATTAATAAAAAAAGGTTAATTGCGTATCCTTTATAGGACGTTTTGGAACTAACCCCAGCATTTTCTGGCTGTTGTGGTTTTTGAGAAAAATATTTGTGCAAAATGTTATGTTCAGTAGTTTGCCACTGCTTTCTTAACGGTCTGCTCTCGGTAGGACTGTTAAAACCAACATTAGACAGATCGTGTGCAGCCCCACAACATTATAAAGCATATTCGCAATGCCTTAGCCACAGATGCAGACTAAATTAATTAATATGAAGGTAAAAATAGTCCTACAGCAGATACCGCTGATGGGACATGAAATTTTAGGTAATCACACATTCTAGGCCATACTTTGTGAGGTTCCTTGGGTGGTTACCATCTCCAACATGCTCTGTTTCTTGCCCTAGTTGTTCACTCTCTCATACTGCTGTTCGTCCATCTTTTGATGTTGTCTTTCCAATTGTATCATTTCCCACCTCTTGCTCTCTTACCTTTGACCGTTCCCTCCTGTATGGTTTTTAAAAGTGTGTTTTTTAATGTGGCCAAAGTATTTTAATCATCTTTTTAAAATTTCTTTTAGTAATTCTCTTTTCATTTGTAGTCTTTCCAGAACCTCTGTAATGGACTCTTTTGTTTGCAATAAGTATGACCTATTCTTCTGTATACCCACATTTCCAGGGGCTCATTTTGATGCCTAAAAACATAAGTGCTGGTACTTCTTACCGTTGTGTACCATCAGGGGGAAAAAGCCCTGAGTATAAATAGAATTTCCTTGGTTGTGTACCACCAGGAGAAAAAAAAGAGCACTGAGTGTGACTAGAATGTCCTTTCAATGGAAATTCTTATAAATAAACAGAGGGCCAATCTTTGAGGCCGTTAAATATTATGAATTAATCAAGTAACAGAAAGTGTATTGATTGGCACTCATAGAAAGAAATAGAAAGATAGAAGAACACACTAGACAACATAAAAATGGAAACCAGTCTCAGGCTGTCACCTTAGTCAGAGAAAAGATTGATTTACTAAATGAAACTGTCAACTCACACAGGTAGCTAGGTTGGCCTAACTTACCTAAAACCATTACACTATGTTTCTTGGCAGCTTGAATCCACCCAATAGGAGGGATGGTAACAAAGTTATGACTGAAGTAGATAAAGATGTCAATCAACTGCCAGTGATAAAATGTATACGCTGATGATGCAGAACAACCGTGAATAAATCTGCAAAGATACAATGCATTAGCTCTTCAAGAAAAGGATGTAATGTATGCAGTTGACATTTCTTACTATTTTTCTTTTCTTTTTTTAAGCGTTCACCAGCTGTGAACTCCAGCGGAAAGTTCTGATTGTTCATCTACTTCTGGAATCTGGTCTTTTCTGCATGCACATCCATTTTACAGATCATTCATACACAGATCGCTGGTTCCTTCCCTCACAGACAGATGCACTATGACTTCAAAGGACACTCCCCAATTAACTGTCTTTTGCAGCCGGTTGTTGGTTGGGTGACCCCGAGTTTCTACCCTCCCTCCCCCCCCCCAAGCTGGTATATGTTGATGTTTTTTTAAGGCCATTCTTTTTATGACCTTAAATCCCCCTTTTGGTTTCGGGGCCCCATGGTGGGGAAAAACAAGAATAGACTCACTGCCTCCCCCAAAAAATAGCATGTAATAGGAGTCAACTAATTGGGGACTTCCCTGAAATCCGACTGCATCTGCCCGAGCAGCAAGGAACAACAAACTGCACACAAATAAGCCAGTAAAACAGATGTACACTAAAAAATCAGACCCTGGCACAAAGCCAAAATCCAAACAACCAGGACTTTCCACTGGAGCTTACAGCCGGTGAACACAGAAGAGGAAGAAGATTATCTTAAAATACAGACTGTTTGAGCTGTGTCTCCCTGAGTGGATTCAGGTGCTTCCCTTTGGAGGGAAAAAAGAATAGACCCACTGTGCCTAACAATTATGGCAACTAACTGGGGTGTTACCTCCAAAATTAGAATGAATCTACATAAGTGGTGAGGAACCAACAGTCTGCATACAAATAAGCCAAAGAAGAAGTTGACAAACAACCAGAACTGTCCGCTGGAGTTTAATGTCAGTGAACACGAAGAAGAAGTGGGTTTTAGAGTGTGTGCTTTGTGTGACACTCTAGCTGTTCTGTGGAGAGACTGGGCAACATGGAATAACCAGGGGCAATGAAGCTGATCCTCTCAACTTTAAATTTAGCCCTAATTTGGCTATCCTCTGAATAACAGTCTTAAATTATCGAGGTGGAAAAAATATCCTAATAGAGCCTCAGTCACATGTGAATTGCGCACTTCCGGGGACTTCCGCCGAATAGCGAACTTCTGCCACCGCTGACAGTATCCCCCACGCCTCGTGGATTGGGGCTAAACTAGATGGCTAGGACTCATGAGTAAATAAAATGAAGGAAGCTGCAGGAGATGCGGTAGCTGCTGTTCGTGTGAGTCCCAGCCATATAGTTTAGCTCCAATCCAGGAAGCCGCAAACCTGAAACTTCTCGTAGGGTTCAATTCCCCATCAATGCTGCTTAATCGACTTGACTATGGTGGCGTGCTTACGAGACACATAGTTTATATGATTTGCTGTTTTTGTTCCTGCGCAGCATTTAGGTCAGGATATGGATACATTTACTAAAAATAGCCATTAGAGGTTTTGCTTGTGAACATCAGCCCTGGAGAAAATTATAAGGAAATTAAAATGAGAGTGTACTATAGGAGAATCCACAAGAATATTTGGTTATGCAGACGATACTGATATCGGAGAAAATAAACTAGAGACTGTTAAAACACTTCTTATTTTTCTTCTTCTACTTCTTCCAACTTGTAACTCATCGAAGTGTCGGGGCGAGATGTAACATTCATTGATGAGCTCTGTCAAGAGCACTATTAAGACTGATGTTCATTTCTGTAAGGCTGTTCTTAATGCCATCACTCCATATTTTCCGAGGTCTTCCACTCGCTCTATACCTGTTGTAATGTTTTAGTGTGGCTCGCTGTAGCAGATAGTACCAGGGCTTTCTTGTTAGATGTCCAAACCACTTCATTTTTTGTTCTTTGATGACCTGTAAGACTGACTTTATTCCTAGCATTTGTGTGATTTCGTATTCTGTTTTTCCTCGAGACTCTAAAAAACACTGACTCTCTTAAAAGAATCAGCTCAGAAAATGAGACTAGATGATAAGACAGAATACATGATAATAACTAGACAGGGAAAGAATATAAACTCCGGCCACATATAAGTCAATAATATAAAAATAAAATGAACAGAAACATATAAGTATTTGGGTGCAAACTTCAACTGCTCAAACATGCTGAGAGAAGAAATACAATCTAGAATATAATCTGGAAATAAAGTATACTATGCTCTTCAACATCTGCTAAAGTCAAAGTGTCTGTCTCGCAACACCAAGATCAAAATATATCAAACGTTGATAAGCAAAGTTGTGTTATATGGCTCTGAAACTTGGAGCACAACTAAAAGAGATAAAGCCTTATTACAGGTTTTTGAAAATAGAGTCTTACGACGAATCTTTGGACCTATCAAAGATGTAAACAGTGGGGAATGGAGAGTGAGAAGAAATAATGAAATTCATAATCTATTTAAATCACCATTGATCACTGGCATCATGAGAGCTAATAGACTGAAATGATTAGGGCATATTGAAAGAATGTCAGATGACAGAGAAGTAAAAACTGTATACACAAGGGAGATGAATGGTCATAGACCACGAGGCAGACCAAGAAGACGATGGAGAGAAAATGTCCAGACAGACCTGCAAACATTTGGTGTGACCAATTGGAAAGAGAAGGCCAACCAGAGAGATAAATGGAGGGTGGTGATATCTGCAACAATGAACCTTTTTTTTTATTAGTGACCTGTTTAACTGTTGTTTGAAACAATTTTTTTTTTAATTAGTGACCTGTTTAACTGTTGTTTGAAACAAATTTTTTTTATTAGTGACCTGTTTAACTGTTGTTTGAAAAAATTTTTTTGTTATTAGTGACCTGTTTTACTGTTGTTTGAAACAATTTTTTTTTTTATTAGTGACCTGTTTTAGTGTTGTTTGAAACAATTTTTTTTTATTAGTGACCTGTTTTACTGTTGTTTGAAAAAAATTTTTTTTTTTATTAGTGACCTGTTTTACTGTTGTTTGAAACAATTTTTTTTTATTAGTGACCTGTTTTACTGTTGTTTGAAACAATTTTTTTGTATTAGTGACCTGTTTAACTGTTGTTTGAAACAATTTTTTTTTATTAGTGACCTGTTTAACTGTTGTTTGAAACAATTTTTTTTTATTAGTGACCTGTTTAACTGTTGTTTGAAAAAAATTTTTTTTATTAGTGACCTGTTTAACTGTTGTTTGAAAAAAAAAAATTTTTTAAAGGAAACTTCCACAGGTTCATGACATATTTTTTTTAGCGTTACCGAGGTGACAGGGGGTTAAGCATGTTTGGAGAAAGGGAAAACTGGAGTACATTATCTTCTTTGTGTTCACTCCTGCAGAAAGTTCAGGTTGTTTATCCACTTCTGGACTTCGGTCTTGCTCCAGAACTTGAGTTTTGCATGCATATTGGAATGAACCTTGACGCTTGGATTGAAGCTACGCTTTCAACTACGTTGGAATGTAACTTGAAATGCAGGACCACTTTAAATGAACCTTGACTTACTACATATCTGCTTTCGCCATGGTTCACTCTCTATGATTACTACAACATAATTTGCACTGCTCTAACGTGTAGGGTTGATAACACAAACACTGCTCTGCTTTCTTATATATACTTTCAGTTTATTTAGTTACATTTATTCTACATGTTTCAACAATTATTCAGACTTCTATCGCTCGCGACATATTCAAATACTTGTCACACACACGACATAGGGACTACATCTTCTACTAATACAACCGTATTCTCTGACTTCTGGTGATCAACTGACCACGAGTCTAGCTCAGGCTTCCCCTCGCTTACTCCACCAGCCACAAGTATCTCGTGCTGTCACTTGTAGCACAGATTTTCCGCTTTGCTCTCTGTGTGCGTGGAGACCATGCAAAGCACCTCATCACACATATCCATTTTACAGATTTGGTTAATTTGTATGCAGACAGTTGGTTTCTCACCTCTCAGACAGATGCACTAACACGACACAGCAAAGGCAATAAGCAGTAAAAGAAATATTTATAGGTTTTAGCTGCATATGAAAACGCCAAACCAAATTTGACCCTTTAAACAGCCACTTTAAAATTCTATATCACCATCATCACAGGCCGAACCAAATCTGACCCTTCAAATTGCCACCTTTAAAAAATTCTATATCATCACCATAAATGCCAAACCAAATCTTAGTTTTCCCATTGACAAGTCCCAAACTTGTCTAGGGGTTTTATTACGCAGGCTCTGCACAAGCCAGGTGCATCTTACTTTCCAAGAGAAGAAAGAGACAAACCAAATCTGACCCTTCAAACAGCCACTTTTTAAAATTCTATATCACCATCATCACATGCATTGCCAATTAGCAACAGGCTGTCATGTTTCTCCATCTCACACGATCCCAAAAATAACAGATCAGACCAGTGCTCTAGTCTCACCCCATCCACACGGCCAAGCCATTATCTCTTTGCCTTCCCCTTGCTCTTTTTCTGTCAACTGTGTCGGTTGTAACCAAGTTTTTGAGTTCATTCCTTCTAATAACATGTTCGAAAAACATGACTACTTCTAATTTCTGTAGTCAATTTATGGTTTTCATCTGTCTTAAGGAGGACTGCCTAATTAAGTTTTTCTAACATTCCAAATTCTATACATACAAGAAGTAGTAATTTTACAAAATATCCTATTCAACCCTTAGGGTTATAGCCGAGTAAACATTTGTTATTTAATTTATTGTGTCAATATTTATTTAGGACAGTTTTGTAATTTGTATTATTGCCTTGCATGGATTTTTATCATGGTATGGGGCGTCGCAGGTCGACCCAGCCTAAAATGGGTATTAGGATGTGTGTCCTGGGAAGTAAAGACGGCTGGTGTAATGCTGACCACATAACCCAACTAGTGCCGATTGGTCTGAAAAAATCTGGGTGCTCTTCCTATAAGCCCGATGCACCTAAAGGTGTGAAAAGGGATCTTTACTTAATTTTTTATATTATTGCTTCAAATACTGCTTTGTTTACACCTTTCTGCGTTGTCATTAAGACAGACACTGCACTATGAATATTTAGATAATCTCACTTACTCTGTGTCATTAAAATAGTGTATTCCCCGTGTGGGTTCCGGGGCCCCATTGTGGGAGAAAACAAGAACAGACCCACTGTATACCCAAAAGCATGTCGTAAAAGTCGACTAATTGGGGAGCTTCCTTTGAAGTCGGAGTGCATCTGCCTGAGGGGCGAGGAAGCAACAGTCTGCATTCAAGTGAATCAGATCTGTAAAACTGATGCACATGCAACACTCAGGTTCTGGAGCAGGACTGCAGTTCAGAAAGTGGACGAACAATCAGAACTTTCCGCTAGAGTTTACAGCTGGTGAACGCGAAGAAGAAGAAGAAGAAATAGTGTATTTATTATTCCCTTGGTAAAACAGTTGATTATCCTCGTCAATTTTATCTGTAGGGAGAAATGTCTTCAAAGATGCCATGGTCATTCATTACCCTTTTGTATATGGATTTTAGCTCTAGCAATAAATTGCTTTACCTTACCAGGCATGCCTTTGGAGCTGTCTATGTGCAAACAAGTTTTCCATCAACACAGGCAACTAACAGAAATGTCTATACAAGGAAAGAAGATAATGCTCTCAGATGCAAATAATTACCCTACCTGTCTTCCAAATAGCCACCACACATGTCATGACAAACCAAAACTTGTGGCCTTGAGGACTTCTTCCTGGTCTGTTCTAGTAAATCCGAGCCCACATATCGCTGGGGTGCTTCATTTAAAGCTGCAGATTTCCACAAAAAAGTGTTTGGAGTCCAGTCTAGGACATCTTTAATTTTTGTAAATGGTTCCGTCACAGCATTACCACTGCTGTCCAACCTAATACTCATGGCGTTCAGTTTTCTGAAGCTGTAATTGATATATATACATATATATGCATATGTGTGTGAATATATATATATATATGTGTGTGTGTACATATATATATGTCTGTGTGTATATGTATACATTTATATGTGTGCACATATATAACATCTTATAATTATATTCATGTACAAATACTGGCAGGCATTCGTTCCTCTCTCCCATCTCCCCCCCCCCCCCCCCCCCCCCACCACCACCACCACCAAAAACACATGCACGAACCTTAGCACGTGTGCACACACACATATATATAGATGTATATATGCCGAGAGAGAGAGAGAGAGAGAGAGAGAGAGAGAGAGAGAGAGAGAGAGAGAGAGAGAGAGAGAGAGAGAGAGAGAGAGAGACAGACAGACAGACAGACAGAGAGAGAGAGAGAGAGAGAGAGAGAGATGTGTGGTTTTTCTAGGCAAATTTACGTCCAGTAGTTTGTCATTGCTTTCTGGACGGTTCACTTTCTTGATATCACTGTCGAAACCAATGCAAGGCGCATGGCCCGCAGCTGGGATCGAACCCGGCATCCTGGCATTATGAAGCTTTCGCTGTGACTTAGCCACAGAGCCGACTGCACATGAATATACATATATTTATAAGACGTTTTATTCTTCAATAAGATATTTATAATGTAAAAATATTCTATGAGTAGAGCTAAGTTGATTCAAGAACCGATATCACAGCACTCAAAGGATTTCCATAATCGCTCTGTCTCCATCTTCAGCAGCCAGCATAGAATTCCAATATCAAATAGTGCCAGTAGCAGGCTGATTATATGTCTGTCTTGCCTTTCCTCTAAGAATCGAGTATCGGCCAGATCCTCCTGTCACGTCTCGCTGCATCACACTTACCAGACTGTGGAGATCCATTTGCTCCTCCAAACTGTACACATCCTCCAAAAAAGTCTTAACAACGTCTGCCATCAAGTTGTGCAGAGCCAGCCAGTCTGTCTCTTCATTTCCCAAAACACTGGCATACCCTGGACAAAAGATCCAAACAATGCTCCTCATCCATGACCTCTGAAGTGAAAGTGTGCCATTCTGCACGAAGCATACCTGTCCTCATCTTTCTCAGAAAAAAAACATTATATTTTATCTATCTTTTTCAACTGAGGGGAGAAAGAGAGTTACAAAGAGCTATTAGAAGCCAATCCTGGCATGATTTAAAGTAATTAATGATTGTAACATCAAGTAAAGTCTTGCAGACTGAAGAAATACCAGCAGATTGGAGAGAAGTATATCTGGCGAAACTGCTTAAAAAGGTTCAGAAGTGTACTACAGAGGAATTTGTTAATGTCAGATTCTGGACAAAAAATATTAAGTAGGATTATTTTGGAAAGATTGAGATTTGCCACTGATAAACAGCTAAGGGATAAACAGCTAAGGGATAAACAGCTAAGGGATGAACGGCTAAGGGATGAACAGGGTTTTGTCCCAAGTTGTAAGTAGGTAGAGGACCCACATCCAAGCCTTTAGGCGTACTGGGCAAATAGGGCTAGATTTATATTGTATAGACCAACCGGCACTCAGTGGGTGATGTGGTTAACATCATGCAGACTGCATTTGCTTCTAAGGATAATACCTGGTACCTACTCTAACCAAATGGTAAACATTTTTTCTTGGTGATATCCCACTGTAAGATGTAGAGTCATACACCTATTTAGGCAGTAATGTAGGTAAAGATGGGACGGAACTGACAGATACATTAGAATACAAACACAAAAGGCAAGAAGAACTTTCACAGCACTAGGCATTCTTTGGGAAAGAATAAACAAATCCCAATGAATCAAGAGGTGAAGACATGAAACTGCCAGTGGAAGGACACACGTTGAGAAAAATAATAAGTAAAATAAATATAAAAAGAATGTCTTTACTACTCTTTACACTGGATAAGGGAGATACAGTGAGGCGTGAAAAAGATGGGCAGAGCATTGGGTGAGATGCATGCGATTGCAAATCATTATAAATAAACTGGAGGTGACAGGTTCGATTCCCGGCACGGTAACTATAGCTTTCGATTTTTATGTTGTCTAAAGTGTTCTTCTATCTTTCTACTTCTTTCTATGAGTGCCGTTCACAATACTTTCTGTTACTTGATTAATTCTTAATAGCAAATCATAGGACGACTTAGCATTCGCTGTTTGAGGGCATATGGCCATATGCTCCATTTTAGATAAAAGAGCAGACGACACCTATTCAATTTAAATGTGTAATTGTTAGAATGAAAAAAACCAAAATCAAATATTAAAATCCTAGCAATCAAAAGAAAGTATCAGTAGCATCAAGATAAATGTGAATTGTAATTACATTATGTTCGTTTGAAACAATCGTTAATAAAAATTATTATTATTATGAAAGCTAAGTCGTCAAACTTTACAAGTTTGTAGTAAACCTAAAGCAGGGGAGAATACTCTTAGTGAGAACCAGTGTTGCCACTTTTCTTTGACAAAAAACATCCAGAACAGAGTCAACAAATTCCGAAAACATCTAAATTTAAGTGGAAAACATCTATAAAAAACATCTAAATGGAAAGCGTCACAAATTACATTGCTATTGATACGACTTATAATTTAGAATCATGCCCTCATCTTCACTAATGTCTGCTTCACAAGAACCACAGTATAAACGTAGCTTGGATGATGAGTTGAAGCTTCAGATCCAAAATGACTCTAGTATGCTTTAGCTGTTCCAGTTTCTTTTAATACACAATCAGGTCTTAAAAAAACATTGCGACCGAACTTCAACTTTTGATGAATCATTGATCAGTGTAGTTCGGAAAACAGCTGTCAGCTGTGTAATATCTCTGAATGGAACTGCAGTTTTATGCTTTTTAGTCTTTGCATGACTCTTAAAGTCATGTATTTTCGCTTTAATTTCACACTTGCAGTACTTACAACGAGCCTTGGTCATATATCCCGAGGAACTGCCATTACCCAGTCTTTATTTTGTCATCATGCAGCCACTCTTTCCGAAATTTTTACTCATACTTTACTTTTAGCATGTTGGAAGGTTTTTTCAAAGTGAAAGCCACATATGAAGGTCAGCAATTATTTTTTTTAAATAACATGAAAATTAAAGACAGTGAGCGTTGACCCTAGTGAAGGTTCAAAGTTTAAGTAGTCGCAATTGTCACAATGTACGTGCCTGACCGAAAGAAAAATATTGTAGTAAATATTTTACACAGTAATTATTAAACTGACACTGAAAGAAAAAAATTTATAAAATATCTAACTCTAAAAGAAAATCATCTAGAAAAACATCTACCATCTAAACGGTAAAAATACCATCTAAATGCAAGGAAAAACATCTAAATATGGATGTAAAAAATTCAAAGTGGCAACACTGGTGAGAACCCAGCCAAGAGTTGCATAAATTCAATAGTTGAACCTTAGTAGATCCTGTACGTATTGATACGTAAATTCAGCAATTTTACGGTCTTCTTGTTCTCCTTTTTTTTAGAAATGCGAGCCCTTGATGTTCATTTTTGCAGATATCACTCGCCTCTAATTATCTCTCCGATGACTCTCTTTCCAGTTGATAACCTTAACGGTGTGTAGGATTGTATGTACATTACCTCTTCAACGCCACAGGGTCACATCCGTTAAATCAATGGGATTGCATAAACTGTTTCGTGTTTTTAACGGTGCGGTAATCGGCTTCACATTTTAACCCTTAACTTATTGACCTGTCCGGCCTGGGAGGCCCTCCTGGTAGCTACGCTACCCCCGGCATTGCTCTCAGGGTCACCGAAAAGCTGAAGCTCCCCCACCACACCAAGGGTGAAACATTTTCGGTGAATCTTGGTCCTGTACGGAGACTTAATTTCAGCATCTCAACAAATGTTCTGTACGGAGTCTCAAGAAGTAACAGTATTGAGTCTCCGCACAGGACATAACAGACCGAAATTATATTATTTATTTTATAAAAGGCTAACGCAGCGTTTCTCAAATTTTTTTTCCCGCCACGACACCCTCGTTAAGCAATATTTTTTTTTCGCGGCACACCAACCCTTTAACCCTGAAGAACCTACCGGTTATTTTTGTCACCCCCTCTCCCCCCTTTCCTCTCCCCCCCCCCCCCACAATCGTTTTAAAGTGGTTTGAATAGTTATTTAAAAAAAAAAAAACAGTTGAAATTTAATGTTCAGCTTTCGTTAATGCGATGAATGAAACTGTTTGGATTAATTTTTCATTATGTCCTTTATATTTGTGGGACGATTGGTTAATTGTACCCTCAAATCACTCGAAGGTTACTCCTATGTATTTAAATAAGGAGGGGCGGTGGAGGAAAAGAATGGGGACACGAAAAAGAAGAAGAAGAAAAAGAAGAAGGAGGGAGAGGAGGAAAGTGGTGGTGTGCAACAAAATCCCTGGAAAGGCTGTTTGGTACTTGGTGGGAAGAAAGACATCTAAACTAATCTCACTGGTAGTAAACACTTTCTAAAATTCAAATGACCTGCAGGTCAATATGTCGGACTTCAAATTGAAACTTAAAATCTTGCAGTCAAATTAAAAATCGACATCACATCACCCGGGGCATGCATTCCTACAAAGGCTCCGGCCTCTGGCCCCATTTGCGGCAGCCAGTACAGCGTCCCAGTTTGATTGGTCAAGTAGCTGCTTGATTCTAAGCCGGGTTTCTTTCTGAATGCTTTCTTATCCTTACGTCCTTTTTAGGACGTAATTTTTTGTTATTTGAAGCCCCACTCTGGCTTTTGCCAGGGGCCGCAATATAGGCAGGCAATAAATATGGCCAATTGTCTAAACGCGGTTTCTGGGACCTCTCCACGGTGATCCTCATCCACATGGTAGCACTTTGTGTCATCGGGTGTTTATCGCTTGTGTGATGTCCTGGTGGGGTAGAAATTCCTTCATTCATTCATTCTTCTGAATGTCGAGTAACGGCCAGATCTTCTGGTCACTCAAAAACTGTCAGAGGTTTAACAACCAGTCCACCAACCAACTCACACAGCAACTAACAACCTACCAGATCACGAAGGGTCATGATTTACGCCGTTTGTGGCTTTCATCTAAATAAATCAGAGCTCCTCAAACCGTGTGCCGCAGCCCATTTGTGGGCTGTGTAAAATTTTCTGTGGGCCGCCAAAAATTATGTTTAATCATGTACTGAGGAAAGCTAGATGGTTTTTCTCTTGCAGTCTGTAGGTTTAACACCTCAAGACCTCCTATTTGTGTGAAAACGGAGAAATCCAAGGTATATTTTGTGGTGCTTCTTAAATCAGAAACAAACGCTCCGGCCATAATATATATATAAAT